>JAIFGZ020000033.1:0-414842 GCA_019925245.2 Oryza australiensis | reverse complement strand
GGCCCACTTAACAGGCGTGCCATTAGATTGTTTAAACCCCTACGCCACTAATGTCACGCCCCGTAAATTCACACCAGAATTTCGCGGCTAATTTGTGCATTACACCCTCGTCTGCATCAGCCGAGGTACACAAATCGACGTTATTGATAATACGTAATCCTCGTCTTAGAAACAACATAAAAGAGTTACAAATGCACGAAAAGAAGATAAACCGACTTAAGCTAAACTTGACACGAGCGAAGCGGAACACTAACACCACAGGCTAAGCCTTGACGAGAACAAGCCTACACCTCCTGAGACCTCGATCTCAACCTCCGGCACTCGGGCTGAAAAAGAAGCAAGGTCGAGTACAACCACCGTACTCAACAAGTCACACCTAAAAGGGGACATGATGCAAGATATATTACAAGGAAAGGTCAAGAGGTTCAATTTGCATAAACAACATTTGGTGAATATAATAACAATATTTGAAGACAAGAAAACAATAGTAATATTTAAGTATAAATAAACACCGCCCAACGCTCAAAACCACGTTGCAACAGGCCCATCCATCCACCCGCACTAGTTATGCTTCAACATTTCATTCAAATAAATAAGTGAGACTAATCAAGGTGAATCTCGGTCGATCGCCCGTAACCGTGGCACGCTATTCGAATAGTTTTTACTCGATCGAGGTGTACAAGCGTACCCACAAGACACAATCCCACAACACGTTGCAGGTGCCGGTGCACCACCATGGTGCCCCGGAAGGAACCGTGACAGACTCTTCACATAACCCTCTAGTCAATCGTACCACACCAAGGTTTCGCCCCATTCCCATCGGCAATGGGCAGCCTCTAGTGCCGCGGTGAATTGAAGCTGATCAACCCTTAAAACCGGCCGACCCAACTCCATCACGCCCACCCTCTCTCGGGATACGTTAACTAGAGACAGCTACGCTACGCACCAACCATTACCATGCCGGCTTGTGGTATGCACGGCATTTCTTCCGGGGTTTCCGAGAACCGGTCCTTAATCGTCATGAGCACGCTAACCAAAGTCCAACCATGTGCTCACGACCCACCTTTTCATAAATCAATATTATTAGAAACGGGGTCACAACTTAACATCATCCGAGAGTTAACTTCTAGTAATGAAACTTGATTAGTGTGATTCCCTTAAGTGAGCTAGTTGCGCTAAGCATAACTAAGCAAACCTTAAGCTATCATCTAGTCATATTGAACCCCAAGTTATCAATGGTATAAGATAAACAATCCTATGGTTGAGTACAATAGGTATAATCATCCCATAAAATGACATTCTAAAACATATGCGGTATTTGAAAGAAAAAGAGATATTTACATAAAATAGGTACAATATGGTCAAAGTAAGGTATGACTTGCCTTGCTCGAGACCGAGGAACTTACGACTACTTCGAAGAGAACGGGCTCGCCGAAACTCCTGGATCTACACGACAAACAAAGCACTCAACAAACACCCTAAAAAGTCTACTGAAACAGCACTGAAAAGTATTTTTAATGGATTCTTGACATTTTTCTGGATTTAATGAAATTTGAATGGGCTAAAACGGAGCTCTGATTCAAAAGATATGAATTTTAGAAGTTTAATTGTGATTTTTAACTAAACCGAAAAGATTAAAACGATTTATTGCGCAATTAAGTCCCCGGTGACGCAAACGTGGCGCAAGCGGGGTAGGGCGACACCTGGCGCAAGCGGCCGACGCAGCGGCGCGCGGCGCGGTCCACGGACCGAGTCCACGGCGGGCGGCGGAGAAATGGGCACGTGGCGCGTGACGGCAGCGGCGGCGATCGGACGGCGACGGCTTTGCGCGCAGGACGGGGTCGATCCCCGATCCAGGGATCGACGCGGATCGCGGCTAGATTAGGTCCGGCCAGCGTCGAGGATCTGACACGCGGCAACATCCGGCGTGGCGACGACGGGACGGCGACGGACGATCGGACGGATTGCGCGGATCCTCCCGATCCGAAAGATCGGAGGCGCGCAGGAAGTGCGCTAGGTTAGGTTTGGGCGGCGGCGCGAGCTCGCCGCGGGCCATGGCGGCGCGGCGCACGGCCGCTCTGGCGCACCGGCGACGGCGCGGCGGAGGGCTGCGGGTGCGGGAACACACGGAGGGTAAGACAAGGCGGCGGAGCGGTTCGGGAGAGACCCAAAACCGAAGAGGAAAAGAACGGCGGCGCATTCACTGCGATTTTGAGACAACAACGATGGCGACGGCGGATTGGGGCTAGCGCAAGGAAACAAGGAAATGCGCGGGCTGGCGAAGCGGGAGTTTTATGTGGGTACAACGGACCGAAACAAACACGGAAATGGCGCGGATTCGTCACCGTTGTTCACGAATCTGAGAAAGAGGGAAACACCGCGACGGATTCGCGCGGATAGGGTTTCCATCGGGCGCGGGGTTGCGGAGATGGAAACGGCGTCACGAGATGGGCCGGCACGGCCGCCGACGTGGCTCGGATTCAAACGAAAGGAGCGGAGCTGCGCGCATGGCGGCGACGCCACCGACCGACCGGGCTGGGATGGGAACCCGACAGGCGACCCACCCGCCGCTGACTCGCGGCGGGAGGACGCCTCGCGGCTCTGCGCCGCGGCGGCGAGCGTGGCCTCGCCGACGCACCGGGACGCGCGGGCGGCTTGGGCCGGGAGGGCCTGCCGGCGGCCCAAAGGAAAGAGCGGGAGTACTGTGCAGCCCGTACGGAAAAGAAAAGAAAAAGGGAAAAAGGATTTTTGGGGCTTAATTAATTCCGATTTCTTATTTAATTGATTAAAAATACTTAGAGTGCTCTAAAAATTTCAAGAAAAATCTGTTAGCGTATTTTGACATGCAATTCAAGAAAAATCCTACCATGTCGTTTCCATTTATTAATTGCATTTTAAAATTATTGGTTGGCTCTAGGTTAATTTTAAATTCCGATTGTTTCAAGGTAAATTATTTAAATAAATTAGGAAAAGCCTGTGGTGTGACAACCTACCCCCTTAAACGGAATCTCGACCCCGAGATTCGGAGGTACTCGGCGAAAGGTGCGGGTGCGCGGCCTTTAGCTCATCTTCTCGTTCCCAAGTAGCTTCTTCCTGAGTGATGAGTCCATTGAACCTTGCAAAACCGATAACCTTGTTCCGAGTCCTTCGCCGACCTCAAGAATACGTGCTGGTCTCTCTACATAGGTTAAGTCCTCTTGGATTTCGATCCGTCCGGACTCGCCGCTCTTCGGTACCCTTAAACACTTCTTTAATCGGGACACATGAAACACGTCGTGAATACCGCCATGTTGGAGGGAAGCTCAAGCCGATAGGCCACTTCTCCTCGACGTTCCCGAATCTCGTATGATCCCACGCAAACGTGGTGCCAACTTACCTTTGGTTTGGAAACGGTGTACTCCCTGAGTGGTGTAACGCGAAGATACACAAAATCCCCGCTTCAAAAGCGAGGTCTCTTCGACGATTATCCGCGTAGCTCTTCCGTCTGGGATTGCGCAATCTTCAACCTTTCCCGAATCGTTCGGACCTTTGCCTCTCGCTTCACTTATTACTTCGTGCCAAACAACCGGCGTTCACCGTCGATCCTGCAAAGGGGTGTGCGGCATTTCCGTCCATACAAGTGCTTCATACGGTGCCATTTGAATGCCGGCCCGATAGCCGTTGTTGTAAGAGAATCTCTGCATAGGGCAAGCTTTTGTCCCATGCTTTTCCAAAATCGAGCGCGCATGCTCTCGCATGTCTTCCAAAATCTGATTCACTCTCTCGGTTTGACCGTCTCTGTTTGCGGATGATAGGCCGTGCTAAAATTCAAACGGGTACCGAGCTCTTCTTGCAACTTCTTCCGTAACTTGGAAGTAAACCGACTTCCCTATCGGACACGATCTTCTTAGGCACGCCATGCAAACACATGATCCTTGCGAGATAAAGCTCGCTAGCTTCTTCCCCCGAGTAGGTAGTATGCACGGTATGAAGTGGGCCACCTTGGTGAGTCGGTCCACCACGACCCAAATTGAGTCATATCCTCGACGTTGTGCGGGTAAACCCGTGATGAAATCCATTCCAATTTCTTCCCATTTCCACTGGAATCGAAGTGGTTGCAATAGTCCGGGCGGCCGTTGATGTTCTCTTAACCGCCGACAAACATCACAAAGTGCAACAAACTCAGCTATCTCCCTCCTCATGCCGACCCACCAAAACTTTTCTTTAAGATCTTGATACATCTTTGTACTTGCCCGGTGAATTGAGTATTGGGTTTGGTGAACTTCCGTAAGGATCATTTTTCAAATCCTTGTCTCTTCGGCACACACAATCTCTTTCCCATCCAGATTGTGCCGTGTTCGTCTTCCGTAAAACCACGAGCTTTTCCGACTCTCATGTTCTTCTTGAGTTCAGCCATCTCGGGATCGATGCCCGAGCAGCCCGAATTTGATCAATGAGAGTGGGTTGGGCTTCCGAGCAGCCACAAAACCAAAATCCACCACTCGTAGATTTAGATACTCGAATTCGCCGCAACCGGTCACACATTCCTTCGACACCGAGGGTGGTGCAAGAACTCTTTCGGCTTAGTGCATTCGCAACCACATTAGCTTTGCCGATGGTAATGTATCCCTAAATCATAATCTTTAATCAGTTCCAACCATCTTCTCTGTCGGAGGTTTAAATCCGGTTGGGTGAAAATGTACTTAAGACTTTTATGATCCGTATATACTTCACAACGGTTACCAATTAGGTAGTGTCGCGCATCTTCTGCATGAACCACTCGGATAACTCCATCATGAGTGGGGTAGTTGTTTTCGTGTGGGCGCAATTGACGAGATGCATATGCGACCACTTTACCTTCTTGCATCAACACACATCCCAACCCTTGGCGAGATGCATCCCAATAAACTTGGAAGTCCTTTGCCGGTCCAGCAGATCAACACTGGTGCAGACACCAACTTCCTCTTAAGCTCTTCAAAACTCTTGTTGCATTCCGCACCACTTAAATTTCTCATCTTTCTTCAACTGAGTCATCGGCTTGGCGATTTTGGAGAAGTTCTCAATGAAGCGGCGTAGTAACCCGCAAGTCCAAGGAAACTTCGGATCTGCGTAACCGTTTTAGGCGGGGTCCACTTGTAACCGATTTCACATTTGCCGGATCCACGGCTACTCCTTGGGCATTCACAATGTGGCCGAGGAACCTGTACCTCTTTAACCAAAGCACACTTGCTAAACTTGGCGTAGAGTTGATGATCTCTCAACTTCTCGAGTACTATCCGAAGATGTTGCTCATGATCTTCCTCCGACTTAGAGTAGACCAAAATGTCGTCAATGAACACCACCACAAATTTATCCAAGAACTCCATAAACACCTTGTTCATCATATTCATAAAGAAAGCCTGCGTTGGTTAACCCAAAAGACATGACCGTACACTATTGCAGCCATACCGGTGGTGAAAGCGGTCTTGGGAATGTCCTCTTCCCGAATTCTCAACCGGTGATAGCCCGATCGCAGGTCTATCTTGGAAAACACCTTGGCCCTTTGAGTTGATCGAATAAATCATCAATCCGTGGTAGGAATACTTGTTCTTGATAGTAACCTCATTGAGTGCGCGATAGTCGACACACATTCTCTTGGTCTTGTCTTTCTTTTCCACGAAAATCACCGGAGCACCCCAAGGCGATGTGCTCTGGCGAATATACCCTTTTGCAACTGTTCATCCACTTGCTTCTTTACTTCGGCCAACTCGTTGGCTCCCATCCTATACGGCCTCTTGTGTATTGGGCGGTCCCGGTACTAGATCAATCCGAATTCAATTTCTTTTGCGGCATCGAGTTAAGTCTTGGGAAAACTTCGTATTCTCTCGACGATGGGGATATCCTCTAACTTCACAGGGTCTTGGCCGCCATTTCGGACGATTCCCGGTGGAAATATGATTCAAACTTGCTATGGACTTGACTTGCATGGGAGAGCGAAAAACAATTCTTTCTCCTTTCGTATTGATTAAAGTAATGGTGCGTCTAGCGCATCAATTACTCCCTTATGTCCGGACAACCAATCCATCCCAAGGATGACATCTATGCCTTTGGACTTAAGGAGGATGAGGTTGGCTAGAAACATAGATCCTGGATTTCTATGGTCACCGAGGACACCGAGTGGTCTCCAAGTGGTTTCCGGGTTTGAACCCGCATAGGTATCTTAAGTCCCACTACCGACAACCCATGTGCCCCAACAAATTGCTTTGAGATAAAAGAATGTGTAGCCCCGAATCAAATAATACTATGGCAGAGTAAAGTTTACAGAAACATACAAGTATAACTTCAGAGCTGCTTCCTCGACGGACGCATGGTTGACTCGAGCTGGATGAACCTTGGCCCAGCGTCTTGGCTTTGGACACTTGTCCGCAAAATGCCCAGGTCACCACATGAAACAGACACTCGGCTTGCCCCCGCAGTCCTTCCTTGGAGGTGGAGGCCGAGATTGGTGCCGGGATGGCGCCGTTGGAGGGCGCGAGGCTGGAGTACGCTGTTGTTGACCACTGCCACTATTGCCAGTTTGGAAATTCCCTGGGTGATACGGTCGATGCTGACGAACAATCATAGTGGTAGGTCCACTCGACTTCCAGGCATGAAACGCGCCTCTCGCGATTTCCCTCGTGAGAGGAGGTCGTGGACCGGAATACTTTTCTCTTCTTGATCATCTTGTTGCGCCGATCTTCCCGTCGAATGGCCTTGTCAACCAGCTTCTCAAAGTTAGCATACTCTCCGGAGATAAGCTTGTCCATGAGTTCATCATCCAAACCAGCCAAAAACTTTTCCTGCCTTTCTGCATCAGTACGCACATCTTCCGGGGCATAACGGGCAAGACGATTGAACTCGTGCGATACTCGCAACGATCCGTTACCCTACTCAAGAGAACGGAACTCACGGCTTTTCGTGCAACTATTCCGCAGGAATGTGTGCGGTCCTGAAACCGTGACGAAACTCTTCCCAGTAATCGCGCTCCGCGCGGCGAGTAACCAAGTGGTTGTCCCACCAAGCCGAAAGCGGTGGCCTTGTAATCGGTGAGTGGCAAAGCGAGACTTCTCTGATCCGTGCACCTTGCAGCGAGATCTAACTTCTTCTCGATGGCATGAAGCCAATCATTAGCCTCCATGGGATTAGTGGTGCTTGGAGAAGGTTGGCGGTCGGACACGAAGGAACTCGGCAACTTGGACTGGGGTGGTGGAGCGGCAAACCGATTGTTCTGCTGCTTTGTTGCTTTGCATTTGTTGGGCATGACATCTCGCCGTTGCATCTCGATGGTGTTGTTGTTGCATCTCGTCGCATCATTGCGCCATCATTCCCAGTAATCGTGGAAGCGAGCACTTGAGCGATGGTGGGGTTCTCGGGTGGCGGTGGAGGAGCATTGCCATTGGCGTCGTGAGCCTCGTGGTTGTTGGCACCTCGATCGCCCATTGTTGCCGTTCGCCCGCCGATCCCTGCAAGTGTTCACCATCCGAAGGAGACGACCTGACCCAGAGAGAGAAAAGAAGAAAAATGCATGCACTTAGAACTAATCTTTATTATTAGAATTCAAATGCATTGTTCGATCTTGACTAAAACAAGGAAAAGCACCAAACATCCTTAATTGGTCGAGTCATATCACACTTGATATCGATCGCGCCTATCCCCATATAGCGTACCTAACACACAAAGCAACTACCAAGAAGACAAACTAAGTTAAACGGTAAAACTAAGGAGGGCAACTAGAACAATCCACGAGACGAGTTTCGAAGCGCTCCTTTCGGAAGATCCCCATTCTTCCGAACGGCTCCTAGAGTCCTCGGCATCACCTCGGACTTGGACTCTTCTCCGAATCGGCTGCCGTAGCCCAACCGACGTCCCCTCGCCTCTTCCCTCCGAGGAATCTCGGAGTCTCTTCGAAGTCCATGTCTTCGCCGAATTCTCCGAGCTCGAGTTACCGGAGACGAAGATCCAACCATTACGCCACCTCCGCCTTGATTCGCCGAGCCGGAGCAAAGGTGAGAGTAGAGCCTGCGGCCAGGGAGGAACTGGAACCGACGCTGGAACTGGGCCCAGCGGGTGGAGCTTTGGAGAAGGCGGTGGAATCCGAGGTGCCACTGGATACGGACAGCGCGGTGGTGGTCTTCCGAGGCGTAGTGCGAGTCTAACCCCAACCGGTGGCGGAGTCCCTTCAATTCAGCTACCTCCTTCTTCGACGAACCACTTCGTCCCCGTAGCCGCGCGATCCTTAACATCTTCTTGTCGTTCACTCTTTGGTTGCCTTGTGTAGGTCGAGTGCATCGATCCAGTCCTTTGAGCATGGTGCACATGTGGCCGAAGGTAGAGTCATTCTCCTCGCCGTAGACTTGAATGCACCGACCTCTCGAGGAACTACCTCGACGGGGATGGTAGCGGTAGGGAAGAGGTGCGGTTGGTCGCATCATGCAACCTCCTCATCCCGGCCAACATCGGGTAGGCGGCTTCTTGACAAGCGTGATCCGACGTGCCTTCGGAAGCCGTGACCTCCATGTTGGGAAGACATGTCCCCACGAACCCGTGAACCTCCAACCGAACACGGTAGGGGCAACTCGCCACCGAGAGGCGCAAGCTGTTGTATACTGCGGTGCTTCTCGGGATATCCAATTGCAAGAGCCATACGCGCTGCGCTTCCGCAACACAGCCTCGTCATCCCTTTTCGCAGCGTGCGTCGCCGGGAAACTCCGCCATCTATAGAAACAAAGGAGTGGGAAAAATCAAAACATACTCAAAACCCACGACCAACATCCCATTTTCGCAATTCCTAAACCCTAGATCGACTCCACTTTTCACAGCACCCTTTTTTTTTTAAAAACATATGCACATGAAAAAGAATTAGAGAGGCTCTTAAGGTTTCCGGTTGGCTTGTCCTACGCGAGAAGGCTCGACGATACCAACTTGTCACGCCCATAAATTCACACCGGAATTTCTGCGGCTAATTTGTGCATTACACCTCATCCGGGCATCGCCAAGGTACACAAATCGACGTTATTGATAATACGTAATCCTCGTCTTAGAAACAACATAAAAGAGTTACACAAATGCAAAATAAAAGAAGATAAAACCGACTTAAGCTAAACTTGACACGAGCGAAGCGGAACACCAACACCACAAAGCCTAAGCCTTGACGAGAACAAGCCTACACCTCCTGAGACCTCGATCTCAACCTCCGGCACCGAAGGGGAAAAAGAAGCAAGGCCGAGTACAACCACCGTACTCAACAAGTCACACCTTAAAAGTGGACATGATGCAAGATATATTACAAGGAAAGGTCAAGAGGTTCAATTTGCATAAACAAAGCATTTGTAGAATATAATAACAATATTTGAAGACAAGTAAAACAATAGTAATATTTAAGCAAGATTAAATAAACATTGTCCAACGCTCAAACCACGTTGCAACAGCCCATCCATCCACCCGCACTAGTTATGCTTCAACATTTCATTCAAATAAATAAGTGAGACTAATCAAGGTGAATCGGTCGATCGCCCGTAAATCGTGGCACGACTATTCGAATAGTTTTTACTCGATCGAGGTGTACAACTGTACCCACAAGACACAATCCCACAACACGTTAGCCGGCGCCGGTGCACCACCATGGTGCCCTGAAAGGAACCGTGGCATGTGACCCTTCACATAACCCCCTCTAGTCAATCGTTCCACACCAAGGTTTTGCCCCATTCCCATCGGGCAATGGGCAGCCCTCTAGTGCCGCGGTGAATCCGGAAGCCGATCAACCCTTAAAACCGGGCCGACCCAACTCCATCACGCCCACCCTCTCTCGGGATACGTTAACTAGAGACAAGCCTACGCTACATGCACTCCCCATTACCCATGCTTTGGCTTGTGGTATGCACGACATTTCTTCCAGGTTTCCCGAGAACTGGTCCTTAATCGTCATGAGCACGCTAACCAAAGTCCAACCATGTGCTCACGACCCACCTTTTCATAAATCAATATTATTAGAAACAGTAGGTCACAACTTAACATCATCCGAGAGTTAACTTCCAAGTAATGAAACTTGATTAGTGTGATTCCCTTAAGTGAGCTAGTTGCGCTAAGCATAACTAAGCAAACCTTAAGCTATCATCTAGTCATATTGAACCCCAAGTTATCAATGGTATAAGGTAAAAATCCTATGGTTGAGTACAATAGGTATAATCATCCCATAAAATGACATTCTAAAACATATGCAAGATTTGAAAGAAAAGAGATATTTACATAAAATAGGTACAATATGGTCAAAGTAAGGTATGACTTGCCTTGCTCCGGAGACCGAGGAACCTCGGCGACTACTTCAAGAGAACGGGCTCGCCAGGAAAACTCGGGATCTACACGACAAACAAAGCACTCAACAAACACCCTAAAAGGTCTACTGAAATAGCACTGAAAAGTATTTTTAATGGATTCTTGACATTTTTCTGGATTTAATGAAATTTGAATGGGCTAAAACGGAGCTCGGATTCAAAAGATATGAATTTTAGAAGTTTAATTGCGATTTTTAACTAAACGAAAAGATTAAAACGATTTATTACGCAATTAAGCCCCGGTGACGCAAGCGTGGCGCAAGCGATAGGGCTGACGTCGAGCGGCGCAAGCGGCCGACGCAAGCGGCGCGGCGCGGTCCACGGTGGACCGAGTCCACGGCGGCGCGGAGAGCGGGGCACGTGGCGCGCATCGGGGAGGGTGGCGGCGATCGGACGGCGACGGCTTTGCGCGCGGAGGACGCCGTCAGGATCCGCCCGACTCCGAAGGATCGGACGGTGCGGATCGCGGCTAGATTAGGGTTCGGCGGCCGAGGGCGGACACGCGGCAGCCATCCGGCGTGCGGCGACCGGATCGAACGGCGGCGGATCGATCGCGACGGACGGCGCGGATCCTCCCCGATCCGAAAGATCGGAGGCGCAGGAAGCGGCGCTAGGGTTAGGTTTGGGCGGCGGCGGCTCGAGCTCGCCCGCCGGCCATGGCCGCGCGGTGGCCGGCCGAGGCTCGGCGGCACCGGCGACGGCGCGGCGGAGGGTGCCGCGGCGCGGGGAACCACGGCGGAGGGCGGAACGACAGCGCGGGAGCGGTTCGGGAGGAGACCAAAAAGCCGAAGAGGAAAAGAATGGCGGCGCATTCACGGCGACGGAGACGACGACGATGGCGACGACGGATTTGGGGCTAGCGCAAGGGGAAACAAAGGGAAACGCGCGAGTGCGCGAAGGGGAGTTTTATAGGGGTACAACGGGACCAAAACAAACACGGAAACGGCGCGGATTCGTCGCCGTTGTTCACGGAATCGGAGAGAGAGGGGAAACAATCGGCGACGGATTCGCGCGGATAGGGTTTCCATCGGGCGCGGGGTTGCGGAGATGGAAACGGCGTCGCGAGATTGGGCCCGGCATGGGGCCGACGTGGCTCGGATTCAAACGGAAAAGCGGAGCTGGCGCGCGCATGGCGGCGGCGGCCGGACCGACCGGCGCGAGGGCCAAGGTAACCCGACAGCGGGACCCACCCGTCGCTGACTCGCGGCGAGGGACGCCGCGGACTCTGCGCGTTGCGCGGGCGTTCAAGGGCCTCGCCCACGACCAGGGGCGCGCGCGGCGCTGGGCCGAGGAGGGGACCGGCCGGCGGCCCCGAAGGAAAGAGCGGGAGTACTTGTGCGGCCGTATGGAAAAAGAAAAGAAAAAGGGAAAAGGATTTTGGGGGCTTAATTAATTCCTGATTTCTTATTTAATTGATTAAAAATACTTAGAGTGCTCTAAAAATTTCAAAGAAAAATCCTGTTAGCGTATTTTGACATGCGTAAATTCAAGAAAATCCTACCATGTCGTTTCCATTTATTAATTGCATTTTAAAATTATTGGTTGGCTCAGTTAATTTGAAATTCCGATTGTTTCAAGGTAAATTATTTAAATAAATTAGGAAAACCCGAGGGTGTGACAACTAACATGTAGGCTCCACGCGAAATAAAAGATTAATCAGAATAAAGGTATTTCCACACGCAAATATAGCCCGACTTTGAAAATCCATAGAAAATTGAGAACAACATATTTTCACTTGGGACAAAATTTGTCGGGACCACAATATTATGTACTTTAAGGGTGTGAAATAAAAATGGCCACTCCAGAGTAACAGATTTAGCTAGAAAAATTCATTTTGTAAACACTGCTAGATAGGGTAGGTTAAACTTGTAAAAATCATAGGGAAATCATCTTAGCTCTGAAAAATGTGAAACAAGACTCTGTAGAAACTGTGAAAGATGTACATTAAGACAGAAATAGGAAACCATATACATTCTGTGGCAGAAAAACCACCTATAGATTTATTTATTAAAAGAGTTACTTTAGAACACCCGACTTACAAAAAATCATAGTGGACCCAATAAAATTCCTAAAAATGCAAACTAAATTTTGTTAGGACCATTCTTCTGTGTTCTATCAACTAAAAATAAAATACCTACCAGAAAGCCCATAGCTTAGTCTTGGACAAATTTAGAAAGATACGAAGCTTCAACCCTTACACTATAAAAGAGGCTATAAATAAGCTTCCCACTTTGGGAAGAAAAGAACTTTATAGAGACCTCACTTAAAATGTATCAATATGAAACTAAAACACCCGCATCTCTTGTGCATTCATCTTAGTTAAGTGAAGGTTCTCATAAATGCCTAAAATCTAAAACTTTATACATATATTAGACGAACCATCGGCATCGTTCGAAGATCCCACGTACTTGTACGATCGGAAGAAGGAGAACCGAGGCAAGTCCTCGTCTCCCCCTTTGAACAAATTGATCCTAGTTTTATGGAGGTTATTTTGAAAGGGTTGGGAACTTGCATGATATTTGATGAATAATACTAAAAACTTGATACGAACATGTTTAGTACTACACCAATGTTGCATGCTCCACAAGAAAACACCACTTCCCACATTAACCAATTCCAAACCTTAGAAATGATTAGAAGCTAAAACATAGTGAACCAATCTGAAGTCTTATGACTTATTCATCCCCTTGCTTAGTTTGCTTGTAGTATACATTTTTCCATGACTACCGGGCTAAGTACCGATGTTTTTCTTGCAAAGCTTCTATTTTTTCCGAAAGTTATATTATGACAAGTACACTTTATGTTAAAACAAAACATGGTACAACTTGGTTTTCTACTTTGGGCCGCAAGTGGTGTACATATGATGTTTAGTTGTATACCGATAGGGGGAGTGTGTGCCCAGACTACCCTAAGGACTTCACTCCACGATTATTCATCCCGAATATAGTACAACCACTTGTGTTAGTATGGGATAGCCCTAGCTTAGTATGCTATTTGTGGTTTAGCCTCACATTTTGGTAGGCCAAAGTGTATGAGTTCGTATAACTCGCGAGGAGCTTCCTAATGCCTCGGCGAGGCGGTTAGGCGACTAAGCCTGTCCAATACAATGGTAATGTGCCACGTGGGTGGGTTCCCATCGTGTCCGCCACCACGGTGTTAAGTTCAAGGCGTGGGCCTGCCACTTAATGGTCCTATGCCATACTTCCAAGATGGTATAGGATGGAGGGAACACATATCGTGCTTTGGTGTAAGGCTAAATCACGGATAGTTGAAAGGGCTTTGTTGTGTATAATAAATCGGATACTTATGTATCGCGTGTCATGCTTTGCATGATTATTATGTCACATCATGTGGGTAAAGTGTACACACTCTGTAGAGTTTAAAACTAATCGGTTAGATGTGCTCACGGTTACGAGCATCGTGTGAATGTGTCGTGGGTATAGTTTTCATGTGTTTCGAATATTTGTAGAACTCTTTACCAAAAGTATTCAAAATTTCTTGCTCTCTAATTTACTTCTTTGCTGCCCGACAACGCAAAGGATGGATGGTTTATGAACAATATACCGCTTTGCTGCCCGTAATGCAAAATGAGAAATATTTATGAGCAATACTATGTATAAAAGGCCCGATTTAGAGAACTACTTGTTCGCTGAAATTAATTGTTTGAACTTGGGTATTTACAATTGGGCTTTGCTAAAATAAAGTTAGCTTTGTGCTAAAATGAAACCCCACATGAGTTTCTCCTTGATATTGCCTTACATGTAGTCTTAGGCCTAATGGGTGCTTGCCAAGTATAATTCATTCTATCGACTCTTGTTGTATGTATCTACACTTGGTTGTGCATAGATATGATTGCAGGGAGACTCCTCCCGAGGAGGAAGAATTTTACCGAGGAAGTACCATTCATTACCCGGACGGTTCATACTAGGGCACTCGCTAGTCGGTTGAAGAAAGATCCTCGGGAATGTTGTTTGCTTCCGTTTGCTATGACTATCTATATAACTATTTGTCCTGACGGCCATATGTATCCCTAAGAACTATTATGTTGTAATAGCTTATGACTCATAATGAGTCGTTAAACCAGTTATCGATACCATATGCTTGGATGAAAGTGGTTAGCCCGTTCCTTCTGTTAGGAACGTATTAACCACGAGTATGAGTTAAAGATAATTGAGATAACGTAGATCTTTAGCCATTTGATGTCAAGTTTCCTAGTTGTGTAACACATCACAGTCGCCGCCATCGAGTGGTTTGACGGCACAATCCATGAAGTTGGATTTGGCAGGGCTAAAGGCCCGACAATGTCTCGCTTATCTCTCTCTCTCGGAGCGGTTGGATGTCTTGCTATATTTTGGAGAAGAATGGATGAGTTCCGTTCGGCTCCTAATTATATCAAGAGGTCCGAAGGCGTCCCGGCAGCAAGTGGTATCAGAGCCAAGACTGACTGTAGGAACCTTTTATGAACTGGGCGATAGAATGGCTTCAAAAGAAAAATAATTTGGAGAATCACTCCCTTACAAAAGTATTTTCGAAAGATGAAACCTAGCCTTACATCTTATCTCTCTTTAGGAAGGTATCTTTCCTACTTACTCTATATTTTGGTTTGAAAAACCTCACCTTATTTCAAAGGCCGGAAGACCCTAGAAATATAGTAGACATGTGGTAGGGATAAAGAAACCAAAAATTTGAAGTAATGGCAGCCATGGGGAGTTTCTAAAGACTTCTGTTAACAAAATGTGAATGCTCACTCTTCTGAATACGAAATTCAAAACCCGAGTTTTCTACACTAAGCCTAGAAACGGGGTAGAACGGGATAGGAACAAAACTTGTGTGTTAAAGCCCTAAATTTTTTGACATATAGAGGCCACCAGATGTTGTGAATCCATTGCATTAAACCTATTTTGTAGCTTGACCTGGGCACGGAAGGTTTGCATACATGCATCATGTTTTAGAATGCAACCCTGCAGATTTCATAACTCATAGCAGTCTGCCTTTATAATTTTGTACAGACCAGGGTACTCCGCCAAAAATTCTGGAAATTTACCAGTAGCTACTCAACTTGATCCTGAAACACCAGTAATATTTCCAGAATTTTTACACGACCAGAGAATAGGGTAAAAATTCGATCAGTATCACCTGCACTACAATTCCAGAACTGCGTCACTTAGATTCGGAAGCCATTTTGGGAAATTTCGGGTGTTCAAAATTTCGAAAACTAGGTTATAAACGTGAGAATATATTCAAGGAACCCCAGGAATGACCCCACAATAAGAAAAATCTCCCGTACGTCACAATAGTACTCGTTACCACCATAATGGTACCCAAAAACATATTTCGGCGGTTTCTTCAAAAAAATTATTTCTAAGCTTTACTGAGCCTTAACCAAGCCTCTGAACAGCAACAATATATATTCTCCAATGTTGTAGGTGACTACCATGTGGCAGCCACTAGGTTATTCCAGAGGTTATGAGGAAGGATCATTACATCACATCCTAAGGCTCATGCTGCAGCATCTCGGTTTTATTCATCACCCGGATTACCATTTCTTTGTTATGGAATGAAGCTCATCGCTCCGAGCGTACATGGCAAAGTTACGCATATCCGGACGTTGGGCACATGATACCTCTCTCTGTTTCCAGGCTTATGGCTGGGATGCACCCTCCGCAATGAACGAGGCTGCATTTCAGGCGATTGTGTACCTTCGACACCATAGGCCCGGGATAGATGGATTTTTTCAGTATTTTCCAGCACGCGCTCTCCAAGCTTTCGCCAATTACTATCCAGGTCTAGAGGGGCAAGAGAGAGATTAACTCTTCAGAGCTCTTCTTAGCTGGCCTAGTCCGAGCTATGGACAGGTACCTTGCAAGCACTATGTCAGAATTACGTAGGTTGCAAGCAAGGATAGTAATGTTGGATAGGCGTATAGAACCACTTGGGCATGAAGGGTATTTTGACAATGCCACCATTTATGGAGATCAAGATCTTCAGTCACTTACTAAAACTTTGCCATCTCCAATGGGCATTTATCAAAACATAAACACTCGAGCCCGAATGAGGGTTGGTTTTCATCGCAACTGTCACACCATGCCAGACCCCGCACTTGTTGGAGATCCAGAGCTGCTAGGACCATTCTATGTGTTCGAGCGGAATGGAAGGCGATACCGTTTGACTATGGCCACTCTAACTACCATGGTGCCACACCCTCCTATTGGATTCTCCCAGACTTCTTAAGAGAGGAATATCAAGGAAAAGGAAATGTATCGGGTGTAACTTTTATTTCTTGTTTTTCCACAAGATGTATGAGATGACATCCTACTATGTAATCCTTGTATGGTCAAATTTTTGTAACACCTAGTTGTGTACTTGGTGCTTATGACCATTATTCCATCTCTATGCAAATTGTTGAACCCTTGCCTCCCTTAAAACCTATGTATCGGAATGGAATGTATTTTTTTATGAGTTGCTAGCTGTCCAAAGAATTAGTTCTATATGGATATACAAAGGATAACTTGCATACTCAACTATTATACAACATTCCAATCTACTTTGCGTACAGAGGGTATGTATATGTCATTTCTTTGCGCAAGAACTCATGTACTGTTGTACTCTGAGTGCAGGATGACTCATACACGCTCTGGCACATATTCCATGGCTCGTGCCGAAAACAATGCAACGCTTCATCCGAGCCGCGTGATGATGATCCGATTCTCGCACAGTTGTTGGCCCAACAAAATCGCCTATTCGAACGAATGGTGCAAAACTACGAGAATATGGGGGCAGCGATGGCACATCATGCTAATCAAGCGCCCTCCAAATTGTCGAGATGTCCAACGGACTCACCCCCACATTTCTCTTCGGCGGTGATCCTCTTGCTGCGGACGATTGGCTGCGGGATATTGAAAATAAATTGGATCTTTGCCGGTGTAACCCTATTGAGAAGGCCACATTCGCTGCCTACTATCTCCAAGGTGCTGCCGCCGTCTGGTGGGAGACCTACAAAACATTGATTCCTTCTGATGAACCCATCACATGAACTATATTCTGGGAAGGGTTCCACTCTACCCACGTTTCAGCTGGTCTCATAGAGATCAAGAAGAAGGAATTTCTCAACCTGAAACAAGGGAGTATGTCCTTCATGGAATTCATGGAGCGGTTCAACTATCTCGGCGAGGTATGCCAGCTGCCGATATGAACACCGAGGCCAACAAGGTTGAAGCGTGCAGGGACAAATTGTCACCTGAACTTAAGCATGCTTTAGTTGCTCATGAAATCAGTAGCATGAAGACCTTGGTGGATAAGGCCCTTTGGGTCGAGTCCAGCGAGAAGGAAGTGGTCGAGGACCGCAAGCACAAGTGGGCCGCGAAGAAATTCGCGGGAAGCAGCAGCTCCACTCGCCCTCGGCTGATTTCTCCTCCAGCAAGGAGGCCCATGTTCTCGCAACCGCCGAGGCCAATGTATGCGTCACCATGACCGCCGGTTTCGGGATATCGTCAAAATCCTCGGCTGGTACAGGCAATTGGGGATGCCTCTCGCACCGCTAACATCATATGTTACAACTGTGGCAAAAAGGGGCATTACTCACCAAGATGCCCATATCCGAAGACTGTGAAGACCGGCTCACGACCACATGCTACACCAGCTCCACCTCGAGCCCCAAATCCCGCTCAGGCTGGACCATGGGGAACTTCTGCAACCCAGAAGCCGGCACCGACATTCGGCAAAGGGCGGCTGAACCACGTCACCATGGAGGAGGCAACCGACGCACCCGGCATCATATTCGGTACTGTTTATCTATACTCCACTCTTATCACAGTATTATTTGACTCTGGTGCAATGCATTCATTCATGTCAGCATCAAAAGCAACACAACTTAAACTGAAACCGGAATTTCTTAGTAATGCTATGCACATACAATTACCCGGTTCTACCATGGCCACAAAATTATTATGCAAAGGTGTAGAATTCCATATGAATGGAGTGAAATTCTCAGCCGACCTTATATTATTAGACACCTTGGGATTGGATATTATACTCAGGATGGATTGGTTATCCAAACACAAAGGAACCATTGATTGTGCACGTGGGACGGTAACGCTCCATAGCATTAACGGGCAAGTGGTTAAGTTCACTTGTGAAAAGTCTTCCACTTCCAAGCAGCCATCCACTCAATCTCTCTCTTTACCGGAATTAAAAATGGTACCCGTTGTAAATGAATATCCCGATGTGTTTTCGGAAGAGCTACCAGGAATGCCACCTGATCGAGACATTGAATTTTTGATCGATCTGATTCCTGGAACGACACCCATTGCCAAGAGGCCTTACCGGATGACCACGAAAAATCTGAAAGAACTAGAGAAGCAGATCAAAGAACAACTGGCTAAATGCTTTATTCGCCCAAGCTCATCTCCATGGGGTTGTCCTTTGCTATTTGCACCAAAGAAGGATGGAACCATGCGAATGTGTGTCGACTATCGACCCCTGAATGAGGTCACAATCAAAAATTAATATCCTCTCCCCAGAATCGATGATTTATTTGATCAATTAACCGGTGCCCGTGTCTTTTCAAAGATTGATCTAAGATTGAGATATTTTCAACTCAAGATCAGACCTGAAGACATTCCGAAGACGGCTTTCACCACTCGCTACGGTCTGTTTGAATACACGTGGTTTCTTTGGGCTTAACCAATGCGCCAGCCACCTTCATGAATATGATGAATAAAATCTTCATGGAGTACCTTGATAAATTCGTGGTGGTGTTCATGGATGACATCCTTATTTATTCCAAGAATGAGGAAGAACATGCACATCATCGCGCATGGCACTTGATAAGCTGAGGGAACACCAACTTTACGCCAAGTTCTCAAAATGTGAATTTTGGTTAAAATAAGTTGGATTTCTCGGTCATGTCCTTTCGGAGGGTGGTATTGCGGTTAATCCAAGTAATGTACAAACTGTACTAAATTGGAAGCAACCACAGAATATCTCCGAAGTCAGAAGTTTCCTTGGTTTGGCCGGATATTATCGACGCTTCATCGAAAATTTTTCTAAAATATCTCGACCTCTGACCCAGCTCGTCAAAAAGGAAACTAAGTTCATTTGGTCCGAAGCTTGTGAAGCAAGTTTCCTTGAACTGAAAAGAAGGCTTACCACTGTCCCAGTGCTGGTGATGCCAGATGTCAACAAGCCATTCCATGTGTACTGTGACGCATCACGACAAGGACTGGGATGTGTGCTTATGCAGGAAGGAAAGGTTGTGGCATACGCTGCACGCCAGCTACGACCGCATGTGCTTACTATCCAACCCATGACCTAGAGCTAGCCGTAGTCGTGCATGCCCTAAAAATCTGGCGGCACTATTTGGTTAGGAATCGGTGTGAAATCTTCACTGACCACAAAAGTCTGAAGTATTTCTTCACCCAACCAGATCTGAATCTGAGGCAAAGAAGATGGCTAGAACTTATAAAGGATTATGATCTTGGCATTCATTATCACCCTGGTAAAGAAAACATTGTAGCAGACGCTTTAAGCTGAAAGCAATGCCGACCAGTTGATGATGAATCAATAGCTCAGCCATCTCTATCAACCGAATTTCAAAAGTTAAATTTGGGGTTAATGGAAGATGGCTATGTTGCTGCGTTAGCATTACAGCCTACTCTCTACTCCCAAATTAAGGCAGCTCAGGACTCTGATAAAGAGGCTGCTGAAATTTTGAAGGAAATCAATACAAAATCCTAGACCTTGTACACACTCAATCCGGATGGAGTAATCATGCATGGGAAGCAAATCTACGTTCCAGACAACCAGAACCTTACAGAGACTATTCTTACAGAGGCTCATTGCACTCCTTTAACTATCCATCCGGGATGTACAAAAATGTACCAGGACATTCGGACCCAATATTGGTGGCCTAGCCAGCAGCGAGACATAGCTGCCTATGTTGCCGTCTGTGACACCTGCCAACGGGTCAAAGCTGAGCTTCAACGACCTGCTGGTCTGCTCCAGCCTTTGCATGTTCCATAATGGAAATTTGATGAAGTCGGAATGGATTTCATCAGGGGTTTACCTAAAACCCCTAGCGGGCACGACTCCATTTGGGTTATTATGGATCGACTGACGAAAGTGACTCACTTCATGCCAGTACATGTGACCTATGGTGGAGCCAAGTTACCCGAGTTATACCTAACCCACATTGTGAGGCTCCACGGTGTGCCAAAAGTCATTGTATCTGACTGTGGCACTCAATTTACATCCCGATTTTGGGAGAATCTACATGAACTCCTGGGAACTAAATTTTTCTTTAGCACTGCCTTCCACCCACAAACCGAAGGACAAGTGGAAAGGACAAATCAAATCCTTGAGGATATGCTTCGAGCCTGTGTCCTCGAGCATAACACAAATTGGGAGAAATGTCTACCATTTGTAGAATTCTCCTATAACAATAGCTTCCAAACTAGCCTTCAAATGTCACCATTTGAAGAACTCTATGGAAGAAAGTGTCGGACACCGCTATACTGGTCAGAAGTGGGAGAGAGGCAATTTTTCGGGCCTGCAGTTATAAATGAGGCCGGAAAGAATGTTACTCTAATCAGAGATTGGTTGAGAAAAGCACAAACCCGACAAAAGAGTTACTCCGATCGCAGACGACGAGAGTTAAGCTTTGATGTAGACGACTATGTCTATCTTAAAGTCTCTCCTCTCGGGAACTCAACGCTTCCAAATACATGGTAAACTCGCTCCACACTACATTGGACCTTACCGTATCATTGCAGACATGGGCAAGTGGCCTACCAATTGGAATTGCCCCCACAACTCTCCAACGTACATAATGTGTTTCACGTATCTCAACTCCACAAGTGCCTTCGTACACCCATCGAACACACCACTTTAGAGGATATAAATCTGAACCCGAATATTTCATACCAAGAGCACCCCATCCGAATCCTATAAGAGAAAGAGAGACGAACCCGAAGGAAAACCATCAAAATGCTCAGAGTACAATGGAGTGACCACATTGCGAGACGAGGCTACGTGGGAACACGAAGACCGACTTAGAAATGAGTTCCCTAGCTTCTTTTAGAAGGGACGAATCTCGGTGTCGAGATTCTTTTGTAAGGGGGTAGAGTTGTCATATCCTGAAAAATCTTGTACTTGAAGGAAAGAGTAGAATGTATACTGTAAATTTTGAACCCAAAAATTTCCTTTTGAACAAAGAGCGAGTACCCGATTTTCATGTGTACTAGGATGCATATGCATGAGTGGCATAGGTTCTTCTTGGAATTTACTTAAAAGGGACCCAAGGAAAATCAAGAAAAATATCTAACAACTTGTAGATGACCTTAGCAAACAAACCACAAGGTTTAGAGACACAATGTTGAGATGGATGGTGAGAATTAGTGAGAAAACTAGATTTGACCCCGGGAAATTTTCTAAGTACTAGGGCTGGCCGACACGAACCACAGGACCAAATTTGGACTGTTGTAGCGACCAAACCAGCAAGCCCAGGCGGTGAAACTTGGCAGTATTGTAGTTTGAGTCAAGCTTTACAACTTTGCCATGGGACACCACCCCGAATCTGCCGGAAATAAGTTTAAAGGAGACCCAAAGATGAAAAGTCAGCACGAGACCAGACTTAGAAAAATCTAGCATTTCTCATCTCTCCTTCTATCCCTCACCGGCAAGTGGGCCATACCGACTCATGGGACCGCGTTGCCACAATCACACCGTGTTCCGGCTCTCCTCACTCACTGCCGGTGCCCTCTCCACGCACACGCGCGCGGAACGCGTCGTGCACGCGTCGCCCCGAGCCCGGCATCCCTCTGTGTCGTCGGCATGCAAATAAAACCCGACCGCCCGACCGACGTTGCGTCCCTCCTCAGTCCATTCACATTCCATGAGAGAACCAGAGATGACCGCCCTCGAAGCACCGACAAGTCACCAGTGAACTCCCTCCGCCACCGAACGAGATCTGATCGCATTCGCACTCCGGTGAGCGAATCCTTTAGCCAATGCCCGTTCCAAATTCTATGACCAATGTTCTCTCTAATCCCCAAGTCTCGCTCGAAATGGTGCAGTCGATGATCGGGAACGCTGCCGAGCCGAAGCCGTGAACCGCGAGCTCTGCATCACCTGCCGCCGAACCACCTGCTCGTCACCGGCCATCTACGGTGAGCCGTTGCCTGAACCCTTTCTCCACCATGTTCCTTGATGCCTGACATTGGTTGAAACTGAAGGAATCGCCCAGAAACGCACCAAGGAAGGAAAACCCTTTTTCGTCCCTAACTCCGGCCGCCGTCGTAGATCTTCCTTCTTTTCCTCTCCGGTGAGTTCTGCACCGATTCCTCTCGACTCAAGCATCACCATTGATCCTGACACGGTCCCGGATTCACTTTGCGCGGTGACCCCCAAAACAGCGACGCCGTTCACCCGAAGTAAACGCCGCGCCAAGAGACAGGCACGGTGCCACGCTACCGGACCTCGTCGGCGCCACCCGGTCGTTTGGTAAGCACCCTCAGCACCCCTAGATGCTATTTCCGTTGCATGCATAGCCCGACAAGCTCTAAAATCGCACATGCACATTAGACCCGAGCCATGGCGCCGTCGTCGCTGTTGCCGGTCACCATTCCGGCCACGGTAGCGCGTGAAATGACCACCGCTAGCTTCGCCATGACATCCACTACGTTTTACCTTTTGGTCGCGACCACTCACCGGCCGCCGTTCATCGCCGGCGCCGGCAAGAACCCTGCACGGCGTCGTTGCTCTATTTCCTTTCTCCTTGAGCCACGACAACCGGGGCCCACTTAACAGGTGTGCCATTAGATTGCTTAAACCCCGGCTGCCACCGACATGTAGGCTCCACGCGAAATAAAATATTAATCCGAATAAGGTATTTCCACACAGAAATATAGCCCGACTTTGAAAATCTATAGAAAATTGAAAACAACATATTTTGACTTGGGATAAATTTTGTCAGGACCACAAGATTATGTACTTTAAGGCTGTGAAATAAAAATGGCCACTCCGAGTAACAGATTTAGCTAGAAAAATTCATTTTGTAAACACTGCTAGATAGGGCAGGTTAAACTTGTAAAAATCATAGGGAAATCATCTTAGCTCTGAAAAATGTGAAACAAGACTCTGTAGAAACTATGAAAGATGTACATTAAGACAAAAATAGGAAACCATATACATTCTGTGGCATAAAAACCACCTATAGATTTATTTAGTAAAAGAGTTACTTTAGAACACCTTGACTTACAAAAAATCATAGTGGACCCAATAAAATTCCTAAAAATGCAAACTAAATTTTGTTAGGTCCAGTGGATGGTGTTGGTGCCTCCTCCAACGTGGTTCCCCTTGTTCACTGTCCGAGGGACTGTTCAGTGCCTGATAAACTTCTTCCTCCTCCAACGGTTGTTTCCTAACGTCATCAGGCACTGAACAGTCCCTCGGACAGTGAACAAGGGGAACCACGTTGGAGGAGGCACCAACACCATCCAATGAATTCATAGTCAATTCCCCTAGATCATATTACAATTGCAGGGAGCTATGAATAAAAAGGGTAAAAGGGTGAGACCGAGGTCGACGAAAAAGTCCTCGGGGAGAATTACAAGCGGAGGAGGAGGGCGGCCGTCGACATGCTCCATACTTACAGAAGATCCTAACTTGTGGTCAAGACAATAATGCTCTAACGGCTAATGCTTATGTGGCAATTCAGGAGAATAAGGTAGAAGACATTAGCAATGAGAACTTGAACATTGCCGCTGAAACACAGAGAAGCACACCTGTAAATCAGGAAGACCGGCGGCAGCGGTGGCGACGGGAGCAAAGACTGGGGGCGGCGACGGTTGTAGTACTGCTCGATCACGGCAGGAGGATAGAGGTAGTCCGTCGTCGTGCGCATCACCGCGGCTTCCATGGCGCCGCCGAGACATTGAGACGGGAACAGGGGAGGCAAGCCATCATTGCCATATATAGCCGCACTATCCAATCATTGTCATATCTCTCGCTATTCAAAGTTTGATGGAGATACACGAGTACTTCTATGTCGTGGTCGAAGAGAGAGCAAGACAGAAAGATTATGAAGCAAAGGGAGAAAAGCAAGAAAAAAGACCGTGATCCGGATCATGAAATGTTGAAGAGACCAAGATCGGTGAAGAAAGCTACTACGATCGATCATGACATGTTGAAGAGACCAAGATCGGTGAAGAAGGCAGGAAGAAAACGTCGGGGCCTCTCCACGGATCATCAGGAGCAACTGGATGCGGATGTGGACGAGACGACTAAGATAAGCTATTTCATTGATCCCGAGTCATTGGAGTGTGAGATTTGATTCATGTCTCAAAATAATGGAGCCCAGCCAAAAACATAGGTAAATGCAGTTTTGCCTTGCATCATGCATATGGTTAACCATGCTCATCGCTGAGAAAATTTTATAGTAGTAGCTTCTTTTGGCTACAAGACTGTCTTTGTTTATCTGTTTATCTGTTATTGATCTAACCTTTTTTCATGAACTAGCTGGTGGCCTTATTGCACTAGCCTTTGGCCTGATAGTTACCTGCTTGAGGAGGAAGCTCTCTTCTCCAGTATCTCCTTCCCGAGCTTCCATCCCCAGCCATTCTGCTCTACTGTCATGCAAAGCAACGTTTTACAAGGTATGATTCTTTTCTTTCTACTCGGATCAATGCAAGAATGATGTTCTCTTTTTTCTAATCGAAAAGGAATGGTGCTTTCTGGATTTGTGTTGCTTAGACACTTGTTTCTTGCCATGCAGAAGAGCTTGATGTCATCTTTGAAGATGATGTGCTGAAGTATTGGGATGAGATGAAGCAATCGGAGAACAAGGTAGAACAAAGTGAGAAAAGATTGCCACTGCTCTATTACAGTGATGAGAACGGAGCAGCCTCCAAGAGCATGAGAGACGATGTTAGATCAGGGGAGAAGGCATTGACGTTTCAGCTCGTGTCGTAGTCCTTCTACATGCCAATGACGCAGGCCGCACGAGGGTTTAGGGTTTAGGGTTTAGGGTTTAAAATAGGGTTTAGAGTTTAGGTTAAGGGTTAATGGTAAAAGGGTTTAGGTTTAAGGTTTAGGGTTTAGGGTTTATGATTTAAAATAGTTTTAAATACGATAAATGTTAATTATATGTTATTATTTTAATTTATAATATTTTATGTTAATTATATGAACATATGTTAATTATATATGAATATATGAACATATGTTAATTATAATTATATATGAATATAACACAATATAATTGGGCATGTAATAATTAGTCCCGGTTTTTGAAACCACCGGGACTAGAGGTGAATTTGGTGGGCGGGAAAACATCTCTAGTCCGGTTGGTGGCTTCAACCGGGACTAGAGATGCCCACCTACCGGGACACGTGTTTTCCCGCCATCTCTAGTCCCGGTCGGTGGCTTCAACCGGGACAAAAGGTATGCTCTATTGTCCTGGTTGAAGCCACCAACCAGGACTATATCATCTCTAGTCCCGGTTAGTGGCTTCAACCGGGACAATAGAGCAGTTACCTATATATAGCAAAGGCTTCACTGGGATCCAAACACTTAGCCGTTTTCGCACAACTGCATCGCCTTTTTCGCCATCGCCGAGCACAAGGATGCCGCCGCAGCACGCCGTCTCCACCGTCTTCGTCGCCGTCGTCGTCGCCGAGGGACCGCCACGCCAAGGTCTTTGTCGCCGTCGCCGCCGCTGCCGCAGTTTAGCCGCCGCCGCCCCCTTTTTTCTCCGTATGCGCGCTAGGGTTAGCCGCCGCCGTCGATGCCATCTCCATCGCCACCATTGTCGTCTCCGCCGTCGTCGCCGCCGCCGCGCGCGCATTGCCGGTGCTATATGTTTAATGAATATGAATGTGAATGAATTTTGTGAATTTTCTGAATTTTGTGAATGTGAATGAATGAGGAGGATTTGAATATGATTTCGATGTGTATGGGTAAATTTGTGAATATGATTTCGATGTGTATGTGTAAATTTGTATGGACTTTATATGTAAATGGACTGTTTATTTAAATTTTAATGCATGAATATTGTGAATTTAGAATTTTGAATGTGTATATAAATTTAAATGCATGAATAGATTTAAATTTGAATGTGTATGTGACTTGTGAAGTTTGTATTTTTCAACGAATGAGAACGATAAAATCAACAAACAGATGTGGACGGGCGAACGGACGGACAGCCATACGGACGTGGACGAACGGACGGACGCACGAACGAACACTCGTTCGGTCGGTCGGTTGGTCGTGCGTTCGTTCGTTCGTTCGGTCGTTCGTTCGGTCGTTCGTTCGTTCGGTCGTTCGGTCGGTCGTTCGGTCGTTACAACGTACATAGGCATGCAACGTCCTCTCTGTCCTCTCCTCTCCACTTCCTCTCCTCTCGACCTTATCTCCCTCACATACATGATCATCTCTTTCTCTCCTCTCCTCCAGATGATTGTACTCACAGACGTCAACGAACGTTAGAACGAGCGGACGATAGTTTAGGATTTGGGTTTGGGTTAGGGTTAAGGGTCCGAACGAATGGACGTGAACGAACGATAGGTTAGGGTTAGGGATGGGTTTAGGGAACTGCATTTAGGGTTTAGGGTTTAGGGTTTAGGGTGAACGAACGAACGACAGAACGGAGACGTGAACGATAGATTGAACGAATGGTCGGTCGTTCGGTCGGTCGTTTGGTCGTTCGGTCGTTCGTTCGGTCGTTTGGTGTAGATGTAATCCAGGAAGTGACTTCTAAAAAAAATATCACCATTGTGGATGTGCACAATTGGATCTGGTGTCTATCAGATTTCATCTATTTTTTTCATCTTCTTCTTTTCGACTATGTTTTTTACGTAGACATACATGATATTCCTAAATAATTGGTACATGTATTAACCGACAATTTTTTTCGAATTCTTTGATTAAGTCCTCAACCCACATCAATCAAATGGCGGATCGTGACGAGGAACAGTTTCTCCTTGATGAGATCGCACGAGGAACAGAGTTTTATAACGAGGACGGACACGAAGATCCGGATCGCACCGAACGAGGAGGGGAACGAGGGCGAGAGATGAGCAGAGGAACGAGGAGAGGAATGAGGGCTTCACCTCCGCCTCCGCTGGACAAAAGAGGTCATGCGACCTGAGCAAGAAAATAGAGGGTCGACATGTCATAACGGAGGTGGCACCTGATGGTCGACCAATTGCCCCAGAGGACGCCGCAAGGAAGTTTGTGGCGCACAGCGGATGGGTGGTGAGGGATGACGTGCCCATAAGCGTTGCCAACTGGAGGCGGTCTACCAAAGGAGGAGAGGAGCAGAGCTATCTCCCAGACTCAGGGAAAGAGATGCTGTGGACGACAATGCTGCAGACGTTCACCATCCCAGACTCAGATCAGGCAAAGGTTAAGGAATGGACGTTGAAGAAAATGGCAGAGCTCTTCAGGAAGTACAAGAAACAGTTACATAAGAAATATATCCTGAAGGGCCAGACACCAGACTTTGACAAGTTCCCAAAGCTCAGAGATCATTGGGATGCTTTTGTTGAGCACAAGACCGGTGAAGAAGCGCAATCTATCATAGAAAAGAACAAGGCCAACGCAACAAAAAAGAAATACCATCACGGGCTTGGGTTAGACGGCTATAAAAAAGCAATGGAGAAATGAGAAAAAATGGAAGCCGACCTAGAAGCACGGGATATCGTTCCAGGCACAGCAAACTGGCCGGAACAATCAAAGAACTAGTTCTATGCTCACGGCGGCTCACTAAATCCCGTCGATGGCACAGTGATCTTTGGTGATGAAATTCTAGAAGCCGGACGGAGGTTAGAGGAGGCGGTGCAGGCCAGTTCCTCGGGCTCGTTCAGGCCCGATAGAGAGAAGGACGAGCTAACGCTCGGCCTCCAAAACCCAGAGCACCCGGGGCGTATGCGGAAAGGCGTCGTCCCCTGGAAATACGGGTTCCAAGCTGACATCGACACATACAGGAGCCGAATGAGGTCAAAGCGAGAGAATGATGCTAGATTCGCTGAGATGGAAATGAGGCTCTCGCAGATCGATCAGATTGTCGACGAAAGGGTGGCCGTAAGGTTGGCTGAGGAGCGGAGCCAGTGGGTTAGCCAACAGTGGATCCGGCAACAACCGCACAACTCCAACAACGGCGCGGCGGCTGCGCGTCTATTGAAAATGAAGGCGAGCTGGCCCCACAAGCTCAACCGGGTCCGCCATGCCCCGTGGATGACATCACACAGGACCCGTGTGATCTGCACATCCGTGAAAAACATAACAATAGGTATGTTCGTTCTTTTATGTTGTACGTATATTTTCTTGAATAACTTATCAATCAACGTTCATTATTAACTAATAAGCAATCTTCTCGAATAGGTCGCGTCGGGCATGGCTATTCCAGTAGCCCGAGACGACACCTACTACTCCCGGCCCGTTCCACCTTTGTACTCGAAGGTTGAAATTGAACAGGTGGAACACGGCTATGAAGATCTCGAGCTGGATATCCCCGGAGGAGACGGGAAGACGACGCTAGGAGAAACGGCTCATGGAATATTTCTCTGGAGGAAGATCTACATAAAATTCCCCGGACGAACAGCGTCTCCTATCGTTCCACCGCCCTCGCCTCCACATGGGCCGTCTCCTCCGCCTCCTTCGTCGCCTCCGCCTCCTCCGCCTCCGCGTCGCCTCCACGAGCACCGACTCCTAAACGGCCGTCTCCAACTCCACCGCCTTCCAACCCTCCTCCGTCGCCACAACGAGCACCGACTCCTAAACGGTCATCATCCAAGAGCGCGCCGTCAATATCAAGCGGTCGTCCAAGAAAGACTCAGAGAATTGAGAAGACGCCGCCACCCGCACCAAAGCGGTCGGCCTCACAAGCGGGGTGAAGAAAGCGGGCAAAGATGTACCCCACTTGGCATGCGGCCACGAAGCCATGAAGTTCAGCATGATCCCAAATATTAGACTGATTTAAGACAATTCATTCAAGAAGGGAATTAATATGGATCAATTACACGGCGTGCACCCCAGGTGAAGGCTCCGCTTAAATACAAGTTCAACCTTGGAAAGCCTCTCGTCAAGCGGATCTCGTGAAAAGGCTTCCAACTCGATGTACCGCTTCCATCGTGGTACATGCAACGATCCGGCAGGGTGAAGACATGATAACATGCAAATATTCAGCGACTACTTCTTCGATGGAGATGACTACCTTTATATCCGATTCGAAGATATATTCGACCTGTACCAACGTGATGCCCTCGACGTCTCACTTTTAACCGCGCGGGTTTTGTAAGTATCGCCCGGTTATTTCGTTTCTTACCTCCTTGAATTTAGCTGACTAAAATTCTTTTTAACCATTGTAGAATGGTGATCCAATACTGCAACAAGCACGAATGCACCAAGCATGGATTCATGGATCCACGGAAAATCAACGGCCCATTGGTTGATCGGTTTCCTAATGACACAGTGGACAACATATACAACGCGCTTGTGAAGCAACCCTTCGGTCCTTCATCCTTCGCCCTATAATCTTGCATAAGTTTTTTCTTTCTTTCCGAACCAATTTCAATCCCGTGCATACATAAAGTTTCATATGTGTCATCTAAACCAATTTATAGATTCCACTGGATTCTATTAGTACTTGACATGGGTCAGTCAAAGATCCATGTCTTTGACTCAATGGATAAACCAGAGTCCACGTACTCCCACATATTTGAACTGTTTAACAGGTAATATCATCTTACTTTCTATTGCATATATGCGGTTCTCGGATAATTACGTGCTAACTTTCAACTGCACGTAGGGCATGGGAACGATTTCGGGGTAATGTTCGTGGAAATTGGAAAGATAAGCTCTCTGTGCGGATGAAGTTTCCAAGTAACATGCCTGCTCCTAATTTGAGTTGAATCATTATTATGTTCGAAAATATGATATGCATATTAAATATGTCGGCGTTTCTCTTTTAGTGTGCAAAACAGTCCGCAGGCACCAACCTATGTGGATATTACGTGCGACTATATTCATCGCTTTGTGACCGAAGTTAAAACTGTCGATGATCTAGATGTACGTATAACACCAATTCATACATTACGTCTCTATTTCTTATTCACTTCATATATTTATTTCTCATTTATTGTAATTAATGATAGCTTATGCGAGTAAGAGACGACCTCCCCCACGAGACTTTCATACAAGCCGCTCAGGAAGATTTGATGGGATTTATTAACGAGCAGGTCGTTGATCCCGCGGGGGAGTTTTTCATTAGTTTTAGTAGCTAAACCACAGCAAAGTAGATTAGAGACAATTTTTTATAAGCTAGCTAGGAAACATGTATGAATATTGTACATATTTTGGTAATATATGTATATTTCCTTTCTTAAGTTCGTTTAAATATGTGTAAATTATATATTTATGTGTAATATAATATATGTGTAAGATATATATATATAGCGATGCTACTGTAGAAATGGCAAATTAAAAAAATTAATCTTTAGTCCCGGTTTAAGCCACCAACCGGGACTAAAGATTGCGGAGCCGCCACGTGGCTCCGCCACCTTTAGTCCCGGTTGATGGCTTAAACCGGGACTAAAGATCATCTCTAGTCCCGGTTATTTAACCGGGACTAGAATAGTCCATCTCTAGTCCCGGTTTGACAACGGGACTACTAAAGGTTACGAACCGGGACTAGTGTGGCTTTCTCCAGTAGTGTATGTTGTAATAGCTTATGACTCATAATGAGTCGTTAAACCAGTTATCGATACCATATGCTTGGATGAAAGTGGTTAGCCCGTTCCTTCTATGAGGAACGTATTAACCACGAGTATGAGTTAAAGATAATTGAGACAACGTAAATCTTTAGCCATTTGATGTCAAGTCTCCTAGTTGTGTAACACATCTGGTCACCGCCATCGAGTGGTTTGATGGACACAATCCAGGCTGAAGTTGACTGGTAGGATAAAGACCCAGCAATATCTCAATTATCTCTCTCGGAGCGTCGGATGTCTTGCTATATTTTAGAGAAGAATGGATAAGTTTCATTCGGCTCCTAATTATATCAAGAGGTCCAAAGGCGTTCTGACAAGTGGTGCAGCTCGACCGTGGAGCATGGGGAGCGTAGGGGCGGTGCAGCGCCGATGCAGACACGACTCGGCCTAGGGCGACGTAGGGGGCGGCACGGGCGTGGGGTAGCATAGGGTCGACGCGGGCTCAGATAGGAGGCTGGAGAGAGAGGTGCGACGGGAGCGGTGGTGGAATGTGCGGAAGGGGCAGCGACGCAAGGCATGGACAGAGAGAGGTAGGGCTAGAATGACGACAAAAGGTACGAGTGGATGGGAGATGTGGCGGGAGCAGCGGCCAAAGGTATAGAGAGAATTGAGGAAGGTGCGGCGGCACCCTTCTACTCCAACAACCTCCGCCAGGTCCTATTGATACCATCTCTCTTGCTCCATTCTCCCATCTCTACTTTGAATCTGGGGGAGGACGCGATCATAATTACGACACAAGTTCAATCCAGAAGCATACAGTTGCGGGATGGTGTGAGGAGAGAGACACCAAATTCGTTTCTTCCTCCGGGATGGCAGATGCACATCTGCTGGAGCCCTTTTTCTTCCCCCATATGCTATTTAGGACGATGTACTTGATAGAGGAGCTGCTGGAAATGCCGTGGTTGTATCTTTTATGTGACAAATACTGAGATTAATTAATTCAACTATAAATCAGCCTTCAGTAGCAGCCCCAAGAGAGGAAAAATCTCTCGTTTTACACACGGTTAAACGGTACTTTTTAAAAAATAATGAAGATTGATTTAAAAAATCATATTAATCTCAAACGGTTAAACGGTTAAACGGTATTTTTAAAAAATAATGAAGATTGATTTAAAAAATTATATTAATCTTTTTAATTTAAAATAATTAATATTTAATTAATCATGTGTTAATAGATAATTTGTTTTGCGTATCTTTTTAACTTTTTTCAAACACAACCTAGTCCGCGAACTAAGGGTGGGATAGGATCATGCGAGTGGTGTGCATTGGTTCTTTGCTTAGCATGGTGCGTTTTGGTGCGACGGTGGTTTATTTTTTCTTTCCAAACCCTGACGCAGATGTGTATATGAACGTGAGTATGCTTTCTTCGGTATCGGTGGTTGTGGAGTTCGTCCTCTTCAAGGGTCGTCGTGATCAGCTGCGGCATTGCTGCTTTTGGGAGCTACTGAGGAGTGTAGCGGCTTAGCCCTCCCACTCTTCAAGTTCCTTAGTGTTTATAGTCCACGGTTCCTCCCTCGTTCTGTTTATTATGCTTTATTATGCTTGTTTACTGTTTCTGGCCTCGGCCGTCTGTCCATAATGTGTCGTTCCTAACTTTTTTTTCACAAAAAGAATCGAACAATATAATCGTAATTAGATCGATCCCAATAAAGAATTGCCCTAGGATAAACATATAGTCCATGGGCCGTACATGCAGCAATCAGAAATGAGTTTTTTTGGTTGGAATATAAAGGTAATTATACATCCTCTTTTTATATGTGTGATATACGATTAAAGTCATTATCCGACCTTAGCTCAGTTGGTAGAGCGGAGGACTGTAGTATTTGCAGATAAATCCTTAGGTCGCTGGTTCGAATCCGGCAGGTCGGATCGGATCCTTTTTTCCACCTTCAAGATAACATTTATGCAGGCTTTTTTAAACAAAATATTCTCGTAAACATTTTATTTCTTCTTTAGAAGTCTAATGGCAATGAATCTGTCCTCTACAGTTTTTATAAATTATCTTTTGATATTTTTAAATATTAAGGAATAGTCAATATTTTATTCAAATAAGTAAATACATAACCAAATAAGCAAACAAGTTATATACTAAAATATTTGATAAAAATATATTTTTCTATGTTATTTTGTTATATTAAGATATTTGTTTTTATGTCTATAGTAAAGCTCGGAAAGTACATCGAGTTCAGCTGAATTCGGAGCTTCATTCACAAGATCGACCAAGAACTGAATTGGCATATTCTCCTCATCAGAGGACAGAGGCTATGAGCTGCGTTGCATTTTGCAACTGAAAAATAATGTTCAGTCAAGCTCCACACACAGTTCACACTCAGCTGCGAAGCAAGTTTTATGGAAATATTGGTTCCACGTTGTTGAAATATTAAGTTTAGAAATATATATACCACGTGAAATATTAAGTTTGGAAATACAATAAAATTTGTCAATGCATAGATCATAAAAGTTTTCGATGGATAGATATTAAGTATGGAAAGTGCTACAGGAGGATTTAAATCGTGTTGCCCACAATTGCTCAAAGTGAGTGTACCTCTACTTCTAACACAACATTTTAGCATTTGTTGAACCCTCGTTTGAATATTGTAAAAATTTGAAGTTTTAAAGTTGATTTAGAGTTTTTCATCGTACTTTATTTTTCTAAATTAGCTTTTAAGCCATGAAAACACATATATAAAAAATTTATTCATAAATTTGTTTTAATTGCTTCATTCAATATTTGAAGGTTTGAGCAAGTTTAATAGTATAACAAACTAAAAATTAGCACGCCATCTACGATTAATTTAATAGTCAACTGCGAAATAAGCATAATTCAACTGATTGGGTTACTTATGGTGAAACCTGCCCACTCGGATTCATCGGATTCAAGTTGTAGAATTGGTAAGTTTGCTTGTATTTACGACTAATTAATTTTTTATGGCAGACGACGTAACCATCGATAACGAGGCACTCGTGATGACTTCGTCAATCTCATGACAGTCCAGTGTTTCGAAGTTGCTCATAGGGGTGGGGTTTGCGTGTGTATTTTTAGGAGTAAGTGTGCGTGTGTTGTGAGCGTTTGTGTTTATACTGTTTTTCTAAAAAAAATAATAGTCTCCCATACAATAGTTACATACAAATATATACTACATCATTAATATCTAACCCACCTATCATATACACAACGTTTTGGAGTTTATACTGCAACTAGTTATAAATCTGTAGTCCAAATATATACTACACCATTAATTAATATATAAACTATCTCTCATATATACATAGTGTTTTGCAGCTAGCTATAAATTTTTTTCTTCGCCTCATCTATTATCTCCTCCACCTAAAATAAATAAGATGTGGCAATTTTTAGAGCTGTCTTAAAAAATAGTGCTCATTATTATAAGCTGTAAAGTAGACTATGAGCCTATTTGGGGAAGCTTCTAGTAGCTGCAGCTTCATCTAGAATCTCCAGATACTTTAAACAACACATATTCTTGTGTACGGGCTATGCCCACCTATGGTATTTGTAGAGTATGGGGATCGTTAGTAGCAGGGTATACGCGAGACTGATAGGTAATAGCACTATTCCTGTTGGTCAAAGCCGGTGTTGTCTTTATATATCAGTATCACACGAGTACAATATTTGGAATGACTTAATCTAGTCCCTGTCGGCCCACCGGCATGGAGCTCTCACATGTAGTCGATGGCTAGTATAGTCTTTTTCCTTGAATATGAACTCGACGAGATTGAAGATGTCTTTAGATATCTCATGTCGGTTTCTGTGGCTTCTACATTGGGTTTGTCTAGATCTGTATTGGCTTGTCTTCATCTTTGTTGGTATGTCTCATTTCCTCTTGGGACCCTTATATTTATACCCCCAGGTGACCCCTTGTCAAGTAGAACTAGGAAGCCAAGTATGGATAAGATCTGAGTAGGACTTTGCTTCTCCTTCTTTATTTGGGACACCTTTCGTAGATGAGACATAATTCTGTATAAAACTTGGTATATGATAAGTCCCGTCGAGTCTAACACAAAAGTATTAAGTATGTCTTGTCTATAACACCGATAATTCTTACCCAGATTCTCATAATCTGTAATTATAGAATTAAAGAAATAAGCTAGAAACTAGAAGCTCAAAAATCCAGCTACCAATCAACTACTTGTCAAAGCTCCTTAATAGGACCTATGAGGTCTCATACACACCATTTTGAAGTCTATGCTGTAGCTAGCTATAAATCTATAATTCATTTTTCTTCTCTCTTCTTTATTATCTCCTCCATCTAAATATATGTGATGTATCAGTTTTTAGTGCCCGTTAAAAAAATGCTTGCTCTACGCTGTAAAGTAGATTATGAGCCTGTTTAGGGAAGCTTCTAGTAGCTGTAGCTTCTCCTAGAATCTCCATCTCCTTGAAACAGTACAGATTTTTACAATCTAGAAAATAAACTAGAAACTATAAGCTAAAAAAGTTTTCTAGCTATCAACCGGCTGTTTCTCAGAATTTTAAGTTTCTTAAACATGACCTATGAGGGTCAAGTGTAAAAAAATTTAATTGGATCCATACCATTAAAAATTCCTTGGCTTTGAGATATGCCATTATAATTCATCATATTGGAATAACTTTACCAACTTACAGTTATTCGAAATATGCCGCTGCTTACCTCTTTGATGCATCTATCAAATTTTTGAACCAAATTACCCCCATTCCTTCCTCCTTCCATCTCTCTTGTTCATTTCGCCCACCGCAAGTCCATTATGTCTGGATGAGCAAGGGACGATCGAGCAAGCAGCTTCATCCTCTTTTCAACCGAAGAAAAAATTGGAGACTGCATACACTGTTGCCCATTCAAACCTGAACAAGCGGCTGATTGCGAAGTTCAGTGAGGCAGCTGCCAATTTGTTTCATGAGTTCATCGGGTAGCGCCTGATTTTGAAGCTCACTGCCGTCGAGGTTCAGTGATGGATGGCTCTTGATTTCCAAATCCACTGCAAACTGCTGGTCATTTTCTCCAACTCATCCACTAGTGTATGAATATGAATCTAAAGGTACTAGTTTCACATCCAAATGCGGGCTGGTGTTCGACCTGGAGGCTGGAGCACAACAACGATAGGGACCACTAGAAATGGCTGGTGGCGGAGGCACACAAGGTAAGGTGGCGACTGTTGGTTGATTTTTTATCAGATAAGCCCATGAGTCTGATGAAAGAGGTAAATTAGTTTTTTGTGGTCAGTTAAAAACTAATTTGAGTCCTAATAAGAAAGAAGCTCCCAGGCCCCACCAGTGCTATAAAAGGAAGAATTCACATAGAAGAGAGGACGCTCTAATCTCTTGCACTAAAACCCTAAAACCCTAATCACCATCGATCGACTAAAGTGCTAGAAGTGGTTCGTGATGCTATCTCAGGCCAGTGTCGGTGGAGACCTGAAGGCTGTCATGATCTAACAAGAAGAACAAGAGAAAACCCAAAAGAAGACAATGGTACTTTAAATACGATCAAGTAATAAAAAAATTTGGATTTAAGGAAAATGAGGTGGACAATTGCATTCGTATGAAGAATAAAGGTGGGAAATTCATCATACTAGTACTCTATATTGATGAAATTTTATTAGCAAGCAGCGATAAGAATCTGATGCGAGAAAGTAAAGAATTTATGTCAACAAAATTTGATATGAAAGATCTCGATGAGGCATCTTATGTCTCGGGCATTGAAATTTGTTGAGATAGGTTCAAAGGAGTACTAGGATTATCTCAAGAAGCATATATTTTTAGAGTGTTGGAAAGATATAATATGAGCAAATGCTCTACGACTCTGCTCTAATAATAAAAGATGATAAATTTGGTTCATTCCAAAGCCCCAAAAATAACTTAGAAACTAAAGAAATGAAGACGGTACCGTATGATTCAGCTCTCGGAAGCTTAATGTATGGACAAGTATGTACATGACCAGATTTGGCATTCGTTACTGGGATGCTTGGTAGATTTTTATCTAATACAGGATTGGACCACCGGAAAGGAGTTAAGAAAGTCTTGCGTTATTTGCAAGAAACTAAGCATTACATGCTCACATATAAAAAGTCTGATAAGCTTGAGGTCTTAGGCTATTTAGACGCCGACTTCACAGGGATGCTTAGACACTAAGAAATCCACTTCGGGTTATATTTTCATCCTCATAGAGGGAGCTATTTCATGGAAAAGCTCCAAGTAGATGCTACTGCATCATCGACAATGCAAGTGGATTTTGTGGCATGCTATCATGCAACGGGAAGGTCGTATGACTCAAGAATTTCATCCCGAAATTAAAAGTGGTTGACAGCATAACCAAACCATTGACAATATACTGCGATAATGAGACTGCAATATTCTATACGAGTAACCACAAGTAAGTGAAGCTGCCTAACGTATTGACATCAAGTTTCTTGTTGTGAAAGATAGAGTACATGAGCAAACAATCAAAGTTGAGTACATTAGTACTAAATTAATGCTCGCGGATCTGCTAACAAAGGCTTACCTCCCAACTTATTTAAAGAACATGTAGCCGGCATGAGATTAAGTCATTGCCTTTGAATAAGATTCTGGAAATGGGAAGCATAAGTATCAATCAACACCTACAAGTCTTGTTGTCTGAATGACGCTTAATGCTACTGTGACACATTGCTTTGGGGAGCTATGCTACTTAGTGGACTCGTTAGTTAGTCTAAAAATCAATGGGAGAAGGTTGATTGATTTTTATGTATAAGTCCACAAGTCCGATCTAAACAAGAAAGAGATAAATTAGTTTTCTCGGTTGAAAACTAATTTGAGTCCTAATATGAGATAAGTTTTTGGGCCCCACCGGTGCTATTAAGGAAGAATTCACAGAGAAGAGAGGGCACTCTAATCTCTTGCGCCAAAACCCTAAAACCCTAATCGTCACCGATCGGCTAAAGTGCTGGAAGGGGTTCGTGACGCTATCTCAGGCCAGTGTCGGTGGAGACCCGAAGGCCGTCGTGATCTAACGAGAAGAACACGAGAAAAGCCGAAAGAAGAAGAAGAGAAGAAAAGGAAAACCAGAGAAATCATCAATGGCTTCTAATCCAGGTTAGTGGATTGATTTTCGTAATTAGAAGGTGATTGTTTTTAATCTAAATTAAATTAAGATCTTGTAATTTAGACCTCATAGCAACAACGCCAGATCCGTGTCAACCCCCGCCCCCGCCTTGGTCCCGCGTTGTTGGTTGAGTCGTCAGGAAAGACAGTGGTGTAGTCGCCACCCCGGCAATGACCCTTGCTGACTGTCGTGTGCTGCAGCGCCAGAGGCATGACCACTGTCATCTCTGTTCCCTCCCACGGCCAGTGGTGCCGTCAGTGCCCGTCCACCTGAGCTCCATAGCCGGGTGAGAGAGAGAGAGGGGAGGAGGAGGAAGATCGATATAATTTGGTCCAAATATTTTTATAAATGCATACGATGATACATGTCAGATGTCAGTGAAATTTTAATGGCACGGTTTAAATTTGTGAATTGTGATGTATATTTTAAAACCGAAGAAGTTATAATGGGATTGATTCAATTAAAAAGGCATTGTGGAGCGTGGACCTTTTTTTCTCAATTCAATTTTGCGTGTGGGTAAACGTTGGTACCCGTAACGATTCGCCGATTTCCACCGGCGACATCTCCTTCCTTTTCACGTACTACGCCTACTCGTCCTCGGCTCCTCGCTTCCCTTCTCCCCAATTTCAAAACCCCAACCTCCTCCTCTCCCCTCTCTCGTCTCTCCTCTCCCTGCCCTCCTAAACCCTACCCAATTTCCTCTCCTCCATCGATCGCTCGCCCAGCGCCATGGCGGAGGAGCTTCCCTTCCCCGCCAACATCGAAGGTAAGCGCGCCCCGCCGCCAATAACCCTAGCCCCATCGTCCCCATCCGCATCCCCGAGCTTACCATTTCCACTCTCTCCCTTTTCTGCAGCGATGCGCCACACGCCGCGGTTCAAGCTCATGCAGGCGGCGTTCCACGGCGACCTCCGCGGCTTCAAGCGTATGCCCTCTCGCGCGGTCGCGCTCTCCCTCTCCTCCTCCGGTCTCCGATGGATTCTGGGCTGTGGAGACCTGCTGCTTTGGCGCAACGCTTGCTGATCTTTTTCTGGGTTGGTGGTGGCGTGGGGTGGGGTATGTATGATTCGTTGCAGGGCATGCGAAGATTCTGGATATGGGCAGGGGCCGCCTGAGGAAGGTCGTAGAGGATGTGAGGGTGGAAGGCGTGCCGGGCGAGGAAGGTACAGGGGTGCTGCATATGGCTGCCTCCCATGGGCACATGGATATGTGCAAGTACCTGGTCGAAACGCTACAGGTGGATGTGGATGACGCAGATGACAAAGGTCCATACTTTTTCACAAAACTGAGCTTGAGCGAATTTGTACAGTTACTGAGTTAGGACTTAGGAGTCCGGTTTTTCCTCATACTAGCGCAGTAGGGAAGTGCTGGTTTTTGAAACTTCGCAAAATTCTATTTCTAACTTTGTAACAAAATCCATACAGAAGCTATTATCTTGGTTTTCATGCATAGCTTAGGCCCTTGTCTATGTTTAGCCAAGTTGCTTAGTATATAGTTTTGAAATATGGCTTAATGCTGCTCAATTGTTTGTGCTTCCTAAGGTTGTGCATGGCACTTTGGTTAATATTTATTCCACAACACTTTGAAGGAATTAATATTTATTCCACAAAGTTGAATAAGAGAGCAGTCGAACATCGCACTAGATTTGCCTGATTGCCCCCATTTGTCATATTCTATTGTGCTAATAATTATGTAATGTTTCATGCAAAATTAGGCCATGCCCTTCCATTAACCGTTATCTCTGGTTATAGCCTACGCAAGTGGGTGGTTCATAGAAATGCATCTCGGCATCAGTAAATTATTGTTTACTTTAGGTAACATATGCTATTTGATGATTGCACTTAATAAAATATGCCCTCATCTATGGTCATGCACTTTGTACTTCTACTTCATACAAAACCTAAATCCTGTCTATATTTTATTCTCTTGAGGAGCAATTGCATTCGGCTGTATTTTGTTAGTAAAACATCATTTTCTGTTTTTTATTTTTTAGAACTTTTTAAAATAAACTCTCTCGTCAGCTGTTTTTTTTAACAAAGCTTTTGGCCAAGCCCCTAAGGGTGGCGGCAACCTGCACCAGGTAAATACTGTTGTGTGGCAACAAAAGGCTGCCGTGGCTCATGGCAGCGTTGCCAACAGTTTGTTTAAAGTTATTTACTGGAGATTTATTTTTAAAACTTTATTAAAAAAGGTTAAAAATAAAGAGATTTTTTCCTTACTGAAGCCTGAAGTTCTTTGCATCAATACGCTTCATTATCTGTTTTCTTGACAGGTAGAACATCTCTACTTAGGGCGGTACATTCTGGGCATCGGGGAATTGCCAAATATCTTCTTAATCATGGTGCCAATCCAGACCTAGCCATGTGCTGTGGGCTTACCCCTCTACATTCTGCCGCTGGATTAGGTCTCCTACTATAAACATGTATTTCTGTTTTTAATCAACACATTGCTCTTTTTATTAAGTTGTGTATTTTGGATGGCTATGCTCATACAACTTTAATCTTTTCAGGCTTTGTTTTTCTGGTAGTGGATTTATGTGCATATGCACTTATATGGGTGTAGATGTGCATAGGTGTACAAAACCCAGAAATGGGTGCAGGTTGCATATTCACATATGCGTTAATTTTAATTCCCCCTCGGCCTTTCCTAATGTTTTTTGGCTCCACTATGTATAGGAGTAATCTTATTATAACCACAAGCTTTTGCCAACTTACAAAATATTCCACCTTGCATCTTTTCAATTTTCGGCAGCTATTGGTCCTATGCAAAATTACAGACGTTGTAAAAGGTGTGAGATGGCAGCAGGCCAGTGGCCTGGTGTCTAGTGCCTAGTTGTGGACTAGGAGCTTGGTGGGAAGCTGCCTTTTAGAGTTGTGATCCTGCCATTTTATTAACTTAATGATTAGTCTTATGGACTACCATCCTTTTTACTTGAAATTTTACAGCAGATGTTCAGGACAAATTAAGTTCCAACATACATTGGAAAGAAAGATGTTCTCAGAACTAACCAGTATCGTCCTATGTACTACCTGATATGTTTCGTACCTGATCTGGAGTAATAAGTACCTGATTTGTTTTGTTCAGGTGATTGTGAGTCTGTAAAACTGTTGCTTGCAAAAGGAGCTTATGTTGACCCAGTGTCTACTTTTGGGACACCACTTCATCTTGCTGCTACAGAAGGACAGGATGGCACCATGAAGATTTTGTTGGACCACAATGCTGATGTAAGTTCAGCTACATGAAATTTCTGCCATAGCCTTTATTGTCCTTTGGGCTGGTATGTATACTTGGTTTCATTTGTTTGTTTATTAAGGATCATTATAGTCCTAGCCACCCTATTGCCATCTTCCATTTTATTTATTGTTTGTGATGTTGTCTGATCGGTTGGTGTTGTTTATGGAAAAATAAACTGAGTTTTGAGCTTTGCTAACCTTTGTCGCACAGGTAACTTAGAACTCTTCAATGTACCGTATTTCCATTCTTTGATAAAATGTCTCGGTAACAAGTATTGAAACTTTGAAAGTATTTTATCAACTCATGTTCAAATTCCTAATATTGCATTTTTAAGTATATATCTGTATTATGGTCATGTTTTTGTTTTATATGACCCCTTGTTACCGAGGATACATGCAAAGCTTCTTGAAAAATTTGAACAGTGGCATGCTCTCTTTGCACAAGATGAATGTTCAATTGTTTGAATGGAAACATCATTCTACTTGGGGCTAATATGCTTAATGTTTCTAATCAGTGCAACAAGATGGTAAACGGTATAACACCTCTCCTCCTTGCTATGAAAGCTGCATCGGCAAAATGTATGGTGCTCCTGATTGAGGTATTGATGCTTAATATTAGCTACATCAAATCCTATGATTATCTTGGGATTGCCTCCTTTGTTTTGACAATTTCCACACTCAAGCAAAGACATTTTGACTTTCTTTTTTTGTTTATTTTGTTTGCGAACATGAACTACAGTTGTGTCCCAATACACATTCTTAGCCACATAAAATACTCAGCGTGGAAACTTTTTTAACCATTTTTTAAAACGTACCACCATTGATTTTCTGCCACGTGTATGATGACAGAGTTAGTGACATAAGTCGGTCGCTTCATATCTGAATCAAATTGTGACATATTACCCAAGACAATCTTGCAGCCAAATATGTAACAACTTTTTGCATCATAGGCTGGAGCTGATGCTACTTTCTCTGATGTCATCGGGAATTATATGTCAACTACTTCTATGGATGAAGAAGATAGTGGTTCATCTGTGTTCTTGAATTCTGAACCTGAGGAGATTGGTGCCAATCACCATGTTCCCATCAATGTAAGTCCTCTTTTACACAGTGCATGCATTTAGAAGTTCAAAATTTATACATAGTAGAATCCTAGTAAACAATGTAGCTCTAAAACTTTTTGAGGCAGGTATTTGGTTAGTTGATTTATGTACCTTGTTTCCTATTCATAGTTCCTCCATCGTAGTTCTGTTAGCATCTAATTATTGTGCGTATGCATGAACTCAGTAGTGCTTCTCTCTATAATCCATAACACCCTTTGAGCAATGGCACCTCATGTTGCATTGCCTCGCCTTACGCCTCATGCGCAATGGTGCTGAGGCGGGGGTATGTCGCCTTAGACCGCCAACAACACTGCTTGGGTGCAATCATGGTGCAACCAATCTAAAAATTGTCAGGAAAAAAAATCAAAACTTTCTAGACATGTTCTTGGTTTACTGCAGTTATGTTACTTTGTATAATGTTTTGGGTTCAAATTGATTGCTGTCATAGTAACAAAAAAGTAAAATTATGAAAAGTGTTAAGAGTTAAATGTCTCATCATTGCCATTTGTTGTTACTCTTAACATTGTTCAAATTTGGACTAAATATTTTATACATTGATAGAGTAAAGCATGACGTAAACCTACAGACCTTTTTTGGCTTATTTTTTCTCATAATTTTTAGTCGATTGCATAGCATATGTTCCCAATATTTCCTAGGCAACACCACTTCAATTTGTCCATATTGGTTATTAACGAAACTTTAGCAGTTCTGTCATGATCATGGGGAAATTATCCTATGATTACATAGGAAGTAGGAGACGGAGTAGGGTATATGTGTCTTGGGCTCTTGATGATAAGATTATTTGAATGTAGAATGTGCTTTGGCGATATGGATAGCTACACTAAGGATGATATTAAGAAGTTTTGATGGTTTAGTTAGCTAGAATTTATTGACAATGCTGAACATGGATACTTGTAGATTATCACGAGTGTTTGAAACATCATGTTTGAGCAATCAAATGTACCTTTCCTGGATATTCACAATAGTTGTTTTGCAGTTTGTATATCTTTCCCATGTACTCTACAAGGTTTTCATTTATTTGATATTTTTTATGGTTCACTTTATCAGGACAAACCTGTGAATAGAAGGAAAATTGCAGAGTTTAAGTCGTTAGGGCTTGAGGCAGTTGAGAAGAAGGATTATCTTTCTGCAGCAGGATTCTACAGTGAGGTATAATAGAGGACAATAATTTCCATTGTCTCTCCAAATTATATGTTGTTGTGGTTTTTGTAGCTTTCTACATGAGGTAGGCACACTTCTCAATGATTTCACAGAGTACATTTTCTTGAATGCAAACACCATAATCTGAAGTATTCTCTGAGATGGATTTTAGTTGTATCTAAGATTTATAAACACGTTAAATCAACAGCTTCTGACAAGATCCAAACTGTTGATCCGTTGTTTTCCATTTTTCCTTTTTCAAATTTTTTTTTACAGACTGGCAATTTTTTTTTTGCTCCAACGCTCTTTCTTATTGGATGTAGGCCATGGACCTTGACCCTCATGATGCAACCCTGCTGTCCAATAGGAGCCTTTGCTGGCTTTATATGGGTGAAGGAAGCAAGGCTTTGCTGGATGCTCATGAATGCAGAAAAATGCGGCCTGACTGGCCAAAGGCCTGCTACCGTCAAGGCACAGCTTTAATGTTACTGAAGGTTAGATAGAAGACTATTGCCCTTTTTGGATTTGTGCATCGGATAGTTTTCAATGTTAGCTTGATCTTTTTTGCAGGACTATGTGAGCGCGTGTGAAGCACTTTTTGATGGATTCAAGTTGGACCCAGAGGACGTTGAGATTGAAAATGCATTACGGTAATCCTATGTTCCTTTGGTCATGCTACATCTTATGATAAGTTGAATGGTTTCATATGCTGTAGCTAGATTCAAGATTGACTCACACCTATTCTCAAAAACTTGTGAAATATTCCCTCCATTCGCTTTTGATCAATGCATAATAAAAACAGAAGAATTCGACAATGATCAGCGCATAACGGTGTTAATTTGCATGCTCCAGTAGAATTAGGCCGCTTCAATGGGTTGGAATTAATGCATGCAACGGTGTAACCAGTGCATGTCCATGGTGATGGTGACGTGTTCATTTGCATGGTGATTGATCCATCATCCCAAGCAACATGGTGGTTTGATCGATGTGTGAATTAAAGGGTTGATGATGGATTTTCCTCTCCTTGGTCTCGGTTCAAACAACTTTTGCGTCAATCAAAACCGAATGGAGGGAGTACATAGTTTGTTTGAATTCTCTTTGGATTGAGCTTGTTATGATTTGTAAACCAATTGGCATCCATAATGTACCGTACCTGACCTATACTTCTATATTGCTGGTATGTTCTCCTGATATAATCTATGAGAAGTTTATTAACAAAGGATATATGGGCATTCTGTGGTGATGTGTTTCTGCACGTTGGCATCTAAACACTTGCTAATTACAACACCATGTGATCTTGATGGTTCTCCAAACATGTCGCTGCTTCATTATTTTGCTCTGATGATAGTAGTTCTTGACATATGCAGGGAAGCTCTTGAGTCCTTGAAGATGTCTCAAAGCACTTCGGCTAACTGAACCATGTGGTTTTGCTGCGGAAGATTGTTCTGGTTCATGTTTTACCTTTCTACAAGGCTCTTTTGGCATTGGATCCCTGAACTGGTTCCCTTTCGTAAGTTGAATGGCGAGTCGGTGACTATTGCGGAAGTTTCGTTGTGCTAATTCGAACTGACGGACGTTGATTGCTGAGACATCTGTAGTACCTTTTGCTGCATCGGTGTGATGCCCATTGTAATGACTATATGTAAAAATGTGGAATTACTGTTACGACATTTTATTGATCACTGAATCTGTGCGTCGGTGCTTCCTAGCTAGCAACTGCTGTTTCGCTGAGTATACTAGACAAGCACCGTATGCCTGCGAGATGGCGATGAATTTGTACATTGCAGTATATCAGCCACCTTTTAAACTACTAGTATATACTATCAACATGCCTGTGCCTGTGCCTGTGCCTGTGCGATGAATTCCTAGATGGTCTACGAGCACGCGTAAACTTGGAAAACCAACTTGGAAAATCACCACTTGATGAAACGGGAAAGCATACTACCTCTATTTTTTATGGTGCAGTTGAATTTTTTATTATGTTTGTTATAAATATTTTTAATTATGTTTGATCATTTGTCTTTATCTAAATATTTTAGATAAATATGTAATGTTGTAAGTGGAGGTTGGAGTTTTTTAAGATAAAATAAGTCATAATAAAATAAATATTATTAAGAGTTGATTTGAGGGACATCGTAGTCTATTTTTTGGCGCGGGCTTTTAAACCACAAATATTACACTCTAACAGTTTTATCGATTAATATTTTAAGTTGTTTTTTTATTTTTCTAAGTCTTATCGAACCGTAACTCAACTAGAGGTTTTCATCTTTTGTCTTATAGCTTATAAGCTATTGCTAAAATTTATTTATTTTTAATTTTAATTTTAATATTTAAATCGTTAATAACATATACATATATAAAAATTTTATTTATAATTTGTTAATAAGCCATAAGACATGTAATTAGCTAAACCGATGAAACAGAGTGTGATACTGTTAAGCCATGATTTCTGTGTGTGTGAGGTTAATGATAATTTTAGAGCATGGGTAGTGTATAATGAGTGGGTCTCATGACAAAAATAAATATTGGTGAAGACTTCAACCATAAGTAATAGTATCATATATGAGAGTGGGACCATTCTGATTAAAAAAAATAATATGTATAGCAGATCTTTTTTAGAGCAATGACATTTGATCAGTAAGTCAAAAATATTTTTTCTCATTTAAAACTGGGTGATATGATTGGTGGCTGATACTAAGGTTGGAGTGGCTAAAAAAACCTTACAATACGTAGGGTTGCTTCTAACTTCTTCTCTCTCCTATAAAATCCTCTCTAAATTCAATATTGCAGATGCTACTAATCATTGTCAATGAAGCCCTTGTTAACGTCCACTGTCTCATTTCCGGTTTCCCGCGCACTACGCCTCCCCTGCTTCCTCTCTCCTCTTCTCCTCCATTCCAAAACCCTCATCTCCTCTCTTCTTTGTCCCCACCACCCACCCAATGCACTCGCCCGCCGCCATGGTGTTGCGTCCCTTCTACCTTCAATTCAGACCGTTCGCTAACCCTAGCCCCAACTAGGACCGCTAATAACTGCGCTCGCCCTCCCATCCATTCCATGTCGCCGACGTGGCGCAGGTGCTGCTCCCGTTGTGTTTTGGTGTTGTCTGTTTTTTTGTTTTTTCTTTTGTGGGGATGGGGGTTGGATCCCGCTGCTTGCTGGCGGGCAAGGGCAGCCCTTTGGGGGATTCTGCCATGGCGGCGAGCAGGGGCGGAGCTATAAAATTAGTTCATCGGTGTCATCGGGATCGTTTAATTCTTAGTATCATCTTAATTGTTTAAACATAGATTTTGTTCAAGGTCCTTGTTATAAATAGATCAAACACGAGAGACAGATTTTTACGTGAAAAACCCTTGCGGGAAAAAAACCACGAACGCCACACGACAAATCTTCACTGTATGAGGAGAGTTTACAGAATTGTAGGGGAATCACATATATAGAGCTTGAAACCCTCTACGATATACAATATATATATATATATATATATATATATATATATATATATATATATATATATATATATATATATATATATATATATATATATATATAGGGTGGACTAAACGGCCAAGGCGCTCCCAAAGCCCAATCCATATTTGGATCATAAACTAACAAACTCCACCTTGAGACAAATTCTCTCTTGTATCAAATAGATAACTGTCAATCATCTCCTTTCAATAATGAATATTACCGACGTCAAAAAAATCACTGGGATTTAAGTCGTAACACCAACCAAGCTTGAGCATAGCTCAAACTTAGTTATAGGAATTGACTTGGTTAACATATCGCGGGATTATCATGAGTGCTGATTTTGCAAACTTTAACATCACCTTGAGCAATGACATCTCGAATATAGTGATATCTCACATCAATATGCTTCGTTCTTTCATGAAACATTTGATCTTTTGTAAGGCAAATAGCACTCTGACTATCACAAAATATAGGAATGCAAGAAGTAATCCTGCAAAGCTCAGCATACAAACCTCTTAACCAAGTAGCTTCTTTACATGCTTCAGAAATAGCCATATATTCAGCTTCAGTAGTAGACAATGCCACAGTAGCTTGCAAACTTGCTTTCCAGCTAACAATACAACCACCAATGGTAAAGACATAACCTGTAAGAGATCTCCGTTATCCAAATCACCAGCATAATCAGAGTCAACATAACCAACAAGTCCTTCTCCAGATTTTCCAAACTGTAAACAAGCACCAGAAGTACCACATAGATATCTGAAAATCCACTGAACAGCTTTCCAATGCTCTTTACCAAGATTAGCCATGTATCTACTAACGACACTTAATGCATGAGATAAATCAGAACGTGTGCAAACCATAGCATATATTAGTGAACCAATTGCACTGGAGTATGGAATTCTTGACATATAATCAATATCATCACTTGACTCTGGGCATAAAGCTGAAGATAATTTAAAATGTGAAGTTAGAGGAGTACTCACATGCTTTTCATTATGCATGTTGAAACGACGTAGGACCTTTTCAATGTAACCTCGTTGACTGAGGTATAATTTACCAGATTTTCTATCTCTGATAATTTCCATACCAAGAATTTTCTTAGCTGGTCCTAGGTCTTTCATCTCAAATTCATCACTCAACTGTGCTTTTAACTTAGTCACTTCTGACTTATCTTTTGCAACAATTAACATGTCATCCACATAAAGCAAAAGAAAGATAAATGAGCTACCAATTGGCTTCAAATAAACACAGCTATCATAACTTGACCGCTTAAAGCCATGAGAGAGCATAAAAGAATCAAATCTTTTGTACCATTGTCTGGGAGATTGTTTTAGGCCATAAAGAGATTTCTTTAACTTACATACTAAATGTTCTTTTCCAGGAGAAATAAAACCTTCAGGCTGATCCATGTAAATGTCCTCTTCTAATTCCCCATGTAAAAAGGCTGTTTTAACATCTAATTGCTCAAGTTCATAATCATACATAGCAACAATGCTGAGTAGAGTGCGAATTGAGCTATGCTTTAAAACAGAGGAAAAGATATCATTATAATCAATACCTGGAATTTGGCTGTAACCTTTAGCAACCAATCTTGCCTTATATCTTGCTGGTTCATTGGGGCTAATGGCTTCTTTTCTTTTGAAAATCCATTTACAATGGACATTCTTTTTCTCTTTAGGCAATTTTACTAAATCCCAAGTACCATTCCTTTTAAGTGACTCCATCTCATCTTGCATCGCAGATCATCCAATTCTTATGATCGCAGAAATAATAGCCTCGAATAGTTGAAAGGTTCTCCATTACCTTCAATTTCTTCGCAACATTTAAGGCATAAGAAACAACATCACATTCTTCAATGAATCTTTTAGGTGGATTAATAGTTCTTCGAGGTCTCGTCAATGGCAATAGATTTTTGTGGTGGCGAACAACGTAAGAAGAATCATCCACAATTGGTGCATCTTGAATATCAATATCCGGTGTATCTTCTACATCAACAAGGTGCTCCACCTGCACACTTGTTTTCTCTTGCGCCTCAATGGAAACAACAGGAGGAGGATTATCATAGAACATGACAGATTCATTAAAGATAACATTCCTACCGATAATGACCTTTGAAGTCCGAGGATTCCATAATTTATAACCTTTAACACCAGATTTATATCCAAGAAAGATGCATTTAACAGCTCTAGGCTCTAATTTACCATTATCAACATGAGCATATGCAAGTGCAACCAAAAACTCTTAATTGCGAATAATCGCGTGGAACCGCACCATACCTCAATTGGAGTTTTCTTGTCAATGGCAATAGAGGGAGATCGATTAATAAGATAGCAAGCAAGTGGAAGCGCTTCACCCAAAAAGCGCTTATTCAACTTTACATGAGACAACATGCAACGGGCTTTTGGGATGATAGTTCTGTTCATACGCTCGCCTACACCATTTTGTTGGGGTGTGCCAGGAATAATGTAGTGTCTAATAATGCCTTCAGATTTACAATACTTGTTAAATTCATTAGAACAGAACTCCATCCCATTATCGCACGTAGTACTTTTACCTTCTTTTCGCTTGCCATTCAATCATAATCTTCCACTCCTTGAATGCCGAAAAGCACCCATTTATGCTTCAAGAAATATGCCCACACCTTTCTTGAATAATCATCAATAATTGTTAGCATATAACGAGCACCTCCTAAAGACCTCTTACGAGCCGGGCCCCATAAATCGAATGTACATAATTAAGAATACCTTCGTAGTATGGACGAAGTATTGAATTTCACCCTCTTATGCTTACCAAATATGCAATGCTCACAAAAGTCTAATTTTTCACCTTTATATCCATGAAGAAGTTCTCTTTTGCTTAATTCTGCGAAACCTTGTTCACTCATATGACCAAGACGCTTGTGCCAAAGATTTGAGGCGTCAGATGACTTTAATGTCACACAAGCATCACCTGTAACAGTAGTGCCTCGAAGCAGATATAGGTTTGCAGATTTCAAATCCACTTTCATCACAATAAGAGAACCTTTTGATACCTTTAAAATTGCATTGCCACCAGAATATTTGTATCCTTTTGAATCAAGATAACTCAAAGAAATGAGATTCCTTGTCATACCGAACATACCTCACCTCTTTAAGGTCCTAATCACACCATCAAACATTTTAATTTGCACGATCCAATTCCAACAATAGGGCGTGGAGTATTATCTCCCATCCTAACATAACCAAAGACCTTGAACAGACTCATAAGTGATGAACCAATTTTTATTAGTGCATATATGAAAAGATGCAAGCAAGATCAATAATCCATTTATCACTCCGCTAACACATCCAAACTAAAACAACAAGGATATCAACATTATCCGAGTTATTATCACCAAAGCAACAGACGCTTTACCTTCGTCATCAAATTTACCTTTTGATTTGTTTGTGCCATACCTTTTCTCCTTATTTTTCAACTTGTAACATTCGAAATAACATGGTTGTTTTTCTTGCAATACCGCAGAATTTTTCACCACTTCGGATTTTGACCGTCCCCTAGGACGACTTGAACTTCTCGCTATTAGAACCATTGTCCGATTTTCTTTCATTTGACCTTCCTCGAATGTACAAAGCATCACCATGTGACTTAGAATTTTCAGGAGATACCATCAATTTCATATTTTCCTTTGCATGCAAAGCTTCATAAACTTCAAGAACGTTAGTGTATCATGACTATATAAGATGGTATCTCCGAAATTTGAAAATGACGGTGGAAGGGAACATAAGAGAATAAGAGCCAAATCCTCATCTTCAAACTTTACCTCCATAGACTCAAGGTCGATACAATTTCCTTGAAATTTGATAAATGATCCAATACGGATCCATCATCTTGCAACTTGTGCGAAAATAATTTCATCTTCATGTGCATCTTGCGGTAAGATCCTTTGACATGCGATCGATTCCAGCTTTAACCATAAGGCAAGCGCTTTTTCCCGCAACACCTCTTGCAAAATATTATTTGATAAACGAAGATGAATTTGAGATAAAACCTTACGATCTTGCCTCTTTTCTCTATCAGTCCAAGCATTTTGTTGTTTGTTCCCAAATTTATTAAGTGCATCATCTAAATCACTTTGTGAAAGTATAGCACGCATCTTTACTTGTCATAGTGAGAATCTTGTATCACGATCCAACAGCGGAATATCATACTTCATAGAAGTCATTGAGAAGAAATAACCAAGAGAAAAATAATCTACAATAATAATCTAACCAAGAGAAAGAATGATCTGCAATAATAATCTAGGTATGTTGCTGTGTAACCCTAGGAAAAGCTGAACAACTTTCTGGTAGGTCTTCGTGTGGCCGTAACAAAAAAAATTCACACAAAAAAAATCAAGTCCTGGATTGATGCACAATACGAGTAGAGTAAAAACAAAAGCTGATTTGATGATGTGACCGATGCACAGTAATTGATTCCTTTTGCAGATTACTTGTGCCTACTTGCACCGAACACCTTTGCATGCGTCTGCTGTTGGCAGGCAGCAGCGCTGGGAGCAGGCGAGCAGCCCGCGCGTGGTGTTGCACGACGACAACCAAGGATGCCACAGGAGCGCCGCTAGCAACTCGGCGACTCGGCGGTGGCGACGAAAAACTTTTTCTCTCAGGAACAGATCTAATCTAACTCTCAAGAACAGATGTAATCCAGCTCTAATACCACTTGTTATAAATAGATCAAACACGAGAGACAGATTTTTACGTGAAAAACCCTTGCAGAAAATAAACCACAGACGCCACACTACAAATCTTCACTATATGAGGAGAGTTTACAAAATTGTAGAGAAATCATATATATATATATATATATATATATATATATATATATATATATATATATATATATATATATATATATATATATATATATGATAGACTAAACGGGCCAAGACATCCCAAAGCCTAATCCATATTTAAATCATAAACTAACAGTCATCGAGCCGACTGACCCGATGGTTGTAATGTAGCTCTGTCCCTAACGGCGAGGATAGGACGCATTCCTGGCTTGGAAGGTGCCGGGGGCGCTGCGTGCACGTCGCCGCTACCAACGGGAGCATGCCGGTGTGCAGTTACCTGGTAAAAAAGCTCGAGCTGGATGTGGAAAGCGTCGACAGGAAAGGTATCCTCTGTAATTGCATTTCGATAAAAAAAATAAAAAACCTTTTCTTGGATCAATACGCTTGTTTACCCTGTTGCCTTGACAGGTAGGAGTAGGACGCCTCTATTTTGCGGCATACACGGTGAGAATGCAATCCTTGCCAAGTATCTTCGTGACCATGGTGCCAATCATGATAAAGCGAACCATGGTGGGAATTCTCCTGTGCATTCTGCTGCTGCTGGAACAGGTCGCCCCTGCATGCACTCTTCTCTATCTTGTACAACCCTATCGCACAGCGTTTTAAAAGCCAGCGCTTTTAGGCATTAGATGGTACGTTACGCGGCTAACCTAACTTGATGCTTTTGGGTTGCTAGACGACGTGGCCTAGTGAGTCCTAGGTGCCGGGTAGCCTCCCGATTAGACGTGCCTAACGCCTTCTTGAACCGTGCTCTTTTATTAATTTCTGTTTTTTTATTGTGATTGATTCTGTGGCCTTATTATTTTCTCACTAAAATCTGTCTTTAGTTGCTATGTACTTATTTTCGAACACTATCATTGAATCATAACGGTTGTCATTTAAATAACGTAAAAACACGCCACTACATATTGGAGGCAGGTATCCTCTGGAAGTTATAATTATATATATTTTTTCAGATTCTCAATTAATAAAACCAATAAATATTTTCTTATAATTATTAAAAGTAAACGTCAACATATAAAAAGTGCCAAGTTAATTCTCCTGTTATTGCCTCGTCATTTTTCTGTTATTGAAGTGGTTTGCCTTCAATCCTTCATACAAATTTTGCATCATACGTTCATGATGAAGCTGCAAAAGGAAGTTATCATTGGAATTAATAGTCATCCTCTTGTGTAACAAAGTACTTGTGTAACAAAGTACTTGACTATTTTTTATTTATCCAGGTGATTGTGAAATGTTAAAACTATTGCTTGCAAAAGGGGCTTATTTTGACCCATTATCTACTTGTGGGACACCACTTCATCTTGCTGCTACCGAACGGCAGAATGCAACCATGAAGATATTGTTGGACCACAATACAGATCAGTAAAAGTACAGATCATTACTAGAGAAACGATCTTATTGATCTATCAAAATCACAATAGTCCCGATTTCAATTGTATCTGAGACTAAAAAAGTTTTTAGTCCCGGTTAAAAAAGAGAACGGCTCTCTAGGACCTTTAGTCCCGGTTGGTGTTACCAATCGAGACTAAAGATCATCTTTAGTCCCGATTAAATTCTTGTCAGAATCTGTCATGCTGACGGTCATCTTTAATCTCGGTTGGTGTTACCAACCGGGACTAAAGATCTTATCTTTAGTCCCGGTTGGTGTTACAAACCAGACTAAAGATCAAATAATCTTTAGTCCCGTTGGTGTTACCAACCGAGACTAAAGTGAAGGTTTATTTTTTTAACCTTTCCAATTAAAAATATAGTTTGTTGTAAAAAATGGACATAATTTTGCTGCATGATTCAAATGACCTAAAATTAATTTGAGAGGATATGTAATTGAAAAGTGGGTGGTGTTGTGTGGGGGTGAGTGATTGAAGATAGAAAGGAACTTTTTTAAAAATTACAAATTACCATATTGTTATTAACAAGTTATTCTCAATATATTATTTTGGTGATAATATATTATTTTGGTAATAATATACAAATAAGAGAGATCTACAATATTGATAAGAACATCACTTCTTCGGATACCTTCCGTGTATTATTACTAGAACCTTTCGTGCTATAGCCTTTGCATATTTCAGTTTCGGAGTCCGTCATATTGAGTTTGTGTCCTGGTCGAGGTCTTGTTACTGGTTAGGTCGAGTTAGAGTCCAGTTCATGTGTTTTTCCCTTTGTTTCCATCAAACCCTAGCCGTCGCGTGTAGTTTGTGCGCGTGCAACAAGTTTTTGCACGTATTGTTCCCGTTTTGTCCTCTAATTCGTAGTCGGTTTTTAAAACGACCATAACTTTCGCATACGGACTCCGATTGAGACGTTCCATATATGAAAATCGATCGAAAATATTTTGGATGCGTTCTTCTGCAGCTTCACCGTGTTCGGCGATTTTATTTTCCCCAAAATGGCTCGAAGATTGCCTTTTCGAGCCCTAAGCTTTTTTCGATTCGAGCGTTTCTTCTAAATTTTCACCGGCCCCGTATTTTGCTTCTTTAGGCTCAAATTTTCTGTGGTTACCTTTCATGTGCTCATAAGTCAAGAAAAATATAAAAAATAAAAAGAAAAAGTGAAAATTTTCCTGTCTTGGTCAACAGTAGATGAAAAAGAAAAATAGAGAAGGGCAAAAGAGGAACAATGTCTAGGATTACCTCTATTTGATTATATTTTAATGCATTGCTTATTATTATTTAAACCTATATTTATTTAATGAATTATTTAATTTTTGGTTATTAACCCTAGCAGGACCAAAATTTTTTAAAAATAGCGAAAATTATCTTTAGTTTCGGTTGGTGCCACCAACCGGGACTAATAATAAATTGGAAATAGCGAGAAATTATCTTTAGTCCTGGTTGGTGGCACCAACCGGGACTAAAGATGCATTGGAAATAGCAGGAAATTATCTTTAGTCTCGGTTGGTGCCACCAACCGGGACTAAAGATCCAGTAGTATATATATCCCTAGCACGCATCGTCTTCTCCACCGATTTAACACTTAGCTAACTTTTCAGCTCTCTCTCTCCCTCTCCCTCTCCCTCTCTCTCCCTCCCCCTTAGATCTCCCTCCCCTCACATCTCGCGATGGTAGGAGGCTCACCGATGGCGACGAGCGGGAGCCGGGGAGCGGGCGACCGACGGGAGCCGGGGAGCGGGAGCGCGAGGAGCGGGCGGCCGGTGGCGGCCGCGGGCGAGCGTGGGGCGGCGGCCGGTGGAGGACATGTTAGTGATATGCCCTAGAGGCAACATGGAGATGTTGGATATCATAGTCAATGTTTATGTATTTATGAATAAAGTATTATTCAGTTCCATGAAATAGATATCTTGTATTGATCAATAAGTATGTGACTTATTTATGAGACTCTTTATGTATGAATCTATTTCTAAATGATCACTGATCATATGTCATATTGTTGGAACAAATATGACTCTAAGATCGGCATGTTTATTGATTGATGATCATGTCTCATAGATCATGGGTATGGAGATACCAAATCAATAAACATGGACACATGTGTTAGAGAACATATTGTTGGATAGACCCACCATGAGACACTACAGGAATTAATGTGCCATTAGTTGGTCTCAGGTAGTGTTGGTACAAAGTCCTTAGACCTGAGATCACCATGGATTCTAACATGTGTAGTAGCCTACTTTGGGACTACCAAACGCTATTCCGAATCGGGTAGTTATAAAGGTAGTTTTCGGGTTTGCTATGAAACATGGAGTGGGATGTGAGTGATCAAGATGGAATTTGCCCCTCCTTTGGAGAGATATCTCGCCCCTCGAGGTAATGGATTATGGAAATGCATGGCCATGCTAAGTTGATTGAGGAGTCAATCAACAGACAGATAATCCAATACGGTTCGAGTGAATGGTTAAGCTATTGAAGGGATGACACACATCTTGCCTATAGCTTAATTGGTATCGTGAGGCAAAGGGATTTGTGTACATATTACAGGTTCAGAGCCGATATTATATTCTTGTATACTATGGTGTCAATATGTGCTGCTAGGCGCCGCTATTGACAGGTCGGCTAAGTTGGACTCGAGCCGACGATCGGCTAAGTTAGACTATAGCCAAAACCGAGTATACCTGAACCTACAGGGTCACACGCTTAAGGGGATAAGAACAGGCATTCGAGTTGGACTCGGATACGGCTCGATCGGATAGGGATCCGATCGGATAGAGTCCTATGGGCTTACCAAGTCCGGCCGGCCAACTCTATGAGATTCGGATAGGATCCGATTCAAATAGAGTCCCGATGGGCCTCTAGGCCCAACCGTCAACTCTATATAAAGGGGTGAGGGGTGGAGAGCTAGATAATCGCAATTGAGTCGAATCAATTTGATTTGGCACAACAAGTCGGCGAGATCAATCTCCACGGAAACCTCCCACCTTCGAGCCAAAACCCTAGCCTTGCATCGCGTGCTAGCACACGGGTGTTCGGCGTTCTGTCCCCGGACGTGTGGATACCGGTAGAGGCGCTCCTACGTTGCGCGCTGTTGATTGGCTATGAATCGGCTGCAATCGGAGCGAGGCGACTGCGGCAGATCGGCGACGATAACGCGGTTGGACGACTCGGATCGGCTGCGACATCGGCGAATCGGCTGATTGGTGAATCGACTGTCCTCGGGAATCGGCTGTCATCGGCCAGCACAGTTCCAGATCGGATAGTCCTGATTGGCTATTTCCGCTGCATACTCCAATCGGTAACGATCTATCGGCCCTTACTTGCAAGTGTTCCTAGTTTGTGCGGTAGAAAAGTTTTGTTTTCGGCTAGCGTAGCCTCCGCGTAACCCTTCAGGACATGCGCGAGAGCCGCCCGCCGAGAGCCAGCGGGCGGCAACGGAGCACATGCATGACGAGGACGAAGAGGAGATGTGGCATCCCGCACATGTTTTTTTTAATTTTTTAGATGTTTTTTTGAATATGTGGATGATTGAATGATTTTGTTGTTGGATTTGATGTGTGATGTTAATTTTGATATTAGTGTATTCGTTTTGTGGCATTGAAAGAATAATCTTTGATGCTGTTGTATTTGTGCTGTCGCGAAAATATTTGCATTCGATCTGTCGTATTTCACGGTGAAAAAAAGTATTATTGCAGTATATAATCAGAAAAAATAATAAAAAAAGAAAATAAGAAAAGAAGAGCAAAATTAAAAAAAACCTTTAGTCCTGATTTAGGACACCAATCGGGATTAAAGATGGCGGAGCCAACCACGTGGCGCCATCATCTTTAGTCCCGTTAGTGTTATTAACCGGGACTAAAGATGCATCTTTAGTCCTAATTATTTAAACCGATATTAAAGATGCCGATCTTTAGTACCGCTTCCGTAGTCCCGGTTCGAGAATCGGGACTACAAGGGGTTACAAACCGGGATAATAGTAGGTTTCTTCGTACTGGATGTATGTTTAGCTAGCTACATGCTACTTCTGCCTTGAGTTCTAACTTCTAAGTTGTCATAAGGACTGGTAACTATACTTTTTATTTCAAATAAAGTTTCATTACTTCAGTGGAAGTGAAATGTTCCTTTGCTTTTTCTAGAGTATAAGTATTCCACTACTCAACTATGGTTTACGCAACTGCCAATCTACAAGTCATCAACAACTTCTATTGGATGCAAGTGCCCTTCTGTGGATGCGCCATAACAGATGATTATCAATTATATATCGGTACTTGTTCGTAAAGTCTACATTCAACAATTGGCCAAACCACAATATATCCCGTACATGGTAAAAAAATGTATCCCATAGTCGACAATAATGTGCTTTCTTTTCTCTTTTGCTTTGCGTAGAAGTTGTTCTATCACTCAAGTCTTCACTAAAAGCTTTATATATCAATATGGTTCTTTATATCAACCGCTCGATTAATATTTTATCACACATTCCATAATTATCATCCATTTGCTGGGAAAATCTATATTTGTCCCGGTTTGTAATCTTCTTTTATCTCTGTGTTAACACTGGAATTTGGTAATGGGGTTCCTAAGTCCTAAGAAAGCAAAGTGGAATCGGATCGGCTGAAGGCAGAAGTCGTATAGGCTAAAAGAGTGATCGGCTGCAGGGCTGGTCGGCTGAGGATGGGTTGAATGGAACAGCCGACAGCTAATTCCGAGTTCAGAAGAGATGAAACTGTGTCCAACACAGAAACTTGAAGATAAGTGGAGATTCGGTTGTTAATTGCACGTTTAAAGATATTGCCACTTATGGATAGAGTCTTGTAACGGCAGCTGTATCTGTAATTTAGGAGTTTGATAAATTGTTAGTTGTAATGCATTATGGATCTCGCTAGGGATGATATGATGCTTTAAAAAGTGGTTTAGATAGAGTCCGAAGTAGTTACAAATATTTGTATCTTGGGTATAAATAGGATCCGAGACCCTCTGTATGAACACGATTCAATCAATCTAATCTTCGGCGCATCACCATCCTTTTTCTTTTGGACGAACACCCTGTTTGGCTTTGGGCTGCATCGTCTTGATCCCCAAACTCAGGTAAATGTTTGTCGTTAGTGGTGAGATTACTTGTTTCTGATGCTTCCATCGCAATGATACATTGGATCTAGTAGTTTTATTGCGACATATATCATATAGTGCATATGGACCAATTCGGTGCTTAGATCTATCTTGCAGTTGACTCATCTTTTTAGGGGTATGTGGTCAACAGGGTTAGGTCTAAGGGCTGGTTGGTTCGTATGTAATATCTACCATCTCACGGAGTGTAACGAAAATAATAGATTGGATGCTTCTTTTGATACTTAATGCTGCATCAAGACTGAACTATTGAGTCGTCTTTAGAATCGTCGGTAATCTATTCTTTTGGACTTACATTATCTGGAGATAGCGTCGGGGTTTCAGCCGACCTTATTCACCCTAATGTATTTCTTTTAACATAATTGTTATTGGATCTGTAATAGGGCTGTTTTTTTATGTCTAGATTGTGCTTGCTCACATCTTTGATCTAGGAATATTATGTCTGCACGAGATTCATTGGAATACCAGCCGACTTGATGATAGTTTTCCCAGTATCGGTTGGCCTGTTGATCCGTATATTTATTATTCTTCGCTATATTTGGATCGGACGACTGATGATCATCTCGGTATAGCCGATGCGCTTTGGTCGTTTGGCCCAAATATGGTCTGGAATAACATATATACGTTCATGGATTGCCTTGGCCGATCCCGGGGGGACTTGACCTAACGCTTAACGAACACTTCCTTGTCTTTTTTCTTGTTGATTGGCAGATCAAATCAACTGGCACGCTCTACACATTGTAGGCAGCTAAGAAGGACCTGCACTGGAGTCAAGCAGATCTCCCAGGCCAGCGCGTGAGGGAGGTTTCTCGTCAACACGCTTCTTGGCACGCCCAGTGGGACTATCTTTGTCGGCTCGACTCGGACGAATAGACTCAGCCGGCAAGATGGTCGACCCCAAGATCCCTGGCATTACACAGGACAATGTCGTACCTGTAAAGATGGATCAACTATCGGCCGAACAAGCAAGCCGAGTATAAGAAGATGGTGGAGGAACTCCAACAATTATCTTCAATCCTTCACCCAACGAGGTCCGGAACCGTGCACCGAAGTACAAGTTCAGTCTCAACGATACTATAGCATCCTCATCAAGTGATGAGAAGGGCAAACAGAAAGTGGAAGAGCCGACTCAAGTGCGGGATGATCAAGCGTGTACTCTTTGCAGATCGGATCGACTCTTGTCCATCACGCTGGTCAACCAGAGCAAAGATCCCGGTCAACATCCTCAATAATATGATTTCTCACGTGGTTGATGCCAAGGTGGCCGAGCAGCGCAACGGGGCCCCACATATTTCACGGATGGCCGCTTCGATTACAGGACACTAGTCACCCAAGATCGGCCACTCCCACTAATAGCGCAACCCAACCCACCAGAGGAGTCGGCCACTTGAGTCCAAGCGGGACGGACGTGAGACCCAGCCACTATTTTAAACCGACAACGCCGCTGCCTCAAAGTCAACTCGACTGTTCCATCATAATCGGCAGCCAGAGCCGATTAATCGTGGCGGACGGCAGAATGTCGGGGGCCGACAGCCGTTCCCGGACCCGCCAACGCCACCACAGGAACCTCGGCTGCCGCCCGCTGATCATCGCTACCAGTACCAAGGAGGTCGTCAGGATCACCATTACCGGCCTCAGACACCGCCGCAGATGTATCGGCAGGCACGCATGCCGTATGACCCATACGAGCCGATACAACAAGATAATAGGGCCTGGGCTGAACTAATTGCAGACGTTATGTGGGATCAGTTCGGCCTCAAACCGAAAGACTCAGGAAACATGTATCGGTACCCCTATCTGGAACATTTCGAAAAGGGTCCCATTGCCCAACCGAACCGATACAAAATCCCGGACTTCTCCAAGTTATCAGGACAAGACAACGTATCTACCTATGAGCATATCAGCCGATTCTTGGCATGTGATGAAGCATCGGCTACTGACCCCTTGAGAGTTCGGCTATTTCCCCTTTCTCTTTCAGGATTGGCCTTCACTTGGTTCTCCTCGTTGCCTTACAACTCAATTCAGAGTTGGGCCGATCTTGAGAAACAATTTCATAGCTATTTTTATTCCGGCAACCATGAAATGAAGTTGTCGGACCTCACCAGCGTCAGGCAAAAACATAATGAATCGGTCCAGGACTACATTCAATGCTTCAGAGAAATGAGAAACCGATGCTACAGCCTGGTGCTATCAGACGCCTAGCTGGCCGATTTAGCCTTCCATGGTTTGATCGCACCGATCAGGGAAAGATTCTCTGCACAGGACTTCGATAGTCTAGCCCACCTGGCGCAGAAGGTAACGGCCCATGAACAACATTTCCAAGAAACCAGGAAGGCCGTCAAAACCATAACGCAAGTCATCGTCGATTCAGATTACGGATCCGACGATGATGAAACGGAAATAGGGGCAGCCGAATGGGCTAAGAACAAGAAGGCCATCGTTTGCCAGTGGCTGTTGAAGATGGCTAAAGAAGAAAAATACGATTTTTACATCACTAAAGCCGACAAGATCTTTGATTTACTGCTCAAAGAGAAACAGATCCAGTTGCCCGAAAATCATGTGATCCCGTTGGCTGAAGAATTGAAAAAGAAGAAGTACTGCAAGTGGCACAACTCCACATCTCATGCCACGAACGATTGCAAAGTCTTCAGGCAGCAAATCCAGTCGGCCATCGAGGCCGGGAAGTTAAAGTTTGCTGACTCAAGTCGGCCCATGAAAGTAGACGGCAATCCGTTCCCGGTCAACACAGTCCATGCCGGCCTCGGGCGAGCTGATCGACAAGACAGAATGGCGTACGGCTTAGCCGATACGGTGATCGAGGCCAAAACAGGAGAGGACCAGATTGGAAACCACACCGCACAGATTAACATGGTGCGCCCGGTCATCAGGTCGGCTGGCCGACAGCCGACCCACGAACGAAGCCGATACCACCATCAACATCGGTCTCGGCGTGAGGAAATTCACGACGAAGCACCTCGCCGGCACGAGCCACGAGTCCAAAGCTGGCGGAACATAGCGAGCCATGATGATCCACATTGGCATTGCGGCTTCTTCAGACATTGCTGGGAATCCGGCATGAGATTACCAACGCTGGAAGACTGCCCGGCATGTAACGATCATCATAACCATGACGAACGCGGGAGTTCGTCGTCTGCAAGCCCAGTCCGGTTTATCCCCAGAGCCGTCCAACTAAACCGAAGACGGTGACCTGTCCACGATCGGCTCGGTCCGATCCATCAAGACTTCTTCATCGACGAGAATCAGGATGGAGACGATCGCGGTGATGAGGAAGCCGATGATGAGGGATCGACCAATCCCCAATGGTGCCCGTCCGATCTATTCACGAAGACCCAGAAGAGGAGAATTCAGCGGCTCAAGCGTGAAGGAAGAGAGGACGAGGTGAGACAAATGATATACGAACAACGCCGTCGGCTGGGCAAGATCAAGAGACGGTGGGTACCCAAGCAGGAGAACACTACGGCCACCGAAGAACAAGGCGAAGAAAGCCCAGCCGACCGAGCCAGAAGGGCAGCCAAAGGGAAAAGTAAAGCTACCACATCGCTTAACATGGTCTTCGTATTGCCCGCCGAATTCAGTGCCCCGGCCGACGCGAGATACTATCGAAGATGACCCGACAAAACTAACGATCTCGCTGCACTGGCCATCTTCGACAAGCCGAAGGGACTGAAAATCGGCATCCAAACCGTTATACGTTAAAGGGTTCGTCAACGGCAAGCCGATTTCCAAAATGCTGGTCGATGGGGAGCGGCGTCAACCTCATGCCTTACGCAACTTTCGTAAAGCTTGGAAAAGGGGCCGAAGACCCGATAAAAACCAACATGGTACTCAAGGACTTCGGCGACAACCCATCAGAGACCAAAGGCGTTCTCAACGTCGAACTGACCATCGGCAACAAAACTGTGCCCACAACGTTTTTTTGTCATCGACGGGAAGGGGTCTTACAGCCTGCTGCTCGGAAGGGACTGGATCCACGCTAACCGCTGCATCCCTTCTACAATGCACCGAGCCTCATCCAGTGGGACGGCGACAAGATCGAGATCGTGCCCCGACAGTCCGCTTAGTATCGCGGTGCCGATTTGCCACTTTGGGAAATCGAAGGCATCGAATGTTTATCTGGGAAAATCGGCAAGCCGATTTTCTAAACGTGTCCAATTCAACAATACAGCCCATCGGAAGCGATGAGCCGCAGTGCCGCTTTGAACAGACATGGGCTCCGGCGTGCTTCGGCGTAGCCACCGCGGACGAAGACGATGGCAAGTTAGGACAAGGCTTCACGTCGGCCGACGAGTTAGAAGAGATCGACATCGGATCTGGCGACAAGCCAAGGCCGACGTACATTAGTAAAAAATTATCTCCTCTTTGTAGATCCCAACTTATTGAATTATTAAAAGAATATAAAGATTGCTTCGCTTGGGAATACTTCGAAATGCCCGGTCTAAGCCGATCGATAGTGGTCCATCAGCTGCCAATCAAGGCAGGATATCAGCCATTCAAACAACCTCCCAGGAGGTTCAAAGCCGACATGTACGACGCAATTAAAGCCGAAATCACTCGGCTATACGACGTAGGATTCATTCGGCCTTGCCGATACGCCGAATGGGTCTCTAATATCGTCCCGGTATTGAAGAAGAACGGCAAACTTCGGGTATGCATCGACTTCAGAGACCTAAACAAGGCGACCCCAAAAGACGAATACCCGATGCCAATAGCCGACCTGCTTGTCGACGTTGCCTCAGGCCACAAAATCATTAGCTTCATGGACGGCAATGCAGGGTACAACCGGATATTCATGGCCGAAGAGGATGTCCACAAGACAGCTTTTCGATGCCCGGGTGCGATCGGCCTCTACGAGTGGGTGGTGATGACGTTCGGCTTAAAGAACGCCGAGGCAACATATCAAAGAGCGATGAATTACATTTTTCACGACATGATCGGCGCACTAGTAGAGATATACATCGACGATGTCATCGTCAAGTCGAGAGAGATAGAAAGCCACATTGCAGATCTGAGGCAGGTGCTTGAGCGGACGAGGAAATATGGATTGAAGATGAATCCGCTTAAATGTGCGTTCGGCATGTCGGCCGGACAATTCTTAGGGTTCCTCGTTCATGAAAGAGGAATTGAAGTAACACCAAGGAGAATTAATGCCATTAAGACAATTCAACCCTCTAAGGATAAAAGACAACTCTAGTCATTGATCAGAAAGATAAACTTCATTAGACGGTTCATAGCTAACCTCTCAGAAAAAATGGAGCCGTTCACACCATTGCTTCGGCTTAAGACCGATCAGATATTCACATGGGGGGCAGAGCAACAGAAGGCGTTAGACGACATAAAAAATTATCTAAGCTCCCCTCCAGTTCTAATGCCCCCACAAAAAGGAATGCCATTCAAGCTGTACCTGTCCACCGACGACAAGTCAATCAGCTCCATTCTGATCCAAGAAGTCGATGGCAAGGAAAGGGCCATTTCCTATCTTAGCCGACGGCTACTAGATGCAGAGACCAGATATTCACCCGTCGAAAAGTTATGTCTGTGCCTCTATTTCTCATGCACAAAGTTAAGGCACTATCTGCTGTCCAATGAATGCACTGTAACTTGCAAAGCCGATGTAGTCAAGTACATGCTATCGGCTCCAGTGCTCAAAGGGAGGATCGGAAAGTGGATATTCGCGCTGACCGAGTTCAATCTGAAGTATCAGGCTCCAAGAGCAGTAAAAGGACAGGCCCTAGCCGATCTCATTGTGGAACATAGAAACGACTCAATCGGCTCCGTAGAAATCATGCCTTGGACCCTGACTTTCGATGGCTCAGTATGCACCAACGGCTGTGGAATCGGCTTAGTTCTTATCTCACCCAAGGGGGCAAGCTTCGAGTTCGCTTTCGCCATCGACCCCCACGTTACGAATAACCAAGCCGAGTATGAAGCCATTCTCAAAGGGCTAATTCTATTCAGGGAGATGGAGGCTGACGCGGTCGAGATAATGGGAGACTCGTTGCTCGTCATCAGTCAATTATCAGGAGAATATGAGTGCAAAAATGACACTGATGATCTATCATCGACGGTGCCGGAAGTTAATGGAAGGCTTTCGTCTAGTCACTTTGAAGCATATTCCCAGGGAGCAGAACACGGAGGCCAATGATTTGGCTCAAAGGGCATCAGGCTACCGGCCGATGCTAAGAGACATCGACATAGGCGTCGCCACCATCACAACCGACGATTGGAGATTCGACGTCTACAATTACCTCAAAAACCCTTCTCAGTCGGCCACAAGGAAACTACGATACAAGGCACTACGGTACGTATTGCTTGACGAAGATTTATACTATCGGACAATCGATGGCATACTGCTCAAGTGTTTGGGCGCCGATCAAGCCACAGTGGCCATCGGGGAGGTACACGAAGGAATCTGCGGCACCCATCAGTCGGCACACAAAATAAAGTGGCTACTTCGCCGAGCCGGGTATTTCTGGCCGACAATGCTAGAAGATTGTTTTCAATACTATAAAGGATGCCAAGACTGCCAAAAGTTCGGCACGGTACAACGAGCCCCGGTGTCGGCCATGAACCCAATCATTAAGCCGTGGCCTTTCAGAAGATGGGGCATTGACATGATCGGCCAGATCAATCCACCTTCAAGCAAGGGGCACAAGTTTATACTAGTGGCCACAGATTATTTCACAAAATGGGTGGAAGCGATTCCCCTCCGAAAAGTGGATTCTAAAGACGCAGTTGAGTTCGTCAAAGAACACATCATCTACCGATTCGGCATTCCGCAAACGATAACGACCGACCAAGGGTCCATCTTTGTTTCGGACGAATTCATTCAGTTTGCCGATGGCATGGGGATCAAGCTGCTTAACTCTTCGCCGTATTACGCGCAAGCCAACGGTCAGGCCGAAGCTTCAAACAAAAGCTTAATCAAACTGATCAAAAGAAAGATATCTGAGCATCCTAAGCAATGGCACACCCGATTGGCCGAAGCATTGTGGGCGTATCGGATGGCATGTCATGGGTCCATCCAAGTTCCTCCATACAAACTGGTCTATGGACACGAAGCAGTACTTCCATGGGAAAGTGTAATCGGCTCACGACGCATTCAGTTACAAGACCAACTCACAGCCGACGACTATTATAACCTCATGATGGACGAATCAGAGGATCTCGCCTTATCCAGAATGAGAGCTTTAGAAAAAGTAACAAAAGATAAGGAACGGGTAGCCAGACATTACAATAAAAAGGCCGTCCCTAAATCGTTTGAGGAAGGCGAACTCGTTTGGAAGCTCATACTCCCAATCGGATCTAGAGATAACAAATTCGGCAAATGATCACCGAATTGGGAGGGGCCTTTCAAGATCCACAAATGCGTCTCCAAAGGAGCCTACATGCTAAAAGGACTGGATGGGGAGGTATTCGGAAGGGCCCTCAACGGAAAATATCTAAAGAAATACTACCCGAGCGTGTGGATCAATGCGTGAGTCGGCTATTGTCACAATAGGCCGACCCACGACAGCCGATGCCTTATAAGGCATCGCCTTTAGGCATTCGCTTCCCCCTCCCACGCCCCATGATTTTAGGCCTTTAGGCAATGCCTTTAGGCATTCGTCGGACTCACAAATTTTGTCGACATCAAAGCTATCAACAAAACTTGGGGGCATACACATGCGCGAGACAGTCAGACAATACACATAGTTGAAAAGACCAACATTCAAAGCCAACTTTTGACTGATCAAGCCAGGGAGTTGAAGAAACCTCAAGTCAAACGGAACCCAGGAACATTAAACCGAGTTTTATTCAGAATCGGCGCGAAGCCGTCTTGGATTACATGTTTGCCAGGTACTCCCTAATGGCCATCAGGGCTCGTTCGACGGGTTCCACAGTCTCCATCTCTAGAGCATCCAGGATCAGATGCTCCAACCGAGTGACCCTTATGTCGGTGGTGGTGATCAGTAACTCGTTGGCAAGTTGGGCTCGCCTACCCTCCATCTGGCCGAGGCGCGCGAGCGCCGGGTACGCCATGGGGGCAGCACGGAATGCCACCGAGATGGAAAGGTGGCTCGGCCGCCGGTGACGAGCCTCCAACTCCCCGGCGCCAGTGCGCCTCACTCGCCGGTCCCGCGACCGATAGCTCGTACGACGTCTCCATGATTCCCAGGATCACCCGAAGCGGGTGAGGCGGCTGCAACGAATTCCGTCCCTGAGTTTTCAAAGACAGAAATCGGTGAGAGTAGAAGAGTTGAGAAACCACCTGGTTCACCGACGAACTCGAGGACGCCATGAGAAGACTAGCTGAAGACTTAAAGGATTAGGTGTTCTACTATTGAAAGTTTGTCGCCTTCGGCCGTGAGTTATTCGGAAGAGCCGGGGGAGCCCATTTATAGAAAGAAATGATACGGTTCTTAGATGTGAAAGGTCGCTGCCAAACTGGGAGTCAAAGAGATCATCATTATGAGCGTCGGGAATCGTTGAAAAGCCAGCGACTGCGCAAGTCTGGATACCTATCGCCCAGGACTCACGGGCTCCCGGAGTATAGATTCGAGGAGGTCGGCCTGCGAAGACAGGTCGACGACGTAATCGGATATTGCCGGCCGATGGCTAGAGAGTCGAATGACCGAAAGATAGACGTGGAAGGTTGGGGCGTCGCTTCTGAGCAATTTCGAACTAAACGGGTCGAGACGTCGCACACAACCAAGGGGCAGTCCTACATACAAACATAGTCGATTGTGTCTACAAGCACGATTAATACAGGCTATCCGGTTACATCACAAAACACATGTTGTAGAAACGCAAGCCGATCTCGCAGGGTCGGACATTTTACAATCTTCATTTCTTTAGAAAATCGGCTATCGCCGATAGGGCTGTTAGTCTAACTTGGTCGACCTCGCCGATTGCCCTGAGGTCGTCGGCCTCGGACCCCGCCACCGATCGAGCACTCTGCACCAAGCCTCGCAAATGCGCAACAGCCGCCCTGATACTTTGACACTCAGCTTCGACCCTGGCCGGCAGGTCGGCCATATACTCCACATGGACGTCGATTTCGTTTGTAATCTGAACAAGGTCGGCTACCAGTTAGTCCCGGCGGGCACGGAGTTGTTCGAGCTTGGCTGCCGGCTCTGTTTTTTGGCGGTCGAAGGCGGCCTTTCGGGCTTCAATGGCGTCTTTGGTCGATTGGATGGCAGCCGACCGCGCCTAACTCTCACGCTGATCAATGACTCGCTGCCGAGCTCGTTCGTATTTTAACTGGTAGGCTTCCATGAAGGTCGTCGGCACGATGGCTTCAGCTACAGCATCCGGCAGCTGGTATTGGATATCTCTGAACCGTGCGCGTATCGAGCCGCAATCGACCACCAACGCATCTAATGAGGCTTCCAGACGGTAAGCCGGTGGCCCTCAGGTTCTCAGCCGACGCCGCAAGCGCTTCCTCGCCGGCATCACCGGGTTCCTCGAACTCCGACAAGTCAAAGTTGAGGAGATCGGCCACGCACTACAGAAGAAAGAAAGGATCAGGGGCATGGCGAAACCAATGGTTGGGACCAGTCAGCTTACCGTCGGTGCCGTCGTCGGGACTATTGGTTCGGCTGGATCATTCCCCACGACCGTCTGGCTTTCTTTGCCAGCGTTATCGTCGCCACCCCCGACAGGCGAGGCACATTCGCCCGACGCCTGGGGAGCAGCCGGTGGAGATCGCGGGAGCTGCAAGAAGGAAAAGGGATTAGCAAACAAACTAATTGATTATCGCAGGCAAAGGGGTAAGAATCGATTACCGACAGAGAAGGGCGGGGGACGCGACCGGCCAATTTCTTGAACTGCGAGGGACAGACAAATCAGGTACGGGTGAGCATCGCAAAACCAGGAACAACGAAGTAAAAACTTACGGGAGGACGCTTTATCGGCGGACTTGGGGTTGGCGGAGCGTCCGTTGGGGCATTCACCGATTCGGGACTCGAAGCCCCGGTCTCGACCGTCGCCTGGACAGCTACTGGCGCCTCTTCATCAACGGCAGCGTCGAGGAATTGCTCGACGGTCGGATCTAAGGGAGGGAGGCTGTCGGCCGAGGCGATCAGTTCTACCTTTTTCACCCTTTTGGGGGCAGGCGCAGCTGACGAACGCGGCGGTGGTGCCGTTTTCCTTTTTGGAGCGATCGGATGGCGCACATGCCCTCGCAATAAAGATGAAAGTTTGGGCGCCCCCAGCCGATGGCCGACGGAGCAAGGCCCCCCACATCCAAAACGCCTGGTTTGTATTTGATGGGGCGTCCAGAGTCGCTTACCGTCGGCCGCTCCGTTTCTGTTTCCTGCAAAGTCGAAGCACGAATGTTAAATCGGCTGATGCTGCCGATGAATGAATCATAGGGAAGGAATAATCGACTGAGAATAGAGATATACCGAGGGGATCTCATCCGGCAGAAGCGAGTCGATGTAGCAGGACGGCCGTTGGTGAAAAATGTGGCGTCTAAGCTCGGACCACCATCGGTCGTAAGGAGCGCTTCTCCTCGTCGACAGGGTGATGCTGTTGGCATCGCCGAAGGTGGGACCCGCTATGTTCAGCAGCCAGTTCATCATCAGATCTTGGCTGACTGCTCCTCTGGTCTCGATCTTATCGGTGTAAAAGAAGCCGATGGGAAGTTTCCCAAGACCGAACTGTCTTGCCGCCGATACCGGGTAGTAGAATTCATAACTCCCGGCCGTTGATCGGCCTTGGTGAACCCCTGCGCAATGCGGGGATAAAGAGGCGAAGAACAACCTTCTACACCTTGGTTCGGTGAGTTGAGGTCATCCCATTTGAAATTGATCGGCAGCTCAAAAGATTCTTGGTCGGGGTAGAAATACCAGGTACGGTTGTCGCGGGATAGCCCGTCGTAAAAAGCTGTGAACCAATCGGCTAACAGCTCAGCCGATTGCCTTGAACCTGTATGGGGGGCGGATGCTTCTCCATAGTTCGTGCATTGCCCGGTGGTGATCGACCGCCTTCTTCATCCTCGATCGGCTCTAGCCTTGGGAACCCGGCGTCGCGCGGCGGCCGACCGGCTACGTTTTGGGTGGCTAACACCAGCCAGATTTGGAGAAACCACCAGGGGCCACCGGTGTTGACTGGGGCGTTGGTGGCTATTTTCGTGGCGGCTTGATGTAGCATTTGATATGTGTAGCCGAGGAGATATTTTCCCAATGCAAACTCTGTTCCGTCGGCTAAGATTTCGGCCATGATTTGCCAATTAGCAGTCGGCCCACAGCTCGATCCACAGAATACAAATTTTTCCAGCCACATCATCAGAAAGGCGGTGTATTCCCGGTGGCTGACTGTGCCATCTTTCATGTTTTGGGCAATGAAACCGCTCCATCCACCGATAGCTTTGGTTTTGAACTAATGTTGACCTTTTCGGTTCAAGACACATGGATTAGCCGATGATTCGATGTCCAGCCCAGTTGTCATATGTACATCGGCTAGTGTGATGGTCATCGGCCCTTTCCTGAAGAGGAAGGCATTGAAACTGTCGTTCCAAAAGTAGGTTGCAGCCGATAGGAGTGGTTCGTCTTTTTCCATGCTGGCGATGGACAGTTCCAAGCATTGGGCAAGCTTTCTTTCTTCCCATTGGGTGTACTTGGCCGATTGTATCCTCTTATACCATTCGGTCCAGGCAGCATCAGTAGACGGCCAAGCCTTGAATGCCTGTTCCAATGGGAAAGAGATGGTTTGGCAGTGTTGAAGGGCATGCGGTTGGTTTCGGCTATGATTACATCAGTTGGGTCTGTATCGCCGATAGGCCCGAGGAAGTACTTTCCCTCTTGTGTCGGATTGGGGATGAGCACTTGGTGAGAAAGGTGCTACAGTTTGAAGAAGGAGAGAAAAGTACTGATCAGAGATGATGGTGTTTTATAGTTTGGAATGAGAAAAGTATTGATTAGTAAAAATACGGGATAAAATACTACTGAAAATTACCGAACAGATTATTGGTATAGGGGTGTTTGGAGGAGCGAGTTGAGAGTAAAATTATAGGGCAAAAGAGAATACCTGAGGGAACTCGTTCGTAGTGGCGGCTGGAGCAGTTCCGGTGACGGCGGCAGGTGGTGTTGCGGTCACGACTGGCGTGATGGTTGTGGCCGGTGAGTTGGAGGTGCTTGAAGTCGCAGCGGAGGCCATCGGGAAGTTCGGAGACGAAGATGGGGTTCGGAGAGTGTGGAAAAGGTGCCGAACGCCGATGGAGTCGCCGGAGGAGAGAGAGAAGGGCAAGAAGTTTGTTTGAGAAGGAAGCCGAGCGCACGATGAGGGCGTGGGTGGTTCGACCGAGGAAGGTGGATATTTAAAGAGCCCTTGGGGAGAAACCGAGACGATTCGGGCCAAGAAGGGAGTGGGAGTTTGAATAGGTAAACAAATCTGCAACACTTTATGTTACGGACTTGGGGGGCATGTGTTAACACTGGAATTTGGTAATGGGATTCCTAAGTCCTTAGAAAGCAAAGTGGAATCGGATCGGCTGAAGGCAGAAGTCGTATCGGCTAAAAGAGTGATCGACTGCAGGGCTGGTCGGCTGAGGATGGGTTGAATGGAACAGCCGACAGCCGATTCCGAGTTCAGAAGAGATGAAACCGTGTCCAACACAGAAACTTGAAGATAAGTGGAGATTCGGTTGTTAATTGCGCGTTTAAATATATTGCCACTTATGGATAGAGTCCTGTAACGGCAGCTGTATCTGTAATTTAGGAGTTTGATAAATTGTTAGTTGTAATGCATTATGGATCTCGCTAGGGATGATATGATGCTTTAAAAAGTGGTTTAGATAGAGTCCTAAGTAGTTACAAATATTTGTATCTTGGGTATAAATAGGACCCGAGACCCTCTGTATGAAGACGATTCAATCAATCTAATCTTTGGCGCATCGCCATCCTTTTCCTTTTGGACGAACTCCCTGTTTGGCTTTGGGCTGCATCGTCTCGATCCCCAAACTCAGGTAAATGTTTGTCGTTAGTGGTGAGATTACTTGTTCTGATGCTTCCATCGCAATGATAAATTGGATCCAGTAGTTTTATTGCGACATATATCATATAGTGCATATGGACCAATTCGGTGCTTAGATCTATCTTGCAGTTGACTCATCTTTTTAGGGGTATGTGGTCAACAGGGTTAGGTCTAAGGGCTGGTTGGTTCGTATGTAATATCTACCATCTCACGGAGTGTAAGTCGAAAGTAATAGATTGGATGTTTCTTTTGATACTTAATGCTGCATCAAGACTGAACTATTGAGTCGTCTTTAGAATCGTCGATAATCTATTCTTTTGGACTTACATTATCTGGAGATAGCGTCGGGGTTTCAGCCGACCTTATTCACCCTAATGTATTTCTTTTAACATAATTGTTATTGGATCTGTAATAGGGCTGTTTTTTTATGTCTAGATTGTGCTTGCTCACATCTTTGATCTAGGAATATTATGTCTGTACGAGATTCATTGGAATTCCAGCCGACTTGATGATAGTTTTCCCAGTATCGGTTGGCCTGTTGATCCGTATATTTATTATTCTTCGTTATATTTGGATCGGACGACTGATGATCGTCTCGGTATAGCCGATGCGCTTTGGTCGTTTGGCCCAAATATGGTCTGGAATAACATATATACGTTCATGGATTGCCTTGGCCAATCCCGCGGGGACTTGACCTAACGCTTAACGAACACTTCCTTGTCTTTTTTCTTGTTGATTGGCAGATCAAATCAACTGGCACACTCTACACATTGTAGGCAGCTAAGAAGGACCTGCACTGGAGTCAAGCAGATCTCCCAGGCCAGCGCGTGAGAGAGGTTTCTTGTCAATACTCAGGTATCAAACCAGGACAACGAAAGCGGGACTAAAGATCGGCATCTTTAGTCCCAGTTAAAATAACCTGGACTAAAGATTCATCTTTAGTCCCGGTTGGTAACCAACCGAGACTAAAGATGGTGAAGCCACGTGGCTGGATTCGCCATCTTTAGTCCTGGTTGGTGTTACCAATCGGGACTAAAGGTTTTTTCTTTTTTTAAAAACATTTTGCTCCTTGCTGCTTGTTAATTATATATATGTATACATATTTTACACACATATTTATACATATATATACAACATGCATATATATGTATAAATATATATTTTCCACACATATAAATGCACTTAATTATGGAGATATACATATATTACCAAAATATGTACACACATAAATATCTTTTACTATTCTTATCGTATGTTACAATTTTTTTTACATTGTGGATTCAGGGTCTGTGTTGCTCGAACTAAAGTAAAACTCTTCCGCGAGATCAATAACCTACTCGTTGATAAATCCCACTAGTTCTTCTTGAGCAGCCTGTATGAAACTCGCGCGGGTAAGTTTGTCCCTTACGTGCATAAGCTGTCATTCGAATAAACGAGAAATAAATATATGAAATCAATAAGAAATCGAGACGTAATGTATGAATGGTTGTTATACGTATATCTAGATCCTCGGGACTTGTGACTTGCGTAACTAGGTGGTGAATATAGTCGTAGACGTGGTAGCCGCACAAGTTTGTCCCCTTTACCTGTTTTGCACACTAAAGAAGAAACGACGATAAATTTAATATACATTTCTATTTTAGAACAAATTAATGATTCAATATAACTTTGGAGCTGTTACTCACTGGAAAATTCATCCTCGCAGAAAACTTTTCTTTCCAAGTCCCGCGAACCGTCTCACGGAGCCATGCCCATGCCCTACGTGCAGTTGAAAGCTAACGAGTAATTATCCGAGAACCGCGTATATGCTATAGCAAGTAAGATGGCGTTACCTGTTTAACATTTTAAAAATCTTTGCGAACGTAGACTCTGGTTTATCCATTGAGTCAAAGACATGGATCCGCGAGCTCTCAACGTCAATTACGAAAAGAGCCTAGTGGAATATGCAAATTGCGTGAGATGACATATATGAAACTATATGTATGCACATGATTGAAATTGGTATGGAAGGTAGCACAAACTCACGCTATGTTGTATGACAGAAGTATAAATGTCTTGTAATGCTGCTGCACCAGCATATTGTAGATGTTCTCCTCTGTTTGCGCTGGATATTGGTCTATGATCGCGGTGTTAATTTTCTGGAGGTCCATGAATCCATATTTGGTACATTCTTGCTTGTTGCAATATTGGATAGCCATTCTACAACAGATAAAAGAATTTTAGTCAGCTAAATACAAGGAGCTAAGGAATGAAATAAATATAACTGAACGATACTTACAAAACCCACGTGGCTATAAGAGAGACGTCGAGGACATCTAGCTGGTATAGGTCGAATATGTCCATGAAGCGGATAAAGATGTGGTCACCTCCATCGAAGAAATAGTCCATTGAATATCTTACCACGACCATCTCTGTACCTTTGCTTGATTCTTGCATGTTTCACTTATGGAAGCGGTACATCTGTGTAGGTAAAGTTTTAACCTGATCAGGCTTTACAAGAGGTTGCCCGAGTTGGAACTTGTACTTTAGCTCAGCCTTCCCGATAGGTGCGCGTCCGGATACTTGGTCCATCGATATTCCCGCAGATTCCATAAATTTTCTTAACTCGGCTCGAACAGTTGGTGCTGTGCTAAACTCTAGGGGTTTCTGAGGCTGCATCCTGAGCTGCAGTACATCTTTGCCCTTTGCTGGCGCCTTCCTTGCAACCTTCATGATCGTCCTATCATAGTCGGACTATGGTTGCGGTTGCGGTTTACGCTGTGGCGTATAGTATGTCTTCTTAAAGAAGGCCTTGGTCTCCGGGGCGATTTCAGAAGGCTTCTCAGGAGACTTCTTCTTGAAATGTTCCCTCACCTCAGCTTGGACGGCCTCGTGCAACTCCTCGGGAGTCATGTCGTACGATGTTTTCTTTGGGGCTGGCGGAAGCGGGTCAAGTTTTGGCATCTTGCTTCTTGGTCCATTGGTTGACATTGACTGCGTGGCTCGAGCTCTACGCTTAGGAGGCGACGGAGGAGGCAGAGGAGGCAGAGAGGCAGTCCGTTTAGGAGTCGGTGCTCGTTGTGGTGACGGAGGAGACGGAGAAGGCTGGGGAGTGGGAGACGATCGTTTAGGAGTCGGTGCTCGTGGAGGCGACACAGGAGGCGGAGGAGACGGTCCACGTGGCGACGACAGAGGAACGAAAGGCGCCGCTTCTCACAGCGAAAATACGATGAAGGGCTTGCTCCACATCGACTATTCTGAGCTTCTTCAATACACCACATCGGCTGTTCTGAGCTTCTTCAATACTTAACAATTTCATCATTCCCTTTTCAGGTCTTAGCCAATATGTTTTCATTTGACATAAGACAGTTCTTGGATGAGGAGGAAGAGACTACAAGCAAGGCCTTGGCTCCCATTGCCGATGATTTGAAGGCCAAGCTAATGGACGTTGCACGTCGGCTGGAGAGCTCCCTTGATTACTTAGTTGCCAATTGCAGGCCGATCAGGGCTAGATTTGAAGAGATACAAGACCAAATTCCAGATGATCTAGCCAATGTCATCTCCCAAGCAGCCTATCTTGAACAACACTAATACAAGCTAGAGAGGACATGACAGAGGATTGCCGATCGGCGAGAGAGGAAAGCTCTCGAAGCCACCATTGAAGCTAATCAGCAATCAATTACAACAGAAAAAGCTAGGCTTGACGAGATGACTTCAGGGCCAAACTCCATTCAAACCAGCATTGATCGGCTGGAAAAAATGCAAGAAAGAACTACTAGCTGAGCTGGGGAAGTGCAGAGCTAACTTGGCATTAGAAAAATAGAAACTTGCCAATCTCCCCAGAGCCATTGAAGAGCAAAAGTCCAAATTGAAGTCCTCAATCAAACATCTGTCAGAGCTCACTAAATCTTTGAAGATAATCCCGGGGACTGACGCAACCGATGCCCAAGCAATTAAGGAGATAGAACAAATTAGACAAAGGGCAATATCAGATATCAACAAACTGGTGGCTAGATGAGCCGATTGTCATAGGACTTAGAGACTGCTGCAAACACTTGTCAAATGGAACTTTCATGCCGATTCTTGTAATCCATGTGAACTCCTGTGAATTGCTGTAACATAACTTGCTAGTGTTGAAAATGTTTTGAAGTCCGCATATTTTTGTATGCATGTATGTATGCCTCCACGACTTTACAATGTCAAACATTGATAAAATTATGGCTTGACCAAGGACATCACAAAATATCGGCAATCACACATCGGCAAAACACAACCGATTATGATAAATTAAAAAGACTAAGGATGGTATAACTCATATTGGCCATCACATATCAGCAAAGCACAGCCGATTATGATAAATTTGAAGAGACTAAGGGCGATATAACTCATATCGGCCATCTAAAGGTGATGCAAACACATCGGCTATCATGTATCGACATAACACAACCAAATCATGAATTGATCCAAACACTTGGATAATATTTTTTAAATACTTTCCGTTGAGAGCCCTTTCAAAAACTTCTCCATCAAGCCCTTGCAACATGTAAGCTCCTTTAGAAACATACTTGTAGATTCGAAAATGCCCTTCCCAATTTGGTGATCACTTGCCGAATTTATTATCTCGAGTCCCAATCGGCAAGATCAGCTTCCAAACCAACTCACCCTCTGAAAAAGATTTTGGCACAACCTTCTAGTTATAATGACGAGCGATTCCTTCCTTATCCCTTGTCACCTTTTCCAAAGCACGCATCCTGGATTGAACCAACTCTTCCGATTCGTCTACCATGAGATTATGATAGTCATCAGCTGTCAACTCATCTTGTAAATCAATCCTTCTTGAGCCGATGACACTCTCCCATGGTAACATGGCCTCATGCCCATAAACTAGCTTGTAAGGGGGAACCTGGATTGATCCATGACAAGCCATCCGATAGGACCACAATGCTTCGGCCAATCGGCTATGCCACTGCTTTGGAAACTCAGAGATCTTTCTTTTGATCAACTTGATCAAACTTTTGTTGGATGCTTCTGCCTCTCCATTAGCCTGTGCATAGTATGGTAAAGAATTCAATAATTTAATCCCCATGCTTTCTACAAACTGGACAAACTCATCGGATACAAAGATAGATCCTTGATCGGTTGTGATGGTCTGGGGAACACCCAATTGGTATATAATGTGCTCTTTGACGAACTGAATTGCATCCCTAGAATCAACCTTCTTCAATGGAATTGCCTCCACCCACTTCGTGAAATAATCGGTTGCCACCAATATGAACTTATGTCCTTTGCTCGAGGGTGGATTGATCTGGCTGATCATATCAATTCCCCAACTTCTGAACGGCCATGGCTTGACTATGGGATTCATAGCTGATGCTGGTGCTCGTTGGATTGCTCCAAACTTCTGGCAATCTTGACAACCTTTGTAACATCTTAAACAATTCTCCAACATTATCGGCCAAAAATATCCAGCTCGTTGAAGCAACCACTTCATCTTGTGAGCCGATTGATGAGTACCGCATATACCTTCATGCACCTCGTTCATCACAACTTTTGCTTGATTGGCATTGAAACATTTCAGCAGTACTCCATCAATCGTCCCATAGTGCAAATTACCATCCAGCAAAACATATCTCAAAGCCTTGTATCGCATTTTTCTCGAAACCGATTGAGAAGGATTCTTTAGTTAATTAAATACATCGTACCTCCAATCATCGGCTATGATTATGGCAATTTCTACCTCGACATCTTTCATCATCGGCTTGTATCCCAATGCCCCTGAGCCAAATCATTAGCTTCAACATTTTGCTCTCAAGGAATATGGGTCAAAGTCACCAGCTGAAAACTTTCCATCAATTCTCGACACTTTTCATAGTAAATCAGCAATGTATCATTCTTGCACTCATATTCTCCAGCTAATTGATTGATGACCAACAAAGAATCACCCATGATTTCCACGGCATCGACTTCAACTTCCTTCAAGAATTGCAATCCTTTGAGAATTGTCTCATACTCAGCTTGATTATTGGTAAAATAAGGCTTAATAGTATAGGCAAATTCAAAATTTGCCCCCCTAGGTGATATGATGACCAAACCGATACCACAACCATGAGTACAAACCGATCCGTTAAAAAACAATGTCCAAGGCACTATGTCAACCGAGCCGATTGAGTCATCACGATACTCGACAATGAAATCGGCTAGGGCCTGCCCCTTAACTTCCTTGGGTGACTCATACTTGAGATCAAATTCTGTTAAGGCATAGATCCATTTTCCAACTCTGCCTTTCAACACCAGAGCCGATAGCATGCATTTTACAACATCGGCTTTGCAGACTATGGTGCACTCGTTGGATAATAGATAATGCCTCAACTTTGTGCAAGAGAAATATAAGTACAAGCACAATTTTTCCACTGGAGAGTACCTTGTCTCTGCATCCAGAAGCCTTTTGCTTAAATAAAAGATTGCTCTTTCCTTGCCCTTGATTCCTGGATCAAGACCGAGCCGATTGACTTCTCATCGGCTGACAAGTACAACTTGAAAGACACTCCTTTTTGTGGAGGAATCAGAACTGGAGGGGAACTCAAATATTCCTTAATGTTGTCCTAGGCCTTTTGTTGCTCTGCCCCCCAAGTAAATTGCTGATCGGCTTTCAACCTGAGCAAAGGTGTAAAGGGTTCCATCTTCCCAGATAGATTAGCAATGAACCTCCTAATGAAATTCACCTTGCCGACCAGAGATTGCAACTGCTTCTTGTCCTGTGGAGGTTAAATATTCTTGATCGCATTGATGCTCCTTTGTGTTACTTCAATCCTCCTTTCATGAACAAGAAAGCCCAAAAATTCCAACCGATACACCGAAAGCACATTTTGTGGGATTCATCTTCATGCCATACTTCCTTGTTCTCTCAAGCATTTTCTCAAATCGGCTATATGGTCATAAACCTCCTTCGATTTCACATCCATATCATTAATATAGATCTCAACCAACAAACTGATTAGATCATGGAATATGTAGTTCATGGCCCTTTGATATGTAGCTCCAGCATTCTTGAAACCGAAAGTCATCACAACCCACTCATATAAGCCGATTGCACCAGGACATTTAAAAGCAGTCTTATGGATGTCTTCTTCTGCCATGAAAATTTGGTTGTATCCAACATTGCCATCCATTAAACTTTTAATTTTATGCCTTGAAGCAGCATCTACCAATAAATCGACAATCAGCATTGGGTATTCATCCTTAGGGGTAGATTTGTTCATATCTCGAAAATCAATACACACCCTAAGTTTGTTGTTTTTCTTGATTATTGGAACTATGTTGAAAACTCACTCAGCATATCGGCATGGCCGAATGAAACCATCATCATACAATCGAGTGATTTTGGCCTTGATAGCATCATACATATCGGCTTTGAATCTCCTAGGTGATTGCTTAAACGGCCGATATGTTGGTTTGATAGGAAGCCGATGTTCTATAATCGATCGACTAAGTCCTGGCATCTCAAAATACTCTCAAGCAAAACCATTCTTATATTCTTTCAAAAGTTATATTAGCTTGGTTCTAAATTGAGAAGACAAATTTTTACTAATAAATGTCGGCCTAGGCCTATCTACTGGACCTATATCAACTTCTTCCAAATCATCGGCCGACATAAAGCCTTGTCCCAATTTGCCATCGAGATCATCTACAATGTCCTCGGTGTAGAAACTTGAACCCTCCACGATGCCCTCAAAGCAATAATCAGGGATCTTCGTCTCCAATTGGCTCTATATCACAATCGGACACTTTTAGATAATCTCCTTGTCAAATCTTGCCAGACAAGAAATCAATTTCATCCATCTCCCAAAGAGTTAAATCAGGATTGACAATGTTGACTGACCTGTCGGCTGGCACGATTTCCACCTTGTCGCCTTGCCATTGGATTAGGCCGTGATGCATGGTCAAAGAAATACAACAATTGGCATGAATCCAATCCCTTTCAAGCAACAGGCTATATGATCCCTTCCCATCGATGACAAAAAAGGTGGTGGGAACAGTCTTGCTGCCGATTGTCAGCTCCACATTTAAAACTTCTTTGGTCTCCGATGGATTGCACCAAAATCCTTGAGGATCATGTTGTTCTTGATGAGATCGTCCGAACTCCTGCCCAACTTCTTGAAAGTGAAATATGGCATTAAATTCACGACAGCCCCACCGTCAACCAACATCTTGGACATCGGCTTGCCATTGACAAACCACTTGACGTACAGTGGCTTAAGGTGCCGATGCCCTGTACCCTTTGTTTTTTCAAAAATAGCTTGTTCCGGGGACAAAACCAACTTGGCCAGGGATTCTTCCACAAGATCTGCATTGGCTTGGCTAGCCTCGTATTCTGCTAGTAATACAAATACCATGTTAACCGATGCAGAGGCAACAACTTTTCCCTTAGCCGCCCTTTTCGCCTTATCGGCTTTGACTTCATCGGCTGAGAGCACCTTGCTCTTAACATGCCACTCTTTCTTTGAGTGCTCTTGCTTTTTTTTTCAGCCGATGATCGATCTTGGCTTGAACTTCTTGAAAACGACCCCTGCTTTTCATCCTCTATACCCTCCTCTTCTGACTCTTAGTGAAAGTACACGAAGGACACCATTGCGGGTTAATGGTTTCATCTTCATATTCATCAAAGTCCTCCTGCAGAAAATCCTGATGAATCGGACCCAACCTCTGATGAACAGGGAGTTTCTTTTGTCTTAGCTGATTTTCCTCAGGACGAGATCGGCTAGATTGTCTAGCGTAATTGCTACTATGATTGCTACATGCTAGACAGTTTTCTATTGATGCCAACCTCATCCCTTTATTCCAGTAAAATCTGAAAAATTCGCAACTCCAATGGGGATCAAAGCTGTCATCCTCCTGATAGTACCTCTCTTCCTGTCTGTCAAGTTTCCTCTGGTGGTTGTTGATGATTCTAACAGATTTAGGCTTCTTAGACCGATAATCTTTCCTATTAGCTGCTCTCCCACTCGTGTGAACCATGTTGACAGGAAAAGGATTGTCATCAATTTTCATCGGCTTCTTCAAATCTTCGAATTTAATTTTCCCCGCTTCAATAGCCGATTGGATCTGCTTCCTGAAAACTTTGCAGTCGTTGGTGCTGTGAGATCCAGTATTGTGCCATTTGCAATATTTCCTCTTCCTCAACTCCTCAGTCGATGGGATGACATGGCCAGCAGGAAGTTGGATTTGTTTCTCTCGAAGTAGCAGATCAAAAATCTTGTCGGCCTTGGTGATATCAAAATCATACTTTTCCTCCTTGTCCGAATTTTTGACCCACTGGCATGTGACAACCTTCTTCTTTCTTGCCCACTCGGCTACTGCCACTGTGGAGTCATCCTCATCTTCGTCAGATTCAGAGGCATATGCAACATGGCCAACCTTTTTAAAGGCTTTCTTGGCTTCTTGAAATCTTTGTTCATGTGCTGTTATCTTTTGAGCCAAGTGAGCTGAACTTTCGAAGTCCTGAGCCAAAAATCTTTCCCTGATCGGTGTCAATAAGCCTTGAAAAGAAAGATCTGTAGGATCGAATGTCCAACGAAAAGCCAACCAGGGGGGGTGAATGGTTGAGTACCCCAAAAACAAAGTTTTAGCGGAAATAAAACTTTACCTCTGTTTTTTGACGTCGGTCTGACCGCAAGTGTCGCACCGGTCGACCGAGCTGTTCACCGGTCGACCGCTGATGACCTTCGGTTTGACCGCCCGTAGCCGATCGCCTCAGCCAATTTGCTGTAGTAGCCGATGCCGATGACGTTCAATGCCCGCCGGTCTGACCGCCAATGTACTTCCGGTCTAACCGGAAAGAAGGCGCGGTCTGACCGCCGTATCGTCTGCGGTCTAACCGATTAGCAGATCCAAATTACGCCGCCGCACCGAGAAAGAAGTAGACACAAAGAACTATCAAGAAGATTGATCTTTATTGAAACTCTCTGTGTTTACAAAGTGCGAACAAAGCACTCCTCACAAAATCTCAATCTAAACTTGAAACCCTAACTTGAGAAACTCTAAAACTCAAACTCAAAATCGATACCGAGAGGCCACGCCTCCCCTCACTATTTATACCCAAAATCCGTAGCCAAGAGCCACGAATCCTACTCATACGAGAAGCACTAATCCACTAGGAAACCTTCCCGTACAAGAACAAACTATACATAAACCAACCGTAACAATCTCGATTTTCCTAAAACCAAAATTCCGCTTTCCATACGCAACAATATCTCCATTGTATGCCATATGGAAACTTTCCAATCATGTGCACTAATATCTACCCTTCAGCATCCCACATGATCCCCATCTCGAACGTCACCTTATCTCCAAGTTGACTCCGACTCGATCACCGGCAACACTTTCCCGAGGCATAAAGAATACCTGCACACAATTAAATAAAGAATACCATATCCGAGCACAAGCTATCCAAACTTGACTCATTGTTAGCATAAACAACCAGACACGTGCATAGGAACACGAAAATTCCATGTATGTATAAGGAAACAAACCGAAACCAAAACCGAAACGAGATCGGCAACCGGTCGGAGCTCGGCCGGTTTGACCGCGAGCAACTGCTCGGTCGACCGCCGAAACACCTCCGGTCGAGCCGGAGGCACGCCCGATCGGGCCGGCAGCCCGAATACTGTTCATCGTCCGAAAATTTAACTCTTTCAAAAACAAAACACTCAAATCAATAAAACCCAAATAACCAATTGTTCACCATCCAAAGAAGAATCAAACACACACTTTGATTTTACAATCTCCCCCTTGATGAACACATTGGCAAACAAAATAAAAGAGTTGTTTTGGTTTTTGAAAAGTTAAAAAAATGATAAAAAGCATTGAAGAGCTCAAAAATCAAAGAAAATTTCTCCCCCTTTTGAAAAGAAAGAAAATCCTTTGACCCCAAAAAAAAACTTGCACTTTTGTTTTCCCATACAATTGCTCTCAAACAACATTATTTTCTCTCCCTTTTGACAATGAATTCATCAAGCATAGGAATTATGTTTATGAATGTGGAAGAGCTTAGCACCATACATAAAGCAAGTCAAGTCATGTGTTGCAATAATAAGAAGATAAATATATCAATTAGATAGCAAATATGCATTAAAGTAAAATCATAAATCAAATATTTTATAATTAAGAGCAATAACACAATAAGAATTCATGAATTTCAATGATTTATAATGCAACATCTTTACAAGCACATAGGTTGAAAGATAAACCCAAATATATATACCCATTGCAATATTTATTCTTTCTCAAATATACCTTTTTGCACATATAATTCAAGAGAAAAACGTTTTCATATTGAATTGAGCCATATTTTTTGCTCATATTTTTCTCTCAATTATTCCGAGTACGTCCTTGTCGTCAAGACTATTTCCAAGGATTCGGTACTCATTATTTTTGCTCACATCGAATACGTCCTTGTCGTCAAGACTATTTCCAAGGATTCGGTACTCATTTTTTTCTCTCATAGATAATTTTTTATTCTCTTTTCACAATGAGCAATTGTAAGTAATTTGAGGAATAGTAAAGCAACATAATATATATATATATATAAGCATTTAAAATCTAACACAAGTACGAGTATCAACATTGCATATTTATTTAATTCAAGTATTGTGTTAAAGTGTCATGCATTATTTCTCGAAGTATAAAATTTAGATCACATAAAAATACTAGAATACATATAAGCTATGCTAGTGACAAATAAATCTTCATAATATTGCTAGCATGCACATGTTCAACAATATGTATGGATAAAGCTCTCTTTTTAATTTATTTCAATCATGTAGCTTGATAAATCAAAGAGCACAAAAACTCCCCCTCAAAACATGCCAAAAGGATGAATGATTCCCAATTCCCCTCGAAGAAAAGCAAAGCGAGAAGAATCCAATGGTTTTGTAAAAATATCAGCAAGTTGCAATGTTGTATCCAAAAATTTCAATTCAACATCTTTCTTCTCAACATGATCTCGCAAGAAGTGAAAACGAATATCAATGTGTTTGGTGCGTGAGTGTTGAACAGGATTCTTAGCAATGTTAATGGCACTTGTATTATCACAATAAAGAGGCACATTTTCAAAAACAAGTCCATAATCTTTTAAAGTAGAAATCAGCCAAAGAATCTGTGAACAACAACTAGCAGCAGCAACATATTCAGATTCAGCAGTGGATTGAGCTACACTAGACTGTTTCCTAGAAGACCATGCAATCAATGAGGTTCCAAGAAAATGACATGTTCCACTAGTACTTTTTCTATCAATTCTGCAACCCGCAAAATCAGCATCTGAATAACCACTTAAGCAAAGAGAAGATGAAGTTGAATACCAAATACCAAACTCAAGTGTATGACTCAAATACCTCATGATGCGCTTGACCGCTTGACGATGAGAAGCACGTGGAGAAGCTTGAAAGCGCGCACACAAACACACAGCAAATTGTATGTCTGGTCTAGAAGCAGTTAGATACAACAACGATCCTATCATGCTTCTATACTCTTTTTGATCCACAGCTTCACCATCTTCATCGGGATCAAGAACAGCAGTAGATCCAATGGGTGTAGAGATTGGCTTGCAACTCTCCATCTTGAACCTGCGCAAAAGATCTTTGGTGTACTTTGTTTGATGAATGAACGTACCTTGAGGTGTTTGCTTGATTTGTAAACCCAAGAAGTATGACAGCTCACCCATCATACTCATCTCAAACTCCCTACGCATAGTCGCAGCAAATTCTACAACCAAAGAGTGAGTCGAACAACCAAAGATGATATCATCAACATATATCTGAACGAAAAGTTGATTTTCACCATGCTTAAGAACAAAAAGCGTTTTATCAATTTTTCCCATTTGAAAACCTTTTTCAAGCAAAAAGTTCTTAAGTCTGTCATACCATGCTCTAGGTGCTTGTTTCAAACCATATAAAGCTTTTGAAAGTTTAAAAACATGGTTGGGAAAATCAGGATTTTCAAAACCCGGTGGTTGTTTAACATAAACTTCCTCCTGAATAAAGCCATTTAAAAAAGCACTTTTAACATCCATTTGAAACAATTTAAAACCTTTAGAAGCAAAAGCTAAAAGCCTAATTGCCTCAATCCTAGCAACAGGAGCAAAAGTTTCATCAAAATTCAAACCCTCCACCTGAGTATAACCCTGAGCAACTAGTCTAGCCTTATTGCGAACAATCAAACCATCCTCATTTTGTTTATTTTTCAAAACCCACTTGGTTCCAATAACATTATGTCCAGAAGGAGGTTCAACTAAAGACCAAACTTTATTTCTTTCAAAATTTTCAAGTTCTTCATGCATGGCATTAATCCATGATTCATCAGTTAATGCATGAGTAACATCTTTGGGTTCAAAAGAAGCAACAAAAAGCAGAATTCGCAGAGTCATGCGCAGTTACCTTAGATCTCGTTGTCCGCTCATTTAAATTACCTATTATTTGTACCGGCGGATGTCGTCGCTGAATGTGCAAGGGTGCGGTGATCTCGAAGTTGATTCACGTTCGGTTCAGCACTGGTCGTGGTCCCCGAAGAATCTTCTTGATTGGAATCGATGGAGTCCGAAGAGGTTGGCCCGCCGGTCGGCCGGGTCTCGGTCGGTCGACCGGGCAGCCTCCTCCGGTCGACCGACGGCACTGGCCGGTCGGCCAGGCAGGTCGACCTCATCGTCATCGTCGTCGCTTTCGTCTTCAAAGATTCGACCAAACTCCCCCTGATCCTGTGGCTGTGTACCTGAAAAATCTGGTCTAGTACCGGGACTAGCCTCATCAAAAGTGACTTCGAAAGTCTCGACAATTTTGTTAGTCTCCAAAAGAAGTACACGATAGCCACGAGTGTGTGCGGGATAACCAAGAAATAAACCATCAATTGAACGTGATTCAAACTTATCCAAATTTCCGATTTTAACACAAAGCACTTGCAACCAAAAACACGCAAATGTGAAACTTTAGGCCGACGACCAAAACGAAGCTCATAAGGAGTTTTGCCAAGTTTAGAACGCAAGAAAATGCGATTAGAAACATAGCAAGCTGTTAATAGCTTCGGCCCAAAATTTTCTAGGTGTGTGATATTCATCTAGCATTGTCCTAGCCATTTCAACCAAAGAACGATTTTTCTTTCGACAACACCATTTTGTTTGAGGAACACGTGGAGAAGAAAATTGATGTTCAATTCCTTTTCAACACAAAAATGTTCAAAAGATGCATTTTTAAATTCACCACCATTATCACTTCTAATTGTTTTCAAGGAGTTGGGAATTTCACAATTCAAGCGAAGAAAAAGACTTCAAAAGTGTCCAAAGGCCTCGTCCTTAGTTGCCATAAAGAAAACCCAAGAATATCGAGAAAATCGTCAACAATAACTAACACATACCACTTTCCTCCAACAGATTGCACTCTTGCTGGACCAACGGTGTCCATGTGTAAAAGCTGTCCGTGCATCCGTTATCACGAAAAGAATTGGTGTGTGAGAAGAAGCAACCATTTTACCATGACGACATGGTGCACAAACGAAATCAAGATCCTTTTTGAGTTTTGGCAAACCACGAACAAGATCCAAACCACTTAAACGAGTCAAATGATCAAATCCAACATGACCAAGTCTACGATGCCAGAACATCAAATCTTTGTTGAATTTTGCAACTAAACAAGTAACAAGAGGAGAAACTGGGTTTTCAAAATCAGCTTTAAAAACTCTCCCATAACGAGAAATGTTTAAAACAGAATCACCACAAGAATCAAATATTTTACTTCCAGTTTTCTTGAAATGAACTTCAAAGTTTTCATCAACAATTTGTGAAACTGAAAGTAAATTGTATTTTAAATCTTCTACCAAAGCTACCTCTTTCAATTCGAACTTGTCACTTACCTTGACGGATTCGGTAGCAATAACGACACTTGTTGAAGCACCCCCAAAGATTATTGATTCTGTCTTGGATGCGAACTTGAGGGAGGAGAACCACTTCTTATCACCGGTCATGTGCCGCGAACAACCGGAGTCCATGATCCACACGTTCTCCTTCCTCGCTACGAAAGCCTACAAAACAAAGGATGTCGAGGCCTCGATCTGGGGTTAGTTAAAAAACTTAGGAATCCAATCGAGACACACGACCGATAGATCCAATAGGCACAAAACCACGAGAAAAAATAGTTTTGGAATTTTCGAAAATTCCTTCGGGGCCGATCGACCGCTGCGTACGCCGGTCGGCCGGCGCCATCGCCGGTCGACCGAGGCAGTGCCGTCGGTCGACCGGGTGCCGGCTGGCTCGACCGATGGACCAACTGCGGTCCAGACCGGCCTTCCCGAGGGAAAACCAGATTTTTGCCACTTTGATTTTGCAAAATTATTTTCTCTTTCCTTTTTCTGTTTCGTGCTAATCTGAAACAAAAACCAACAAGATGACCATCTTTACCACAAAAAGAGCAAGAAAACTTTTCTTTAGTAACAGATGGTTTTGAAGAATTGGGTTTAGTTTCTTTTAAATAAACGAAAGAGATGGCAAATTTCCAACAGACTTGAAAACTGTTTTCATGGTGTTAGGTTTTGTCAAAATTTCACCGTTTTCAGTTATTCCTAAAACATTTGGAGGATTTTTGGTGAAATAGTCATGAGCATCAAAACCTATTCCCTTATTGTCGCTACACACTTTTGATTTGTCCAAAATCATGTTAAGTTGTTTCTTACCATCGAAAATTTTTGCAAAGAACTTTTCAAGTAAGAAACTTCTTTTCCAAGATTAACACAATTTTCATAATCAATTAAAACATCTTTGCCTTTGCGACAATTAGAGCAAGAAGCTACCTCATCTTGTTTAACTATTTCTTCCATGTGCTTAACACGAGCTAAAGCATCTTTTAGTTTCAATTCATTAGCATCACAAGTTAAACAAGATATAGAAGCCAAAACTTGAGAATTATTGACATCTCTAATCTTTGAAATTTCCAGCATTAAAACCTTACAATTTTTGCAATTATCATCATTGGGAATAAGAGATTTCAATCTAGCAATTTCAGCATTTAAAGATACAATTACAAATTCTTGTTTTTTAAAATTTTCTCACATTTTTTATTCTTAGCACTTAAGACAAGAATTGCATCCTCAAGTGAACTTACCTCATTCTCTTCATTTGAAGAATCTTCATCTCCATGCATCATGAGACAAACGCCGGAGATGTTCTTGCCCTTCTCCTCCTCACTGTCAGAGTCTATGTCGCTGAGTGGCTCAAAAGCGGCATAGACTTGACTCAGCACCTTCTTGATCATCTCCTTGGAGCGCCTACCCTTGGGCTTGTCATCCTTTGTCTTCTCGGCGCTCTTGTCCTCCTTCTTGCTCCTCCCAAGCTTGGGGCAGTTAGAGCGGATGTGATCCAATGCGCCACATTCAAAGCAACGCGTTGGTCCACCTTTCTTCCCGAACCTAACTCTGTTCATAGCTCGGAAAGTTTGTTAGTAGCCAAGTCCTCCTCCTCGAATTGCTCGAGTTGTTCATCGGACATGGCGTTAATCAAAGCAAGAGCATTTGAAGATGACGAAGAAGCAACATCTGAAGAAGTCGAATAAGAAATCAAAGCACTTGACTTAGAATCCGTTTTATGAGAAAGAATATTCATCTCATGAGTTTTGAGTTTTGTATAAAGCGAATCCAAAGTCAAATTTGCCATGTTAACAGATTCTTGAATAGAGGTCACTTTCATCTCCCAAACAGACATGTCAAGACCATTTAAAAAGTGACGAGAAATCTCAGACTGTGGATAATTAGTGTCATAAGAAGAATCAACAGATCTAAGATTGCTCAAGATTTTATTAAACCTACCAAGATAGTCATCCAAAGCTTCAGCAGTTTCATCTCAAATTTTATATATTCCTTTTTAAAAAGATCTCGACGAAGTTCTTTTATGTTTGTAGTTCCTTGATGAAAGTTTTTTAAAGCGTTCCAAATTTCATTAGCAGTTTGAAGATGAGAAACACGATCAAAATCAGAACGCGAAATTCCATTCAACAAGATGTTTCGAGCTTTGCAATTGTTATTAAACTCAGTTTTCAAAGCATCAGTATTAATAGCATCGGGTATGGTGTAGGGAAGCGCAACCTTCTGCCGCACATCATAGTCTTGAGCCATGATGTAAGATTGCATCTTACTACACCAATACGCAAAATCGGTGCCATCAAAAACATGCGGTTTTGTTGAAAATTTATCCGACATGATGGAAAAACTTTAGATCAAAGAAAATCCAAAGCGAGAAAAACGAGGCTCGATACCACTTGTAGGATCGAATGCCCAACGAAAAGCCAACCAGAGGGGGTGAATGGTTGAGTACCCCAAAACAAAGTTTTAGCGGAAATAAAACTTTACCTCTGTTTTCGACGCTGGTCGACCGCAAGTGTCGCACCGGTCCGACGAGCCAGTTCCCGGCTCGACCGCCCGATGACCTTCTGGTCGACCGCCCGTAGCCGATCGCCTCAGCCAATTTGCCTGTAGTAGCCGATGCCGATGACGTCCAATGCCCGCCGGTCTGACCGCCAATGTGCTTCCGGTCTAACCGGAAAGAAGGCGCGGTCTGACCGCCGTATGCGGTCTAACCGATTAGCAGATCCAAATTACGCCGTCGCACCGAGAAAGAAGTAGACACAAAGAACTATCAAGAAGATTGATCGTTATTAAAACTCTCTGTGTTTACAAAGTGCGAACAAAGCACTCCTCACAAAATCTCAATCTAAACTTGAAACCCTAACTTGAGAAACTCTAAAACTCGAACTCAAAATCGATACCGAGAGGCCACGCCTCCGCTCACTATTTATACCCAAAATCCGCAGCCAAGAGCCACGAATCCTACTCATACAAGAAGCCCTAATCCACTAGGAAACCTTCCCGTACAAGAAACAAACTATACATAAACCAACCGTAACAATCTCAATTTTCCTAAAACCGAAATTCCGCTTTCTATACGCAACAATATCTCCATTGTATGCCATATGAAAACTTTCCAATCATGTGCACTAATCTCTACTCTTCAGCATCCCACATGATCCCCATCTTGAACGTCACCTTATCTCCAAGTTGACTCCGACTCGATCACCGGCAACACTTTCCTGAGGCGTAAAGAATACCTGCACACAATTAAATAAAGAATACCATATCCGAGCACAAGCTATCCAAACTTGACTCATTGTTAGCATAAACAACCAGACACGTGCATAGGAACACGAAACTTCCATGTATGTATAAGGAAACACCTCCGGTCAGACCGGTTGTGGCAGCCGACTGAATACTGTTCATCGTCCGAAAATTCAACTCTTTCAAAAACAAAACACTCAAATCAATAAAACCCAAATAACCAATTGTTCACCATCCAAAGAAGAATCAAACACATGTTAGTGATATGCCCTAGAGGCAACATGGAGATGTTGGATATCACGTCAATGTTTATGTATAAATGAATAAAGTGTTATTCAGTTCCATGAAATAGACATCTTGTATTGATCAATAAGTACGTGACTTATTTATGAGACTCGATATGTATGAATCTATTTCTAAACGATCCCTGATCATATGTCATATTGTTGGAACAAATATGATTCTAAGATCGGCATGTTTATTGATTGATGATCATGTCTCATAGATCATGGGTATGGTGATACCAAATCAATAAACATGGACACATGTGTTGGAGAACACATTGTTGGATAGACCCACCATGAGACACTACAGAATTAATGTGCCATTAGTTGGTCTCGAGGTAGTGTTGGTACAAAGTCCTTAGACCTGAGATCACCATGGATTCCAACATGTGTAGTAGCCTACTTTGGGACTACCAAACGCTATTCCGTAATGCTGGGTAGTTATAAAGGTAGTTTTCGGGTTTGCTATGAAACATGGAGTGGGATGTGAGTGATCAAGATGGAATTTGCCCCTCCTTTGGAGAGATATCTCGGCCCCTCGAGGTAATGGATTATGGAAATGCATGGCCATGCTAAGTTGATTGAGGAGTCAATCAACGGACGGATAATCCAATACGGTTCGAGTGAATGGTTAAGCTATTGAAGGGATGGCACACATCTTGCCTATAGCTTAACCGGTATCGTGAGGCAAAGGGATTTGTGTACACATTACAGGTTCGAGCCGATATTATATTCTTGTATACTATGGTGTCAATATGTGCTTGCTAGGCGCCGTGTGACAGTCGGTGAGTTGGACTCGAGCCGACGATCGGCTAAGTTAGACTATAGCCGAAACCGAGTATACCTGAACCTACGGGTCGCACGCTTAAGGGGATAAGAACGGGCATTCGAGTTGGACTCGGATACGGCTCGATCGGATAGGGATCCGATCGGATAGAGTCCTATGGGCTTACGACGTGTGAGCGGCCAAACTCTATATGAGATACGGATGAGATCCAATTCAAAATAGAGTCCTATGGGCTTACGACGTGTGAGCGGCCAAACTCTATATGAGATACGGATGAGATCCAATTCAAAATAGAGTCCTATGGGCTTACGACGTGTGAGCGGCCAAACTCTATATGAGATACGGATGAGATCCAATTCAAAATAGAGTCTGGCGGCTACTAATCCCGTCGGCCAACTCTATATAAAGGAGGGAGGGGTGGAGAGCTGATATATATCAATTGGATCGCGTGCAACGTAAGTCGCCGAGATCAATCTCCACGAAACCTCCCCACTTTCGAGCCAAACCCTAGCCTTGCATCGCGTGCTAGCACACGGGTGTAGGGCGTTACGTCCCCGGACGTGTGGATACCGGTAGAGGCGCTGCTACGTTGCGCGCGTGATCGTGTGTTGTCTCCGAGAATCGGCTACACCATTCGGATCGGATTGCCCCGATTGGCTATTCCGCTGCACTCTACTCCAATCGGTAACGATCTATCGGCCCTTACTTGCAAGTGTTCCTGGTTTGCGCGGTAGAAAATTTTGTTTTCGGCTAGCGTAGCTTCGCGTAACCCTTCGTGGTATCGAGCTAATCTTGCTTAGTTCGGGTTTTAGATTGGATCGGAACAAGTTTTGCGCACGGGTTGATTAGATCAATCGGTTTTACGGGAATTGTTGAGGAGAGTTCATGGTAATTGCGTTCCTTGATAGTGTATCGGAACGGCGTAATGTGATTACGTCGAAGCAATATCCATAGAACTCGGTTTGAGTCGGCTTCGAGATAGCGTTCCTTGATAGTGTATCGGAACGGTATAATGTGATTATGCCGAAGCTATCTCGTAGTCCGATCTTGTTTGCTGCCTCGCGCCTGCGCAAACCATCTCCCTTGATAGTGTATCGGGACGGCATAATGTGATTATGCCGATATGGTTTCCGTAAGCGAATTCATAGATTGGATCTATGACCGCCGTGTGCGTACCCCTTATAGGTCGTCTCGATGTCATATCTCTGCGATAGGTAGAAAACGTTTCTACGCCTAACTTGTTTTTGCAGAGAATGCTTTGAGATGGTATGGCCCTATTGTATGTATGAGATGCATGTGATGCATGTAATATTCTTTCATATGTGCAATCCGTAATATTCTTTCATACGTGCAATGCTTGTAATATTCTTTCACGACCTGCGAGTCGATGTAATCTTCAATTAGAGCTTCTATAGTAGTAGCTTAGTTTGAAGATATCAAGCATTCGACACTTGGAAGATGGTGCGAAGATGGAGATCCTCGGCGCGACATGGAGATGGAGATCACCATGTGAAGGGGGCCATACTATTTCACTATATGCTATTCTTCTTGCTTTCATATGTGATATGTTTGTTTGATAGGATAGCATCCTCGCAAAATTAAGTAGTAATGATGCCCTTCCAAATGTTGCACCCGTCACCGTTATGCTCGTCAATGGTGGGTTTGCCAAAGCAGAGTGCCATTCTCTATCATAACACGAGGGGTATATGTCGACATATACATGCAGGAACATTTGGTTTACTTAACAAGGCTATCAAAACAGTTTTGGGCCTTGGGGCATAGGTTGGGGCCGGGGCATGAAGATGCCACACCAACAACAAGAGTCACATAGAGATGTGATTAGCAAGGTGTTGCTTACCGATGTTACTAATTTTCTAGCGGTGATGCCAAAGCTCACTAGAAAATTAATTAACATGTGGATCTTGACCCAATACGTAACCTAGAGGGAAGGTGGAAAATACGTAATGGGAGTCTTATGTTAAATTGTTTAACAAAAGACATAGCATAAACATTGTGCTAAACTTTGCTTTTTCATTTGTAGAATAAATGGCGGTTAATACTACACCCGTACCTTTAATTTGCGATCTATTCTCGAAAAGGAAAAATTAAATGGAACAAACTTTATGGATTGGTATCGCAACTTGAGAATTGTTCTCAAGCAAGAGCGTAAGGAGCACGTTCTTGAAGTACCCTATCTGAGGATTTGCCAACTAATGCCACCGCAACGCACGCGGAGGGCTTATGAGAAGCACACTAATGATGCCCTAGATATAAGTTGTCTCATGCTTGCTACAATGTCCCCGAGCTTCGAAGCAATATGAGAGCAGTGATGCTCACACTATTATTCGGGGACTGCGTGGCATGTTTGAGAACCAAGCTCGGGCCGAGAGGTTCAACACCTCGAAGTCCTTGTTTGCGTGCGAGCTTGTTGAGGGGAATCCCGTCGATCCGCATGTGATAAAAATGATTGGCTACATTGAGAGTCCTGGAAAAACTAGGTTTTCCCCTTAGCCAAGAGTTGGCTACGATGTGATTCTCCGTCGCTCCCTCCGAGCTTCGAGCCATTCATATTAAATTATCACATGAACAATATGGATAGGACCTTGGCTGAATTGCATGGGATGCTAAAGACAGTGAGGAGAGTATCCGAAAAACGGTCATCATGTGATGATGATGCGAAGGCTAAGCGCAAACCACTGTCAAGAAACTTTGCACCAAGAGGAAGTTAACTCCCGATGAGATCGCGAGTGCCTCTAATGCAAAGAAGGGCAAGAAGGGGTCGGCGGCATCGAGATGCCGTTTGCTTCTATTGCAAGGAGACAGCCACTGGAAAAGGAACTGCAAGAAGTACATGGAGGATCTCAAAAAGAAGCAAAGTACGACTTACGCTTCGGTATTAATGTTATAGACATTAATCTTGCTACTTCACCTACTGACTCTTGGGTATTTGATACCGGATCGTAGCTCATATTTGCAAATCGTTGCGGGAATGAGAAGAAGTAGAGGATTGAGAAGGGGCGAGGTGAACTGCGCGTCGGCAATGGAGCAAGCGTTGCTACGATTCTTTGTCGGCACGAGTGCCACTTCATCTACCTTCGGGATTAGTTTTGGAATTAAATAATTGTTATTGTGTTCCAACACTATGTCAAAACGTTATTTCCGCTTCATGTTTGCAAGCGGAAGGATATGATTTTAGATCAATGAACAATGGTTGTTCAATATATCTCGAGAGATATGTTCTATTTTCATGCTCCATTGGTGAATGGATTATACGTTTTGAATCTTGAAGCGTCTCCCATCTATAACATTAATACGAAAAGACAACTCTCTAATGATATAAACCCCATGTTTATCGGCATTGTCGCTTAGGCCATATAAATAAGAAACGCATGGAGAAGCTCCATAAGGATGGATTGCTTCACTCTTTTGATTTTGAATCATTTGAGACATGTGAGTCTTGTTTACTTGGTAAGATGACAAAGGCACCTTTCACGGGACACAGTGAAAGAGCAAGTGACTTGTTGGCACTCGTACATACCGATGTATGTGGACCAATGAGCTCGACGGCCGAGAGGTGGTTATCGGTACTTCATTACCTTTACTGATGACTTTAGTAGATATGGTTATATCTACTTGATGAGGCATAAGTCCGAATCCTTTGAAAAGTTCAAAGAATTCCGAATGAAGTACGAGAATCATTTAGGGAAAACAATCAAGTTTCTACGATCGGATCGTGGAGGGAATACTTGAGCCAAGAGTTTGGTAATCATCGAAAGATTGTGGAATTGTTCCACGATTGACTCCGCCAGAACTCCGCAATGGAACGGAGTGTCCGAACGGAGAAATCGCACCTTGTTGGACATGGTGCGGTCGATGATGAGCCAAAGTGATCTTCCGTTATCCTTCGGGGATATGCTCTTGAAACAATTGCGCTCACACTAAATAGAGTTCCATCTAAGTCGGTTGAAAAGACACCATATGAGATATGGACAGGGCAACCCCTAGTTTGTCTTTTCTCAAAATTTGGGATGTGAGGCTTATGTAAAACGTTTACGATCGACAAGCTCACACCAAATCGACAAGTGCTTTTTGTGGGATATCCTAAGGAAACCAAGGGATATTACTTTTATAATCGGGAACAAGGCAAAGTGTTTGTCGCCGACACGGTGTCTTCTTGGAGAAAGAGTTTCTTTCAAGAAGGGTTAGTGGGAGCAGGGGTGCATCTTGAAGAAGTTCAAGAAACACCGAGAAAATGTTTCGGCGACCACGAACCACAACAGGAGGAGCAAAGTGTTGCGCCACCGGTTGTAGATACACAGCCCCACGGAGGTCGAAAGATCACGTCGTGCACCCGAGTACACAAGTGCGGAACAACGTGATATATTGTTGTTGGACAACGATGAACCTAAGACCTATGAGGAAGCGATGGTGGGACCCGATTCCAACAAGTGGCTTGGAGCCATGAAATCCGAAATAGAATCCATGTACGACAATCAAGTTTGGAACTTGGTTGATCCACTGATGGTGTCAAAACCATTGAGTGCAAATGGGTTTTTAAGAAAAGGCCGATATGGATGGAAATGTTCACATCTATAAGGCGCGATTGGTGGCGAAAGGTTTTAAACAGATTCAAGGAGTTGATTATGATGAAACCTTCTCGCCCGTCGCAATGCTTAAATCTATTCGGATTATCCTAGCGATTGCTGCATATTTCGACTATGAGATATGGCGAGATGGATGTCAAAACGGCTTTCCTAAATGGAAACCTAAGCGAGGATGTATACATGATACAACCTCGGGGTTTTGTCGATCCGAGAATCGCTGGAAAGATATGCAAGCTACGAAAATCCATTTATGGATTGAAGCAAGCATCTCGGAGTTGGAATATTCGTTTTGATGAAGTAATCAAAGGGTTTGGTTTCATCAAAAACGAAGAAGAGGCCTGTGTTTACAAAAGGTCAGTGGGAGTGCAATTGTATTTCTAATCTTATATGTGGATGACATATTACGATTGGAAATGATATCCCTATGCTAGAATCCGTCAAGTCTTCATTGAAAAATAGTTTTTCCATGAAAGACTTAGGGAGGCAGATACATATTGGGCATTCGGATCTATAGAGATAGATCCAAGAGGCTAATTGGATTAAGCCAAAGTACATACATTGACAAGGTGTTGAAAAGGTTCAACATGCATGATTCCAAGAAAGGTTTCTTGCCCATGTCACATGGCATTAATCTTAGCAAGAATCGGTGTCCTCGGACACATGATGAGCGGAATAAGATGGGTATGGTTCCATATGCTTCGGCAATTGGATCCATCATGTATGCCATGCTTTGTACACGCCCGGATGTCTCGTACGCTTTGAGTGCTACGAGCAGATACCGTCGATCCGGTGAAGGTCACTGGATGCCAGTAAAGAATATCCTTAAGTACTTGAGAAGAACTAAGGATATGTTCCTAGTCTATGGAGGTGAAGAAGAGCTCGTTGTAAGTGGTTACACCGATGCTAGCTTCCAAACAGGACAAGGATGATTATAGATCGCAATGGGTTCGTGTTCGCCGAACGGAGGCGCGCGACTGGAAGAGTTCCAAGCGGATCGTTGCTGATTCTACAACGAGGCCGAGTACATTGCTGCCTTCGGAGCGCAAAGGAGGCATTTAGATCAAGAAATTCGTTTCGAGCTTGGTGTGATGACTAGTACGATCTGGTCCAATGTCTCTCTATTGTGACAATAGTGGAGCCATTGCGCAAGCCAAGGAGCCGAGGTCACATCGAAGTCCAAACACATACTTCGGCGATATCATCTCATCCGCGAGATTGTGGACAGAGGTGATGTCAAGATATGCAAAGTGCACACGGATCTCAACATAGCCGATCCGCCGACAAAACCTCTCCCTCACCGAAGCATGAGGCGCACACAAGAGCAATGGGTATTAGATACTTACATGATTGACTCTAGTGCAAGTGGGAGATTGTTAGTGATATGCCCTAGAGGCAACATGGAGATGTTGGATATCACGTCAATGTTTATGTATTTATGAATAAAGTGTTATTCGGTTCCATGAAATAGACATCTTGTATTGATCAATAAGTACGTGACTTATTTATGAGACTCGATATGTATGAATCTATTTCTAAACGATCCCCGATCATATGTCATATTGTTGGGACAAATATGATTCTAAGATCGGCATGTTTATTGATTGATGATCATGTCTCATGGATCATGGGTATGGTGATACCAAATCAATAAACATGGACATATGTGTTGGAGAACACATTGTTGGATAGACCCACCATGAGACACTACAGGAATTAATGTGCCATTAGTTGGTCTCGGGTAGTGTTGGTACAAAGTCCTTAGACCGAGATCACCATGGATTCCAACATGTGTAGTAGCCTACTTTGGGACTACCAAACGCTATTCCGTAATCGGGGTAGTTATAAAGGTAGTTTTCGGGTTTGCTATGAAACATGGAGTGGGATGTGAGTGATCAAGATGGAATTTGCCCCTCCTTTGGAGAGATATCTCTGGGCCCCTCGAGGTAATGGATTATGGAAATGCATGGCCATGCTAAGTTGATTGAGGAGTCAATCAACGGACGGATAATCCAATACGGTTCGAGTGAATGGTTAAGTTATTGAAGGGATGGCACACATCTTGCCTATAGCTTAACCGGTATCGTGAGGCAAAGGGATTTGTGTACACATTACAGGTTCGAGCCGATTTATATTCTTGTATACTATGGTGTCAATATGTGCTGCTAGGCGCCGCTGTTGACAGGTCGGCTGAGTTGGACTCGAGCCGACGATCGGCTAAGTTAGACTATAGCCGAAACCGAGTATACCTGAACCTACGTGGTCGCACGCTTAAGGGGATAAGAACGAGCATTCGAGTTGGACTCGGATACGGCTCGATCGGATAGGGATCCGATCGGATAGAGTCCTATGGGCTTACGACGTGTGGGCGGCCAACTCTATATGAGATACGGATGAGATCCAATTCAAAATAGAGTCCTATGGGCTTACGATGTGTGAGCGGCCAACTCTATATGAGATACGGATGAGATCCAATTCAAAATAGAGTCCTATGGGCTTACGACGTGTGAGCGGCCAACTCTATATGAGATACGGATGAGATCCAATTCAAAATAGAGTCCTGAGCGGCTACTAATCCCATCGGCCAACTCTATATAAAGGAGGGAGGGGTGGAGAGCGCCGGATATATCAATTGCATCGCGTGCAACGAAGTCGCCGAGATCAATCTCCACGGAAACCCTCCCCACTTTCGAGCCAAACCCTAGCCTTGCATCGCGTGCTAGCACACGGGTGTAGGGCGTTCGTCCCCGGACGTGTGGATACCGGTAGAGGCGCTGCTACGTTGCGCGCTATTGATCGGCTGTTGTCTCCGGGAATCGGCTACACTGTTCCAGATCGGATTGCCTTGATTGGCTATTCCGCTGCGCTCTACTCCAATCGGTAACGATCTATCGGCCCTTACTTGCAAGTGTTCCTGGTTTGCGCGGTAGAAAATTTTTGTTTTCGGCTAGCGTAGCTTCCGCGTAACCCTTCAGTACCCGGTCCTTAATCCCTTTGAATAGCGCAATTTTGATTATCCCTTGATCTTTTTGCAGGATGCTTATCTCCCGACCCCCGGATTGTTCGGGGGGTCGGTAGTCCTCCCAAGCAGAATTGCTAGCCGTGTTGGCCCCTTCTCATGCAAATACTCTTACGGCGAGCCCTAAGCAATGCGGCCCCAGCTTGTAAGTCGAGGGTACATGAGAAGAGGAGACCACCGGCTGAGCTCGAGCTGCTCGGGGGCTCATTCTTTGCCCAGTTCGATTGAACGTGATGACTCAACCTAACGCCCCTTGGGATAGGTGATGTCCCTTACCCAAGGCGAGGCTAGGGTCGGGACCGGTCGTGTTTTGGTCAAGTGCCGAGTGAATGAGCTCGAGGCTCTTAACAACTCATATCCTATGTATAGGACTAAGACACTAGGAGCTCGACTTGCAGTCACCCGAACAAAGGTCTGTCGATGGCTCAAGCCGCTCTACTTCGAGGGTCAGACACACAGAGATTAGTTGGTCGTCGACCTCGCGCTCACTCGCTGCATACACAACTAAGTGACCTTGCTCGACTGAATGCCCCCAGGATCCGTCCTGCAGGCTTTAGCCGCTTGGCCATGAGGGTTCTACACGTGCCGAGTGACCGCCGATTCTCCCCCATCCACCTATTTACCATGTAGACAGCTAAGTCGATCTAGGTTAGGTTGGGGTGTACTCCAGATCCATCTATTGAGGCCCTAAGCCGCTCGGCATCGGAGGTCGATCATGAGGTAAATAGAAGGATGTCTCTTTGCATACCGACTCGCTATGGAGGAGGTAGACCCGCTTGAGCTTGATCGGTAGCCCTCCGGACTTGGTCTGTTGACGGCCGAGATTGCTCAGCCTGGTTTACTCCGAGTGATAGACGTGTTTGAGCTTGATCGGTAGCCCTTCGGACTTAGTCTGTTGACGGCCGAGATCGTTCAGCATGATCTGCTTTGAGTGACAAACGTGCTTGAGGTTTACCGGAAGCCTTCCGGTTTTCGATCTATTGACGATCGAAGTCGCTCGGTGCAAATTACCCGAAGTGGTAATTTTGCCTGAGCTTTGACAAGGAGCCCTCTGGATTCGAACTGTTGAAGGACGAGGTCACTCAGCACGGTCTATCACATAGCGGAAAGTTGGGTGTCAAAAAAAACAAAAACAACACACATATCGGGCATTTTGCAAATTGAGCATGACATTCAAAAGAATAGATAAAGTTTTTTCTTATACAATCGGGGTGATGATCATACATAGGGCCCAAGGTCCCCCTAATTTATAGGTCCATGTTGGCGACAATTTTCTCTGTTGTTGGCTCCACGGAGGCGTAGATGCCATCAACATGGGACTCGGCGACGCCAACAGGCCACCCTTCGACGACCGCTTCGACCTCTACACAAGGGGACTGCTTCTGCACCACCCCAAGGACATGTGCCGCCGCCGTCTTCAGCACCTCCCGGGTGTAGGCCTGGAGAAGCTCCCCGCTACTCTGAAGATGCGCCAGGAGCGCATCGTCGGTCGGCACAGTCGACGATGACTCTAGGTCGATCTTGGCGAGGAGCGCCCGGACTAAGTCCGCGCAGATCGCTCAACGCCCCTCAGCCATCTGGAGGCAGGCCCACAGGTCGTTGATTTGAGGGTGGAGGGTCGCAAGTTGGCCTATTCAAAAGAGATCGGTCACGAGACATAGGCCGAAGTTGAAAGTGGGATGAAATAAAGAATGGAACTTACGGACGGCTTCTACCCACGCGGACTTGTCTATGGCCATCCCGTCCAGTGCTTCGTCCCTTGCCGCCTCACGGCCTTCAGCCTCCTCTCTACTTCAGCTTTAGCCACCTTGGACGCCCTCGCCCTTGACTCAGCGTCGTCGAGTGCGGCAACTAGGTCCTGGAGGAGATCCTCAGAGTGCCGACGCTGAGCCGCGAGCTCCTCAGCGCTGGCTCGGGAGGAGAACCCTTCAATGCGAGGGTCGACGTCCGATGACTCCCTATCAAAGATGCTAGTCAGTTTGATCACTGTCAATAAGGTAAAGAATACAGCGAAATGCTGAACTCACCTGGTGGAAGCTATGAACCTTATAGCACCCCGGCACGGTATCTTCCTGGCCGGTTTTGACTCCTGCGTTCCCAGCACCCCGCACGAATTTGGCCCCGCCTTGGGGGAAGCGGACAACGTTCGTTTTCCCCCTCGGGTCGGCCGTCACAACAGGGAGGCGGATCTCCACAACTTCCAATTGCGACAGCACGGTGCGGGCTCCAACTCCCTGCCATGGCATCAACACCTGGCAGGTGAGATTTCAACAAAAATCCAGGTTTTCCACCATTTTATTTATTAAAATTACAAGTATTCAAGTTTTGTCGAGATTATTTTAAAAATAATTTTTCATGTTTGTAATGAGCCCATAACGATGAGAAAGAGCATTCTAAGCATGGCTAAGCATTATAGTACCCTAGTGATATTAAAACTTATGATATAATATGGTATAGTCATATTTTTCCTAAGGTTAGGAATGAAGGATATGGACATATGTGGGGTTAAGGTGATATGCAAGTAATAGGAGTTTGTCTAACAAGTTTAACAAGATCTTTAATTTATTAGTGTACAATCGACATGCAAGATTTGCAAACATTTTCAATAACCTCCAAAACATTGGTTCAAAGTGATCAAAGAGAGAGGGAGGTGGGACTTGCCTTGTAACTGGAAAATGTCAGCACCTAAATTACTTCTTCACCTTTTAAGCAATTATCTATAAAAAGTACACGTTATGTAGTTAAACTCCAAAATATGTGAAAAATTCAAAATGCTCTAAAATGCATGATTCGTGCACATTGAGTTGGTACTGATCTAAAATGATTTTAGGTGAAAGAATTTCTAATTTATCTTATTCCGTTTAAGAATTATGATTTTTAGAAGTTTTATCGGGACGTAACGGTATAGGGTTAGGTGATGTTTGGACAATGTTCTTATAATTTGATTTTTAGTAATTTGACTTCATAGGGTTGAAGAGTTACGTTTACTAGTACTAACATATTTGGTTTCACAATTCTTAGAGTTAACATGAATTTTCTATGTATTAAACAAGTTATTATATGCGCATAACATAAGAGTGATAGGTCCAGAACATTGTTACTTCTATATTTAGGTGAATAAAGGGTTAACTTTGGTTAGCTAAACTATTTTTAGTTCATAAGCTCATGGTCCTTACTTTATGAATTAGGAGTGCTCTAATCTAGACTAGCAATACCTTATATTATTCCTAGAACTTATTTTATAAACTAAGTGCATCAAGTTTCTAGTAATTGAGGATGAACCTAAGGCTTCTCTGGTCTACCAAGTTTTAATTAGATTTATTTGGAGCAAATGGGCCTATATATATACATACATATATAGTACTTAACTACTATTATTAGTACCTAGGTTTTCTTTGTAAGGTTTATTGACATATTTGGCATATGAGTGACCATATTTTATTTTACCTAGTTCAAGTTAATTAGTCGCTGGTTTAATAGAAACTTAGTTCACTCCAAATGGACAAAAGATGAATTTTCTACAAATTTTACAAGTTGAAGAGTGCACTAAGTTGTTTATTCCTTATATAAATACCTAAGTGATATTACTATACAATAAGCATATTTTTTTATTTTATAATCGAAAGTACATGTTTTGGTGGTCCTACAGAACTTGAATTTACTCAAAAAGGAGTTAAAATAAATTTTATATAAATATCTAAAATTTATCTCATCTAAATCACATCATTTTAATATTAATAGTCTTAGAGGCATTTGGTACAAAGTAACTATATATTTTTATTTTTCCTAAATAGAGAGTGTAATTTGTTGCATCTATATAATTTAAGTTTCTCCAAAAATATGTTAAATTGGATTTTCTATGTATTTTATAAGTTTGTGTAATCTCTCTGTGTGATTTTCTCTATTAAAATTTTAGAGGCAAAATTTTACTGTGAGTGCCAAGTTTTATAGGCCTAAATTAAAGTTCATCATTTTATGAGTTCACAGAAATTTGTTTCATCTCAAAATTAGTTATATTAAATTTTCCAGGGATTTTACAAGTTGGTTAAACTTTCTGTTGAAAAGATAGTGCCTTAGCTAATTACTTTTATATTTTCAATGTAGAAATTCATTGGGCCCACAGGTCGAGTGTCTAGGTATTTTTGAAGAAAAGTCCCGTGTTGTAGTATAATTACATATAAGTCTGTGGATCCACATGCCATTCGAGACATTTTACAAAAGAAACCCTACAAGTTTTGATTCTTCTCCAAAGAGGTCCCTACGACTTTGTATTGGACAGTAGCCATGGCCGCGGTGCTATTTGCCATCGCCGGCGGAGAATGGTGGATCGGATGGGGACGAAGTCAAAAGAAAAAAAATGTGCATGCGTTTCTTGCGCATTCGTAGGTTGTGGTCTTGTCTCCGCGACGGCGGAGCTGCGCCACGAGGAGTGCGGCGGCGGATACCTACGAGCTGTGAATGCATGTGTGCTATGGCTCTATCTACATCATGTATGCCGAAATCATTACATGCAACATGTGAAACACCATCCCAGGTTGCTACAGCTGCAAGCAATCGACCAATGGCTCACCGGTTGAACGGGAATCGACGACGGAGGCGCTAGGTCGGAGTCGGAGAAGACGGTGGCCAATCTCCCTCCTCGCAGCACCGTTCATGAAGGTTCTTGGGACGTTTTGAAGAGGAGAGTGAGGTGGTATTGTGATGAGGACATCAACACTATCGATACATCCACGCCTCCACACGTACAACTTCATGGTCCAATAACCCGCGCTCGTGCATGTCAACTCAACCATCAGGTGAGTTCATTCTTAACTCTTTGTTCCTCTTCTTTATAACCTGGAGACACGTGCACTCTTGTTTTACTCAGGAACGATGGAGAGGATCCAACGGGGAGTGGATTAGCGCGGGGTGGATTCGAACTGTAGAACAGTGCCAAGTTCTGATGGCCGCCACGACTTAATGCGAACTCCGATTTGGACGTGCAAGTACTTGATGGAAAGGTTATCAAGTCTACTTGCAAATGGATCCGGCCCCATATCAATATCTTTCCTGAAGCTGCCGCAATTGTTATTTTTCTACCGAGTGCTTTTCTGTCCATGGTGCTGCGTCACCTCTTTTGGCCCAATGGGCCGTGTATCTAGTTGGGCCCATTAGGGTCACGTCCTAGGGTTGAGCACGACCCAGCACTCCTGTGGTCATCTCCCCCTCTTCTTAAACATTTAGCCGCCACCAAGAACGATGGGTTTTGTTGATTAGAGTTAGCGTCTTGCTACTTGCACACAACGCGTGTGTCGGCTAGACCGTCCATCTGTTTGTCTCCAGAACCCCACCATATTGTGAATTCAGAGTGAATCTTTCGTCTTTATATCTAGCAATTTCAGTGCTTGTTTTACTTGTTCTTGGTTGTTCTTCGATTGCTTTCAGGACGAGTGCCCTAGTGGCTAGGTTGTCGCGCATCGCAAGTTCGCGTCGACCATCGGAGACGGTGTATCGGTTGCTAAGGCGCATCATCCTTGGACGGTTGTAGTCGGGCCGTGAACGTTGCCTCCGTTCCCCAATCAAGTTATCTTCCACCTCTCATCGAAATATCAGGACTAAACCCTAGCGAGTTCTCATCGGTTGGTATCGGAGCGCGGTTGATCGGTGAGAGAATTTCTGCCCTTCGTTGTTTAATTTTTTCCCTATAGTCCAGAAAAAGCCAAAAAAATAGTGGATTAGTTCTCCGCAATCCTAAAAACCCTTTGAGGCTTTTTTACTAGGACTGCTTAGTTAGGGCTTGTTGAGTCTTCGATTGCATGGTTGTGTCAATGTGCTGGTCTTAGTGTTTGGGCGATTGGAGTTTCGAGTTCTTGCCACCGCACATCGCCACCTTCACCACCACCACCACCACCACCGCCACCACCTTTGTTTTAGCCGACATCACCACCATCGTTGCCACCCACCAACTCACTTTTCATCCATAGTTTGATCTGTTTCCTTCGTGTTTTGATTTGCCTTTGATCCCGCCGCCACTAGAAAGGAAATAGAGCCCGATTCGAGTGGCCTTCCTTAAAAAGTCATATCTCTTTCACATGGACTCGAAATTAGGCATATAATATATCCACGGACATATGTAGAAAAAGATACATCTGTTTGTTTTCGGCATTGCCGGGTTTGGACAATTTAAAATCGCCAAATTCTGCTTGCAAAATTCTGTTTTCCTGGTGAGAAGCTTCGGAACCCCTTTGGGTAGAACTTTGAAAAATTCCACATGCCTCATATTTTGTCCGTTTGAGCTGAGAATTTTTGTGGTTGTTTCTAGTGTGCCCCTGGTTGTGAAAAAATATCAAAAAATAAAAATATAAAAAAGTCGCATCTCTCTCCTCGGTACTAGAGAGAGAAGCAGCAAAAAAAAAAAAAAAAAAAGAAAAGAGAGCAAAAAAAGAAAAAAAAAAAGAAATAAAGGGGCCGACTCGTGAGAACCTTCCTTCCACCTAGTCCCCGTTGTCTCCACCTTCCTATTATTGTGTCTCGTTTGGGTTTGTGTCTTGTGGCGTCCTTTGTGGTTAGGCTCGCGTCTCTACTTCGCCTAGCCTAGGACCAGCACGTTACCGACCTTGAACGATTACTCAACTTGCTTTCACTAACGTGGTTTCTAGTACTTCCTTGTGCATTACTTTCAGCCCTCCTACAGCTTCACACATACAACTACAGCTTGACATGCCTTGTTGCTACGACACCGATACACCTCGTTCCACAGTTGCAGACTTGTCGGTTGTCGTCACCCCTCCTGTGAGCATGGTAAGAACTGGTAAGAACTTGTGAGATAAGTTGAGAGTGAGCGTCTTTCAGTAGCCACACCCCAATAGTTGTAGGGATTAATTCTCGTCAACTGTTTTTGTTGTTGTTTTGTTATATTAACCATGGCAGGTTCGGAGCAAGAAGAGGATGCATCCCATTTTCCATGCACCAAGCGCATCATACATCATTTTGCAAGGCAAGTTAAGCGGCACATGGAAGGACTTGATGCAGATTTGCAGGTGATGAATGACAAGATTGGGCAACTGGAGGCCAGACAGATCAATGACACACCAGGCTCGTCGGGTTGGAGGCATCGGTTGCACGTATTGACACCAGTCTTGCTACACTTGTGAGGCACTTTGATGACCTCAATGCTAGGGGCCATGATCGGCATAATGAAGACGACGTTGATGGTGATTACGGTGAGGACAACTTCCATGATGAATATACCGCTGACACTGAACAGGATGACCGCAACGCTCGTGATCGCCGTCGGTTACGTCACAACCGTAGAGGCATGGGAGGACACTGCCGACGAGAGGTACGTAATAATGATGATGCTTTTCTAAAGTCAAATTTAAGATACCCCCTTTTGATGGAAAATATGACCCGATGCATACATTACATGGGAGATTCTTTGTTGATCAAAAATTTGCTTGCCATGAATTCCCTGAGAACTCCAGAGTTAGAGCTGCTACTAGTAAGTTCACTGATTTTGCCTCTGTGTGGTGGATAGAACATGGCAAGAAAAATCCTAACAACATGCCACAGACTTGGGACGCTTTAAAACGGGTCATTCGGGCTAGATTTGTTCTTTCTTACTATGCACGTGATTTGTTAAATAAGCTACAACAACGAGATAGGGTGCTAAAAGTGTAGAGGAATATTATCATGAATTACAAATGGGCATGTTGCGCTGTAATTTAGACGAGTCTAAGGATGCTGCTATGGCTAAATTTTTGGGTGGTCTAAACAATGAGATCTATGAAATTGTGGACTACAAAGATTACACCAATATGACTCGATTGTTTCATCTTGCTTGCAAAGCTGAAAGGGAAGTGCAGGAACGACGTGCTAGTGCCAAGACTAATTTTTCTACAGGAAAATCAACATCATTGCTGCCACACACAATTTCTACTCCTTCACCGTCTTCCACACCCCGGCGGTCGGCACCTTCTCCATCCACCGACAAGCCACGTGTTTCGGCTGTTAGTGCACCGACTAAGACAGCCCAACAGTGAGCCGCGAGTGCTTCTTCTGTTGCATCCATTGGAAGAACAAGAGATGTCCAATGTCACCGTTGCAAGGGCTATGGGCATGTCTAGCATGACTGTCCTAGCAAACATTTCTTGGTAGTCAAAGATGATGGTGAGTATTCATCTGCTAGTGATTTCGATGAAGAACACTTGCTTTGCTTGCAGCTGACCATGCAGATAAAAATGAGGGACGAGAAGAACATATTGGTGCTGATGATGTAGAATGCTATGAGAGCCTCATCGTGCAGCGTGTACTCAGCACACAAATGGAGAAGGCGGAGCAAAATCAGCGGCACACTTTGTTTCAAACAAAGTGCGTCATCAAGGAGCATTCCTACTGCTTGATCATCGATGGAGGAAGCTGTAACAACTTGGCTAGCAGCGAGATGGTGGAGAAGCTTGCACTCAGCACCAAACCGCATCCCCACCCATATCACATTCAATGGCTAAACAACAGTGGTAAAGCAAAGGTAACCAGACTGGTGTGCATTAATTTTGCAATTGGAATATATCGTGATGTTGTTGAGTGCGATGTTGTACCTATGCAAGCTTGTCATATTTTGTTAGGTAGGCCATGACAATTTGATATGGATTCTATGCATTATGGTAGATCAAATCAGCATTCTTTTATGTACCATGATAAGAAAATTGTGTTGCATCCCATGACCCCTGAAGCTGTTTTTGAGGATGATGTTGCTAGAGCTAAGAAAGAGAAAAATCAGATCCATGCTATAAGTGAAAATCAGATTGTAGCCAAGGAACTTGTGCAACATAAAAAGAAAGAATCTAAATCTGACAATAAAAATGTGATTCAATTGAAAGGTTCTTGCTTGCTTGCTGTTAAATTTGATGTTGCCAATCTAGATACAACTGAAACTGTTTGTTATGCTCTCGTCTGCAAGGATGCGTTGTTTTCTTTTGAGGATATACCTATTTCTTTTCCTCCTGTGGTCACTAATCTTTTGCAGGAGTATGAGGATGTTTTTCCCCAGGATGTACCACCCGGGCTGCCACCGGTGCATGGAATTGAGCATCAAATCGATTTGATTCCGGGGGCTTCACTACCCAACCGCGCGCCATACGTAACCAACCCGATGAAACCAAGGAGATTCAACGTCGGGTTCAGGGAATTGCTTGATAAAGGGTACGTACGAGAGTCTCTTAGTCCATGTGTTGTGCCGGTGATTTTGGTGCCTAAGAAAGATGGATCTTGGTGTATGTGTGTTGGTTGTAGAGTTATTAATAACATTACCATTAGATATCATCATCCAATTCCTAGGTTAGATGATATGCTTGATGAATTGAGTGGCTCTACTGTTTTCTCTAAAGTTGATTTGCGTAGTGGATACCACCAGATTCGTATGAAGTTGGGAGATGAGTGGAAAACAACTTTCAAAACTAAGTTTGGATTATATGAGTGGTTAGTGATGCCTTTTGGTTTAACTAATGCACCTAGCACTTTCATGAGGTTGATGAATGAGATTTTGCGTGCTTTCATTGGCAAATTTGTGGTGGTATACTTTGATGATATTCTGATTTATAGCAAATCTTTAGAGGAACACCTTGATCATTTACGTGCTGTTTTTAATGCTTTGCACGACGCACGTTTGTTTGGTAACCTTGCGAAGTGTAGTTTTTGCACCAATCGTGTCTCGTTTCTTGGCTATGTTGTTACTCCGCAGGGAATTGAGGTTGATGAAGTCAAGGTCGAGGCAATTTAGAGTTGGCCACCTCCTAAAATGGTCACACAGGTTCGAAGCTTTTTAGGACTTGCAGTATTTTATCGGCGCTTCGTGCGGGATTTCAGCACCATTGCTGCACCACTGAATGAGCTTACAAATAAGGGAGCGAACGCCTTCAACATGTTAAAAGATAAGTTGACACATGCACCTCTTGAAGGGTTATGCGGAGGCTACGCTAGCCAAAAACAAAAACTTTCTACCGCGCAAACCAGGAACACTTGCAAGGGCCGATAAATCGTTACCGATTGGAGTAGAGTGCAGCGGACTAGCCAATCAGGGCTATCCGATCTAGAACAGAGCAGGCTGATGACAGCCGATTTGCCGACAGCCGATTCCCGGGGACAGCCGATTCACCAATCAGCCGATTCGCCGAGTCGTCCGACCGTGCTCGCGCGCCTCGCTCTGATGCGCCCGATCGCAGCCGATTCCACCACAGCCGATTCATAGCCGATCAACAGCGCCGCAACGTAGAAGCGCCTCTACCGGTATCCACACGTCCGGGGACAGAATACCTAACACCCGTGTACTAGCATAAGATACAAGGCTAGGGTTTTGGCTCGAAGGTGTGGAGGGTTTCCGTGGAGATTGATCTCGCCGACTTCTGTTGCGCCAAATCAGATTGATTTGGTTTATACAATTACATACCGCAGCTCTCCATCCCTCACCCCTTTATATAGAGTTGCCGGTTGGGCCTAGAGGCCCATCGGGACTCTATTTTGAATCGAATCCTATCCGAATCTCATAGAGTTGGCCGGTCGGACTTCGTTAGCCCATGGGACTCTATCCGATCGGATTCCTATCCGATCGAGCCGTATCCGAGTCCAACTCGAATGCCTATTCTTATCCCCTTAAGCGTGCGACCTTGTAGGTTCGGGTATACTCGGTTTCGGCTATAGACCAACTTAGCCGATCGTCGGCACGAGTCCAACTCAACCGACCGTCAATAGCGGCGCCTAGCAGCACATATTGACACCATAGTATACGAGAATATAATATCGGCTCAACCTGTAATGTGTACACAAATCCCTTTGCCTCACGATACCAATTAAGCTATAGGCAAGATGTGTGCCATCCCTTCAATAGCTTATCCATTCACTCGAACCGTATTGGATTATCCGTGCGTTGATTGACTCCTCAATCAACTTAGCATGGCCATGCATTTCCATAATCCATTACCTCGAGGGGCCCAGATATCTCTCCAAAGGAGGTGCAAATTCCATCTTGATCACTCACATCCCACTACATGTTTCATAGCAAACCCGAAGACTACTTTTATAACTACCCGATTACGAAATAGCGTTTGGTAGTCCCAAAGTAGGCTACTACACATGTTGGAAACCATGATGATCTCGTGTCTAAGGACTTTGTACCAACACTACCGAGACCAACTAATGGCACATTAATTCCTGTAGTGTCTCATGGTGGGTCTATCCAACAATGTGTTCTCTAACACATGTGTCCTTGTTTATTGATTTGGTATCTCCATAACCATGATCTATGAGACATGATCATCAATCAATAAACATGCCGATCTTAGAGTCATATTTGTTCCAATAATATGACATGTGATCGAGGATCAATTTAGAAATAGATTCATGCATAAAGAGTCTCATAAATAAGTCACGTACTTATTGATCAATACAAGATGTCTATTTTATAGAACTGAATAACACTTTATTCATTTATATATAAACATTGACCATGATATCCAACATCTCCATGTTGCCTCTAGGGCATATCACTAACGAGTCTCCCACTTGCACCGAGTCAATCACGTAAGTATCTAATACCCATTGCTCTTGTGTGCGCCTCATGTTTCGGCTGAGGGAGAGGTTTTGTCAACGGATCGGCAATGTTGAGATCCGTGTGCACTTTGCATATCTTGACATCACCTTTGTCCACTATCTTGCGGATGAGATGATATCACCGAAGTATGTGTTTGGACTTCGATGTGACCTCGGCTCCTTGGCTTGCGCAATGGCTCCACTATTATCACAATAGAGAGACATTGGACCGTTCTGACGGTCATCACACCCACTCAAAAACAAATTTCTTGATCCAAACACCTCCTTTGCAGCTTCGAAGCAGCAATGTACTCGGCCTTTGTTGTAGAATCAGCAACAGTATCCTGTTTGGAACTCTTCCAGCTAACTGCACCTCCGTTCAAGCAGAACACGAACCCACATTGCGATCTATAATCATCCTTTTCTGTTTGGAAGCTAGCATCGGTGTAACCACTTAGAACGAGCTCTTCTTCACCTCCATAGACTAGGAACATATCCTTAGTTCTTCTCAAGTACTTAAGGATATTCTTTACGACGTCCCAATGACCTTCACTCGAATCGACGGTATCTACTCGTAGCACTCAAAGCGTACGAGACATCGCACGTGTACAAAGCATGGCATACATGATGGATCCAATTGCCGAAGCATATGGAACCATACCCATCTTATTCCGCTCATCATCATGTTTCGAGGACACCGATTCTTGCTAAGATTAATGCCATGTGACATGGGCAAGAAACCTTTCTTGGAATTATGCATGTTGAACCTTTTCAACACCTTGTCAATGTATGTACTTTTGCTTAATCGAATTAGCCTCTTGGATCTATCTCCATAGATCCGAATGCTAATATATATGCTGCCTCCCTAAGTCTTTCATGGAAAAACTATTTTTCAATGAAGACTTAACGGATTCTAGCATAGGGATATCATTTCCTATCAACAATATGTCATCCACATATATGATTGGAAATACAATTGCGCTCCCACTAACCTTTTTGTAAACACAGGCCACCTCTTCATTTTTTATGAAACCAAACCCTTTGATTACTTCATCAAAATGAATATTCCAACTCCGAGATGCTTGCTTCAATCCATAAATGGATTTCGTAGCTTGCATATCTTTCCGAGCGATTGTGGATCAACAAAACCCTCAGGTTGTATCATGTATACATCCTCGCTTAGGTTTCCATTTAGGAAAGCTGTTTTGACATCCATCGCCATATCTCATAATCGAAATATGCAACAATCGCTAGGATAATCCGAATAGATTCAAGCATTGCGACGGGCAAGAAGGTTTCATCATAATCAACTCCTTGAATCTGTTTAAAACCTTTCGCCACCAATCGCGCCTTATAGATGTGAACATTTCCATCCATGTCAGCCTTTTCTTAAAAACCCATTTACACTCAATGATTTTGACACCAACAGTGGATCACCAAGTTCCAAACTTGATTGTCGTACATGGATTCTATTTCGGATTTCATGGCTCCAAGTTGTTGGAATCGGGTCCCACCATCGCTTCCTCATAGGTCTTAGGCTCGTCGTTGTCCAACAACAATTTATCATGTTGTTCGCGCCCGTGTACTGTCGGGTGCATGACGTGATCTTTGGACCTCCGTGGGGTGGTGTATCTACAATGGTGACGCAACACTTTGCTCCTCCTGTTGTGGTTACGTGGTCACGAAACATTTTCGGTGTTTCTTGAACTTCTTCAAGATGCACCCTGCTCCCACTAACCCTTCTTGAAAGAAACTCTTTCTCCAAGAAGACACCATGTCGGGCGACAAACACTTTGCCTTGTTCCCGATTATAAAAGTAATATCCCTTAGTTTTCTTAGGATATCCCACAAAGAAGCACTTGTCGATTTGGGTGTGAGCTTATCGGCGTAAACGTTTTACATAAGCTTCGCATCCCCAAATTTTGAGAAAAAAACAAACTAGGGGTTCCCCTGTCCATATCTCATATGGTGTCTTTTCAACGACTTAGATGGAACTCTATTTAGTGTGAGCGCAATGTTTCAAGAGCATATCCCCGAAGGATAGCGGAAGATCACTTTGGCTCATCATCGACGCACCATGTCCAACAAGGTGTGATTTCTCCGTTCGGACACTCCGTTCCATTGTGGAGTTCCTGGCGGAGTCAACTGTGGAACAATTCCACAATCTTTCGGATGATTACCAAACTCTTGGCTCAAGTATTCCCCTCCATGATCTGATCGGGAAACTTGATTGTTTTCCCTAAATGATTCTGTACTTCATTCTGAAATTCTTTGAACTTTTCAAAGGATTCGGACTTATGCCTCATTATGTAGATATAACCATATCTACTAAAGTCATCGGTAAAGGTAATGAAGTACGATAACCACCTCGGGAGTTGAGCTCATTGGTCCACATACATCGGTATGTACGAGTGCCAACAAGTCACTTGCTCTCTCACTGTGTCCCGTGAAAGGTGCCTTTGTCATCTTACCAAGTAAACAAGACTCACATGTCTCAAATGATTCAAAATCAAAAGAGTGAAGCAATCCATCCTTATGGAGCTTCTCCATGCGTTTCTTATTTATATGGCCTAAGCGACAATGCCGGATAAACGTGGGGTTTGTATCATTAGAGAGTTGCCTTTCGTAATAATGTTATAGATGGGAGACGCTTCAAGATTCAAAATGTATAATCCATTCACCAATGGAGCATGAAAATAGAACATATCTCGAGATATATTGAACAACCATTGTCCATTGATCTAAAATCATATCCTTTTGCTTGTAAACATGAAGCAAAAATAACGTTTTGACATAGTGTCGAACACAATAACAATTATTTAATTCCAAAACTAATCCACGAAGGTAGATGAAGTGGTACTGTGCCGACAAAGAACGTAGAACCGCTTGCTCCATTGCTTACGCGCAGGTTCACCTCGTCCCTTCTTAAGCCTATACTTCTTCTCATTTTCTGCAATGATTTGCAAATATGAGCTGCGATCCGGTATCAAATACCCAAGAGTCGTAGGTGAAGTAGCAAGATTAATGTCTATAACATTAATACCGAAGCGAAGTCGTACTTGCTTCTTTTTGAGATCCTCCATGTACTTCTTGCGGTTCCTTTTCCGGGGCCGTCTCCTTGCAATAGAAGTAAACGACATCCGATGTCGCCGACCCTTTTACCCTTCTTTGCATTAGAGGCACTCGCGATCTCATCGGGAGTTAACTTCCTCTTGATGCAAAGTTTCTTGACAGTGTGTTTGCGCTTAGCCTTCTGCATCATCATCACATGATGACCATTTTTCGGATACTCTCCTCATTGTCTTTAGCATCCCATGCAATTCGGCCAAGGTTCTATCCATATTGTTCATGTGATAATTTAATATGAATGGCTCGAAGCTCGGAGGGAGCGGCGGAGAATCACGTCGTAGCCAACTCTTGGCTAAGAGCAAAACCTAGTTTCTCAAGACTCTCGATATAGCCAATCATCTTTATCACATGCGGACGACGGGATTCTCCTCAACAAGCCTACACGCAAACAAGGACTTCAAGGTGTTGAACCTCTCGGCCCGAGCTTGGTTCTCAAACATGCCACGCAGTCCCCGAATAATAGTGTGAGCATCGCTTGCTCTCATATTGCTTCGAAGCTCGGGGACATTGTAGCAAGCATGAGACAGCTTATATCTAGGGCATCATTAGTGTGCTTCTCGTAAGCCCTCCGTACGTTGCAGTAGCATTGTTAGGCAAATCATCCGGATAAGGTACTTCAAGAACGTACTCCTTACGCTCTTGCCCGAGAACAATTCTCAAGTTGCGATACCAATCCATAAAGTTTATTCCGTTTAATTTTTCTTTCTCGAGAATAGATCGCAAATTAAAAGCACTGGGTGTAGTATTAGCTGCCATTATTCTACAAAAAAAAGCAAAGTTTAGCACAATGTTTATGCTATGTCTATTGTTAAACAATTTAACATTAGACTCCCATTACGTATTTTCCACCTTCCCTCTAGGTTACGTATTGGGTCAAGATCCACATGTTAGTTAATTTTCTAGTGAGCTTTGGCATCACTGCTAGAAAATTAGTAACATCGGTAAGCAACACCTTGCTAATCACATCTCTATGTGACTCTTGTTGTTGGTGTGGCATCTCCATGCCCCGGCGCCAACCTATGCCCCAAGGCCCAAAACTGTTTTGATAGCCTTGTTAAGTAAACCAAATGCTCCTGCATGTATATGTCTGACATATACCCCCTCGTGTTATGATAGAGAATGGCACTCTGCTTTGGCAGACCCACCATTGACGAGCATAACGGTGACGGGTGCAACATTTGGAAGGGCATCATTACTACTTAATTTTGCGAGGGATGCTATCCTATCAAACAAACATATCACATATATGAAAGCAGGTAGAATAGCATATAATGAAATAGTATGGCCCCCTTCACATGGTGATCTCTATCTCCATGCTAGCGCGAGGGATCTCCATCTTCGAGACCATCTTTCAATGTGCATTATGCTTGTTTTTCTTCAAACTAGGCTACTACTATAGAAGCTATAATTGAAGATTACATCGACTCGTATTGAATACTACTATAGTCTTGGCCAAGAACTCCCGTCTTTATCAGGGGTCTTAGACTAGAGCACCCAAATTAGGGTGGTGATCCCGCAAGCAAAATTAATGTAAAGTAAAGTACTCAATGTAAATGCTTAACAACCAAAGTAAACACGGACACTTACTTTATTGAAGAAAGTATTCGTCGAGTAACTAGGCCGAAGGTCGGCGCCGGGACTCCCGGCACTCCTCTGAACTACCCCTTGGAGTAATCTCCGATATTTGGGGCACTCCTTTCAGAGCTTCCCCTCACTCCCTAACCTATCTTCTAAGTACTAGAAACCTAGCACTAAAACCTTTGGAATTGAAACATTGATCTTCTTGGAGATGTGTTGAAGTGAGTGATGAATTCCCCTTTTATAGCTTGGTATGACGGTTGTATGGCTGTTAGAAACTGCCATACCCACCTAACCGTCATGGAGGAGGCTTGTAGGGGCGCCACATGGAAGATGGGGGAGATTGGCGGCCAAGCTAGTTCGGTCGAACCCTGGCTGGTTCCACTCCCCACCGACTTTCTCCTGTGACTGATTTGTGGGCCATTAGGTCGGTTCCCGGATGTTTGATGTCAATTTAAGTCAGTTTCACCCGACTTGTGGGCCCTCCGATCCATGGGCGGCTGACATGGCGATCGCCGATTCGTAGGAGTTATGTTCATCGCCATGAAAGCACACTTTTCACTTCAATTTGATACAAGAGTCACCTACATACATTAATTTACTAACACTCGTGGAAAAGGCTAGTTTATAACCCCTACTGCTATGGTGATATGCCAAGTTTGTTCCACTTATGCAGGTATTAACAGTCTGATTTAAGGCGATAACAACCGTCAACACCCAACTCCTCCTCGTCGGAGGTAATCATGAGCTTACGCTTCATGCCAGGGATCTTGAGGCTCCCTGGTGCCGCCCTTTTCGCTTCGGGCTTTTGCTGGGGGAAATTGGGCTTCTTCCTTCCTCTGACCTTGGCCGAGGTATGCGGATTCTTGGTATCTTGCCTTTGGCCGCTTTAGAGAGCGATGCAAGCGATACGTACGCTTCCCGCCCCTGTCGACGCCAGCACCTGGCAGGTGAGATACCGAACAAAAGAAGAAGAAGCAAGTAGAACAAAAGAAGAAAGGGGAGGTCAAATTTACCTCAGGCCGAGGGTGATGGAGGCTGTACCTGAATGGCCCCCCACTGCTGATGTTTGCCAAGCTCAAGAAGCCTGACAACCTTTGGCGCACGCATTCAAGGGGGACCGTCGCTTCCCAGGTAGGATCCCGACTGCTCGAGTACTCATACGTCCGTCTCACTCTCTCCTTGCAGGGTTGAAGGCCTCAGAGTGCAAAGTTGAGCACCACTCGGGTGTCGGTCAGGCCTTGCTCCTTCAGTTGATCCACCATGCCAGCAAGCTCGTCGACTTGGTTCTGGTCGCCGAGGGAGCAGGTGGCTGTCCAGGTGGTCACCTGGGTCAGTTCCTAGTAGATCTCGGGGGAGATCGCCGGTTCATGGTTCTCGATGTAGAACCACTCGACATGCTAGCCCTTGTTCGAGGTCGTCAAGTCGACATGGATGTAGCGCTGTGACATCTTCTCCTGGAATTGAATCCCGGCCCCGTCGACCGCGCTGCCGACCGCTCGCCAGAGACAGAAATAGTGGCGAAAGAGGTTGAAGTGCGGGTCTATCCTGAGATAGGCCTCACAGAGATATATGAAGATAGAAATTTGGAGGATAGAAATTTGGAGCAGGGCCCGAACAAAGGGGTGGGCCGGCACTCCAAACTCGCGGAGGAGGAAAGCAGCAAAAACAACCAGCTCACCAGAGTCAGGGGATGGGAACTGCTCTCCCTGCACCGGGTGCCACATCGCGAGCTCCCGAGGGGGAAGGACGTCGGCTTGCTGCAAGTCCACCATCATCTGTTCCCAGTGCGTGAGGGAACAAAGGCTGAGCTGCGCTCGGTCTCATCTCCGCCCGCCGACGAGGACTTCGTCGCCTTCTTCGATGATCTCTTGGGCGCCATGGCCTTCAACCAGAAAAGTCAGCGACCCATACGGTAGCAGATGATGCACCGGCAATGGGGGTGGCGGCTTTGAGAGCTAAAGCGGCGTGGAGTCAGGGAGGAGGTGCGAGAGCTTGGATTAAAGTTTTTGGGAATTTTGCGATGGAGAGAAGGTGTGAAAAAGAAGGAGGGCAAATCGGCGAAGATTAAAAGGGAGCAATGATGGGCCTGGAAGTGCCATCTTCGGAAAGCGCACGACACCATTATCGGTGCACGTGGAGCATCCGAGGCGCCTCGGCCCATCCGTCTCCCTGGCGGCCACGTCATCCTGTTGGTGGGTCAGAGCCATTGGTTACTAGGAGCGGCTAATGGCACCCGCATGGTCCCCGTCGCGCGCTCCGAAGAAACCGCTGTTGAACCCACCACTCTGCTTGAGTGATGAATCTCGACAGTGAAGCTTGATCAGCCATTGCATGATCTTGGTCTTGATGACCGTAATGAGACGTGATTGGCTCTCTGGTTCAAACTATAAGGGGTCCACGTGTGTAATGCATTCCCTAGGGTCAGGAAATCGTCGGATGACTTCCCTCTTGGGATTTTCCTTCGACCTCGCCGACCGCTATCAGCCTCTGGGCTATGAACTTACCAACTCAGTCATTAGCCTTCGGGCTATGACTCAGTCGACTTCGGGACTACCAAGAGCCTCCGGGCAGTAGTCCTGATGAACTCGGCAACCACCATCACCCTTCGGGCAGTGGGCTTGTCAAGCTCGCTGACCGTCGTCAGCCTTCGGGCTATGGCCTTACCGACTCAGTCCTTAGCCTCCGGGCTATGACTAAGTCAACTTTAGGACTACCAAGAGCCTCCGGGCAGTAGTCCCGATGAACTCGGCAACCACCATTAGCCTTTGGACAGTGGCCATGTCGAGCTCGCTGACTGCCATCAGCCTCCGGGCTATGGCCTTACCGACTCAGTCATTAGCCTCAGGGCTATGACTAAGTTGACTTCGGGACTACCACGGACCTTCGGGCAGTAGTTCCAATGAACTCTGCAACCACCATCGGCCTTCGGGCAGTGGGCTTCCCGAGCTCGCTGACCGCCATCAGCCTTCAGGCTATGGCCTTACCGACTCAGTCTCCGGCCTCAGGGCTATGACTAAGTCGGTTTTGGGACTACGTGAGCCTCCAGGCAGTAGTCTCGACAAGCTCGGTATCCACCACCAGCCTTCGGGCAGTGGGCTTGTCGAGCTCACCAATCACCGTCAGCCTCCGGGCTATGGCCTCGCTAGAGCAACCGCCTGCCTCCGAGCTATGGCAGGTCAGCTTCGCCAACCACCATCAGTCTCCGAAAAATGATTTAGTCCAAACACGAATGAAAAATAGTACATCAGGCTTGATCTTAGGCCCAGATGTTCCATCTGACCCCAGGCTCAGGGGCTACACCTGGCAGGTGCACCTAGGCAGTGCACCTGCTGAAGCATGATCAAGGGGCTTCGGAATCATTGCGGAGCCTACGACCTGGATGAATTCAGACCCTAAGGTCGTCCCATTCGACCTTAGGATCGAGGGCTGCACCTAGGAGGTGCACCGTGCACCTAGGCGGTGCACCTGCCAAAGCCCAATCCAAACGCTTTGGGAACCCACTAAAGATGGCGACCAGGAAGAACTTGGACCCTAAGGATGGATGTCACATTAATCCTTAGGATCGGGGGCTGCTGTGGGGCGTGTCACCCCGGGGTAGCTCATAGAGCAGAGTTAAGGTCAGCAGAAGTTGGACCGGGGGTCCTCGGTCCGGGGTCGAAAGCCCGACCTCCTCTTGGGGTCGACCGCCCCGACGTCCCCCCATTTCTGACTTTGTTGTTCCTTCTTGACCATAGCTCATTGGCCCGAGCTCAGATCTCCTCAAGAAGGAAGGCTTGCCTTGCAAGGTTCGCAGAGGTGGCAAGGAGGGGACAATCCGGCAAAAGATGACGTCACCCGACAAGACTGCGCAGATAGTATCTGCGGAGGACGGATCCCAAGGCAGGATAGAGCATGAGATGCCCACAACACGCAAGACCCGGGGGATCTCTATGTACTTTTCAGATATTGTTTGTGCTTGCTTTTTAGCTTTAGTCTTAGCTTTCTTAGCCCCCAAGTCCTCTTGTAACTGCCGCCCTTGAGCTATAAAAGGGAGGGCAGGGTGAACTGGCAGGGGGATCGCCTTCTGGGGACTCTCCTATAAACTATAGTCTTTGGGAGCTAGATCCAATTGCTAGAACGCCCAGGAACTCTCTCCATTGTAATCCTTGTTCATACACCACCCCAACAAAGAACACTTGACGTAGGCCTATTATCCTCCGAAAAGGCTGAACCAGTATAAATTCTCTTGTCTCTTGGCTCATTTGATACTCGAGTCGACCATCGAATATGTTGGTGAGACGCCCCAATCACTCTCTTTCACCTCCTTGGGTAGCCCCCTCGGAGAACTGCCGGCCATCCCGTCGACACTTAGAAGAAAAAGACAAAGACAAATACTATATCATCACAAAGGAAAACAGGAAAAAAATTCTACAAAGAACTTGGAAGTGGTTCTATCAAGTGACTCACCCTCAACCTGTTCAACAAGCTCTTACCAATTCTCACCATGCTAAACAGGAGGTGATGGCAACTGTCGGACTGGGCAAACCCCTGGAGAATGGTGTATCGATGCCTTGGTCAGTTAATCCCTGTCAAGAGTTAGTCGAACTGGTGGGGCTATAGGTGGGATGCTATTGAGACAAAGGAAAACTAGAAACCATGTTAGTCAAAGCAAGTTGAATAATCATTCAAGGTTGGTAAACTTTTTCTGTAGATGTCCGTGGATATACAATTTTCCTGATTCCGAGTCCGTATGAGAAAGTTATGACTGTTTTAAGAAAGGACACTTGAATCATTTTTTTGCGACGGCGAACTCAGGCAGTCGGATTGAAAGGAAGGAAGGCATCAGATTCAAACTAGGGAACAAAATAGGACTCAAATTATGAAGGAAATAAATTGGAGACAAAATAAAGGAACAAATCAGGCACAGATGCAAAGAGATTTGGTGGATGGAATCGATGGTGGTGAGGGTGACAATAGTGGTGATGGCAGCAAAGATGGTGATGGGGGCTATGAGTGTGGCAAGAACTTGAAATTCAAAATGACGAAATGCTAAGACTAGCAACTCGATAACATAAAACTCAACAAGTTAAGACTAAGCAGAAACTAGTAAAAGCTCAAGATTGTCTTGGATCGCGGGTAAGCTATTCTATAATTTTTTTTCATTTTTTCTGTACTGTAGGTAGAAAAAAATTACAAAGGAGGAAAGCTCTGATACCACTTGATATGGGCGAGGGTGTCCTGATCTTTTGATGATGAGGACATCACCTACTCGGATACAACCACATTGGGAGCTTTTGATTTAAAGGTGAATGAATTCTTTATCCAGATTGTATTTGATGTTTTGGTTGAAGTGATGCTGCACCATGATGTGTGTTTAACACTCTTTTTAATCCACTTATGTATACCAACTGATGTGAACCCGCTAGGGTTTTGTCCCTATCTTTCGATAAGAGGTGGAGGATAACTCGATTGGAAAATGGAGGCGACGTTCATGGCCCGACTACAACCATCCAAGGACGATGCGCCTTAGCAACCGATACACCGTCTCCGGTGGTCGATGCGAACTTGCGGTGCGCGACAACCCAGCCACTAGGGCACTCGTCCTGCAAGCAATCCAAGAACAAGCAAGAACAAGTAAGACAAGCACTGAAGTTGCTAGATATAAAGATGAAATATTCACTCTGAATTGAATACAAATGATAAGATAGGGTTCTGAATCAAATCGAACGGATGGTCTAGCCGACACATGCGTCTATCAGGAAGTAGCGATAGCTAAACTTACATATACAAAACCCGAGTTGTTCTATGGTGGCAAGGAGAGATATATATATAGGTGGGAGGACGACCTAGGGCTGCCTAGAGTCGTGCTCCACCAGGTTGGGGCGCACCCCACTTGGGCCCAACTTGGGCCGGGGTCCCAGATGAAGTTACAAGCCTATAGGCCCATTATAGGTGATGCAAAATCTTCTTTCTATGATTGCGGCTGATAGGGATGGAATTTGGAGATGAGGAAGGATCCATTGGAAATATGACTCCGAGAGCTTTCCATCAAGTACTCATGTACCCAAATCGGAGCACGTATGCATATTTGGCGGCCGTTTGAATTCAGCGTTGTCCTGCAGTCCGAATTCAGCACCAAAACATGTTGGATTAGATCTCTTTCTTTCCTTGGGCCAAAAGTGATGTGGGAAATACTTGGATTTGCCCCCCAATCAATTTCCTTTGTCCTCCATGCCTTCCATGTGTGTTTAACACTCTTTTTAATCCACTTATGCATTTCTAAAAATGTAAATGAACACACATCATGGTGCAACATCACTTCAACAAAAACATCAAATACAATATGGATAAAGAATTCATTCACCTTTAAATCAAAAGCTCCCAATGTGGTTTTATCCGAGTAGGTGATGTCCTCATCATTTGATGAGAGGATAAACCGATTGAATGGAGTGACATTGACGATCCGACTACAACTGTATAGGGATGTTGCCTCTTAGCAATCGTTACACCAACTCCAGAGGCAGTCGTGAATCTCGACGGATGCACGGTCAACCCAACCACGGGGGTGTTTGTTCCTGCAAGCAGTCGAGAACTAGCAACAACAAGATGAACAAGCAACTCAAATTGCGGAATAAAGATGTAGGATTTCAACAAGAGTATCAAAGGTGGGGTTCTGAAACAAGGAAACCTACAATCTAACTGATCATGGTATTACATGGCAATGTGGCAAAGCAAACTTTGATCTAAACAAACTCTAGTTGTTCCATGATGGCTAAGGTAAATATGTTGGTGGGAGGACGAGTTGGGGTCATCCTCTAACCCTAAGACGCGTCCCTAACGGACTCAAGTTAATACATGGGCCTACGGCCCAAAACAGGTTCAGCAACACTGGTTGATGCTGACATCCTGGTACTATTTTGGCAATTGCAGCCAATTGGAGTGGAATCTTGAGATGAGGCTGCATCCATTTGAAAGTAGACTTTGAGACCTTTCCAAAGTACTCATACACCCCACACGGACTTTTGGATCAACGGCTATGCTCGTTTGAATCTGATGATGTGAGGAGGCGGAGGTAGAGTCAGTCTTCCTTCATCCTCTGTCACATGCTCATCTTGTCCTTTGTTCATGAGCACAATAACATCATAACAAGCACTTAGTAGTATCCTATTTAGTAAATCATGCTTATGCAATCCCAAGAACACATTCTCCTGATAATTAAGTTGACGGGCGTGAGCACATGTGATTGGTCCTTGTAACACTGGTTAAGTTTGTAGACTTGGCATGGTTATATCCTTGGTGGAGATGTCCTCATCAATAAGTATATTTGGGCCAGGCCTTCTGTTGACGGTCATTAAGTACCGGTTTCGGCCATAAACTATCTCAATAAATAAAGGGAGAACTAACATTTATTACATGTATATTAGTTATAAACAATGTAGTTTCACTTGTCTTGGAGAATTATTTTGGATGCAAATATTATACACTAATGTGAAGGAGAAATGAGCTGACATACAAAGAAACACATCTCTGGCGAATCACGTGCGAGCACACGTATTGAAGGCCCACAAGTCGGACCAAAACAACCTAAAGTGGGGCCAATACACCATGCGCCGACCAAGAGGCCCACATGGCAGCCCGCCATCAAATCAAGCTAGGGCTTAAGCTCCCCTGGTGAAGGTCGGTGGAGAAAGGTGGGGCCTAGGCTCCCCTCATCTCCACCCTACACGTGTCAACTCCCCGTTGGCTCCTTATGGCGGTTATGGGTGGTTACCGACCTACAAGCGTCATTAGCAACCATCATTAAGAGCTTCTTACTTCACAACACATACTCAATGAGCAATTCTCTTATTTATATAGTTGTATTTTCTCTAGTAGTACTGGAGTTAGGTCTAGAGTAGTGTTCGGTTCCATAGTCTTCTCGGAGATTTGGGTATTTCTTTAGTACTTTACTCTTCTTGTAAGACTATGAGTTTAATAAAGGAATTATCTTCTTTACTTATTAGTGTTCATAGTTCATGTACTAGTTCATTAGTTATGTGTTCTATGACTAGATTATACTTGAATTGTATGATTCACTTGATTAGGCTAGTCAATCTATGCTACGGCATCGGTCCAACGATCTTAACGTGTTGCATTAGTTCTTACTTGTCCATCCATAGTGTGGGAGTCCCGGAGGGATTAGTGTCATTATTTATTAACATAAGCATGGTTCTTGGGTTAATTAAATACCGTTGGATGCGGGTATTGTTAGTGACATGCCCTAGAGGAAACATGGAGATGTTGGATATCACAGTCAATGTTTATGTATTAATGAATAAAGTATTATTCAGTTTCATGAAATAGAGATCTTGTATTGATCAATAAGTATGTGACTTATTTATAAGACTCTTTATGTATGAATCTTTTTCTAAATGATCCCCGATCATATGTCATATTGTTGAAACAAATTTGATTCTAAGATCGGTATGTTTATCGATTGATGATCATGTCTCATAGATCATGGGTATGGAGATACCAAATCAATAAACATGGACATATGTGTTGGAGAACACATTGTGACCCACCATGAGACACTACAGGAATTAATGTGCCATTAGTTGGTCTCGGGTAGTGTTGGTACAACGTCCTTAGACCTGAGATCATCATGGATTCCAACATGTGTAGTAGCCTACTTTGGGACTACCAAACGCTATTCCGTAATCGGGTAGTTATAAAGGTAGTTTTCGGGTTTGCTATGAAATAGGGAGTGAGATGTGAGTGATCAAGATGGAATTTGCCCCTCCTTTGGAGAGATATCTCTGGCCCTCGAGGAAATGGATTATGGAAATGCATGGCCATGCTAAGTTGATTGAGGAGTCAATCAACGGACGGATAATCCAATACGGTTCGAGTGAATGGTTATGCTATTGAAGGGATGGCACACATCTTGCCTATAGCTTAATTGGTATCGTGAGGCAAAGGGATTTGTGTACACATTACAGGTTCGAGCCGATATTATATTCTTGTATACTATGGTGTCAATATGTCCCGCTAGGCGTCGTGCTGACAGTCGGCTGAGTTGGACTCGAGCCGACGGTCGGCTAAGTTAGACTATAGCCGAAGCCGAGTATACCTGAACCTATAGGGTCGCACGCTTAAGGGAACAGAATAGATATTCGAGTTGGACTCGGATACGGCTTGATCGGATAGGGATATGATCGGATAGAGTCCTATGGGCTTACGACGTATGGGCGGCCAACTCGTGAGATTCGGATAGGATCCGATTTAAAATAGAGTCCTGATCGGCCACTAGTCCTAGTCGGCCAACTCTATATAAAGGGGCAAGGGGTGGAGAGTTGCGGTATCGCTTTGAACCGAATCCGCAACAGAAGTCGCCGAGATCAATCTCCATGGAAACCCTCCCCACTTTCAGGCCAAACCCTAGCCTTGCATCGCGTGCTAGCACACGGGTGTTCGGCGTTCGTCCCCGGATGTGTGGATACGGTAGAGGCGCCGCTACGTTGCGCGCCTGTTCATCGGCCGTGGTACTTCGAGCAAGGCGGCTGCGCGAGATCGGCTGCGGTCGAGCGCATCGAAGCGAGGCGAGAACGCGGTCAGACGACTCGGCGAATCGGCTACATCTGCGAATCGGCTGTCCCCGGGTATCGGCTGTCGGCTTGCGGGAATCGGCTACACTATTTTGGATCGTATAGTCCTGATTGGCTATTTCCGCGCATACTCCAATCGGTAAGGATCTATCGGCCATTACTTGCAAGTGTTCCTGGTTTGTGCGGTAAAAGTTTTTGTTTTCGGCTATCGTAGCCTCCGCGTAACCCTTCAAGTGGTATCGAGCTAATCTTGCTTAGTTCGGGTTTTAGATTGGATCTGGAACAAGTTTTGCACACGGGTTGATTAGATCAATCGGTCTTACGGGATCTGTTGAGGAGAGTTAATGGTAATTGCGTTCCTTGATAGTGTATCGGAACGGCGTAATGTGATTACGTTGAAGCAATTTCCATATAACTCGGTTTGAGTTGGGTTCGAGATAGCGTTCCTTGATAGTGTATCGGAACGGTATAATGTGATTATACCGAAGCTATCTCGTAGGCCGACTTTATTTGCTACCTCGCGCCTACGCAAACCATCTCCCTTGACCCCCCGCCCGCTAACCGGCTAGCGGGACCGCCGTGTGCGTACCCCCTTATAGGTCGTCTCGGTGTCGTATCTCGCGATAGGTAGAAAACATTTCTATGCCTAACTTGTTTTTGCAGAGAATGCTTTGAGATGGTATGGCCCTATTGTATGTATGAGATGCATGTGATGCATGCAATATTCTTTCATATGTACAATCCTGTAATATTCTTTCATACGTGCAATGCTTGTAATATTCTTTCACGACCTACGAGTCGATGTAATCTTCAATTAGAGCTTCTATAGTAGTAGCTTAGTTTGAAGAAATCAAGCATTCGGCACTCGGAAGAACGGTGATGAAGATGGAGATCCTCTACACCGCATGGAGATGGAGATCACCATGTGATGGGGGCCATACTATTTCATTATATGCTATTCTACCTACTTTCATATGTGATATGTTTGTTTGATAGGATAGCATCCTCGCAAAATTAAGTAGTAATGATGCCCTTCCAAATGTTGCACCCGTCACCGTTATGCTCGTCAATGGTGGGTCCACAAAGCAGAGTGACATTCTCTATCATAACACAAGGGGTATATGTCGACATATACATGCAGGAGCATTTGGTTTACTTAACAAGGATATCAAAACAGTTTTGGGCCTTGGGGCATAGGTTGGTGCCGGGGCATGGAGATGCCACACCAACAACAAGAGTCACATAGAGATGTGATTAGCAAGGTGTTGCTTACCGATGTTACTAATTTTCTAGCAGTGATGCCAAAGCTCACTAGAAATTAATTAACATGTGGATCTTGACCCAATACGTAACCTAGAGGGAAGGTGGAAAATACGTAATGGGAGTCTTATGTTAAATTGTTTAACAATAGACATAGCATAAACATTGTGCTAAACTTTGCTTTTCTGTTGTAGAATAAATGGCAGTTAATACTACACCCAGTACCTGTAATTTGCGATCTATTCTCGAAAAGGAAAAATTAAATGGAACAAACTTTATGGATTGGTATCGCAACTTGAGAATTGTTCTCAAGCAAGAGCGTAAGGAGTACGTTCTTGAAGTACCCTATCCTGAGGATTTCACCTTAGCCAAGAGTTGGCTACTTATGTGATTCTCCAGTCGCTCCCTCCGAGCTTCGAGCCATTCATATTAAACTATCACATGAACAATATGGATAGAACCTTGGCTGAATTGCATGGGATGCTAAAGACACCGAGGAGAGTATCCAGAAAAATGGTCATCATGTGATGATGATGCGAAGGCTAAGCGCAAACCACTGTCAAGAAACTTTGCACCAAGAGGAAGTTAACTCCCGATGAGATCGCGAGTGCCTCCAATGCAAAGAAGGGCAAGAAGGGGTCGGCGGTATCGATGCCGTTTGCTTCTATTGCAAGGAGACAGCCACTGGAAGAGGAACCGCAAGAAGTACATGGAGGATCTCAAAAAGAAGCAAAGTACGACTTCTTTCAGGTATTAATGTTATAGAAATTAATCTTGCTACTTCACCTACGACTCTTGGGTATTTGATACCGGATCGTAGCTCATATTTGCAAGTCGTTGCAGGGAATGAGAAGAAGTAGAGGATTGAGAAGGGGCGAGGTGAACCCGCGCGTCGGCAATGGAGCAAGCGTTGCTACGCTTGCCGTCGGCACGTACCACTTCATCTCGCTTCAAGATTAGTTTTGGAATTAAATAATTGTTATTGTGTTCCAACACTATGTCGAAACGTTATTTCCGCTTCATGTTTGCAAGCGGAAGGATATGATTTTAGATCAATGGACAATGGTTGTTCAATATATCTCGAGATATGTTCTATTTTCATGCTCCATTGGTGAATGGATTATGCATTTTGGATCTTGAAGGATCTCCCATCTATAACATTAATATAGAAAGGAAACTCTCTAATGATACAAACCCCACGTTTATCCGGCATTGTCGCTTAGGCTATATAAATAAGAAACGCATGGAGAAGCTCCATAAGAATGGATTGCTTCACTCTTTTGATTTTGAATCATTTGAGACATGCGAGTCTTGTTTACTTGGTAAGATGACAAAGGCACCTTCACGGGACACAAGTGAGAGAGCAAGTGACTTGTTGGCACTCGTACATACTAATGTATGTGGACCAATGAGCTGAACGACCGAGGTGGTTATCGCACTTCATTACCTTTACCGATGACTTTAGTAGATATGGTTATATCTACTTAATGAGGCATAAGTCCGAATCTTTTGAAAAGTTCAAAGAATTCCAGAATGAAGTACTGAATCATTTAGGGAAAACAATCAAGTTTCTACGATCGATCGTGGAGGGGAATACTTGAGCCAAGAGTTTGGTAATCATCTCGAAAGATTGTGGAATTGTTCCACGCTGACTCCGCCAGAACTCCACAATGGAACGGAGTGTCCGAACGGAAAATCGCACCTTGTTGGACATGGTGCAATCGATGATGAGCCAAAGTGATCTTCCATTATCCTTCGGGGATATGCTCTTGAAACAACTGCGCTCACACTAAATAGAGTTCCATCTAAGTCGGTTGAAAACACACCATATGAGATATGGACAGGGCAACCCCTAGTTTGTCTTTTCTCAAAATTTGGGGATGTGAGGCTTATGTAAAACGTTTACGATCGACAAGCTCACACCTAAATCCGACAAGTGCTTCTTTGTGGGATATCCTAAGGAAACTAAGGGATATTATTTTTATAATCGGGAACAATGCAAAGTGTTTGTCGCCCGACACGGTGTCTTCTTGGAGAAAGAGTTTCTTTCAAGAAAGGTTAGTGGGAGCAGGTGTGCATCTTGAAGAAGTTCAAGAAACACCGGAAAATGTTTCAATGACCAGTAACCACAACAGAGGAGCAAAGTGTTGCACCACCGCTTGTAGATACACCAGCCCACGGAGGTCCGAAAGATCACGTCATGCGCCCGAAAGGTACACAAAGGAACAACGTGATATATTGTTGTTGGACAACGATGAGCCTAAGACCTATGAGGAAGCGATGGTGGGACCCGATTTCAACAAGTGGCTTGGAGCCATGAAATCAAAAATAGAATCCATGTACGACAATCAAGTTTGGAACTTGGTTGATCCACTGATGGTGTTAAAACCATTGAGTGTAAATGGGTTTTTAAGAAAAAGGCCGATATGGATGGAAATGTTCACATTTATAAGGCGCGATTGGTGGCGAAAGGTTTTAAACAGATTCAAGGAGTTGATTATGATGAAACCTTCTCGCCCGTCGCAATGCTTAAGTCTATTCGGATTATTCTAGCGATTGCTGCATATTTCGATTATGAGATATGGCGATGGATGTCAAAACGGCTTTCCTAAATGGAAACCTAAGCGAGGATGTATACATGATACAACCTCAAGGTTTTGTCGATCCACAATCGCTGGAAAGATATGCAAGCTACAAAAATCCATTTATGGATTGAAGCAAGCATCTCGGAGTTGGAATATTCGTTTTGATGAAGTAATCAAAGGGTTTGGTTTTATCAAAAACGAAGAGGAGGCCTGTGTTTACAAAAAGGTCAGTGGGAGTGCAATTGTATTTCTAATCTTATATGTGGATGACATTGGAAATGATATCCCTATGCTAGAATCCGTCAAGTCTTCATTGAAAAATAGTTTTTCCATGAAAGACTTAGAGGAGGCAGCATACATATTTGGAATTCGGATCTATAGAGATAGATCCAAGAGGCTAATTGGATTAAGCCAAAGTACATACATTGACAAGGTGTTGAAAAGGTTCAACATGCATGATTCCAAGAAAGGTTTCTTGCCCATGTCACATGGCATTAATCTTAGCAAGAATCGGTGTCCTCGAAACATGATGAGCGGAATAAGATGGGTATGGTTCCATATGCTTCGGCAATTGGATCCATCATGTATGCCATGCTTTGTACACGCCCGCATGTCTCGTACGCTTTGAGTGCTGCGAGCGATACCGCCGATCCAGTGAAGGTCACTGGATCGCCGTAAAGAATATCCTTAAGTAATTGAGAAGAACTAAGGATATGTTCCTAGTCTATGGAGGTGAAGAAGAGCTCGTTGTAAGTGGTTACACCGATGCTAGCTTCCAAACAGACAAGGATCATTATAGATCGTAATCTGGGTTTGTGTTTTGCCTGAACGGAGGCGCAGTCAAGAGCAATGGGTATTAGATACTTACATGATTGACTCTAGTGCAAGTGGGAGATTGTTAGTGATATGCCCTAGAGGCAACATGGAGATGTTGGATATCACGTCGTGTTTATGTATTTATGAATAAAGTGTTATTCAGTTCCATGAAATAGACATCTTGTATTGATCAATAAGTACGTGACTTATTTATGAGACTCGATATGTATGAATCTATTTCTAAACGATCCCTGATCATATGTCATATTGTTGGAACAAATATGATTCTAAGATCGGCATGTTTTTTGATTGATGATCATGTCTCATAGATCATGGGTATGGAGATACCAAATCAATAAACATGGACATATGTGTTGGAGAACACATTGTTGGATAGACCCACCATGAGACACTACAGAATTAATGTGCCATTAGTTGGTCTCGTGTAGTGTTGGTACAAAGTCCTTAGACCCGAGATCTCCATGGATTCCAACATGTATAGTAGCCTACTTTGGGACTACCAAACGCTATTCCGTAACTGAGTAGTTATAAAGGTAGTTTTCGGGTTTGCTATGAAACATGGAGTGGGATGTGAGTGATCAAGATGGAATTTGCCCCTCCTTTGGAGAGATATCTTTGGGCCCCTCGAGGTAATGGATTATGGAAATGCATGGCCATGCTAAGTTGATTGAGGAGTGAATCAACAAACAGATAATCCAAGACGGTTCGAGTGAATGGTTAAGCTATTGAAGGGATGGCACACATCTTTCCTATAGCTTAATTGGTATCGTGAGGCAAAGGGATTTGTGTACACATTACGGTTCGGAGCCGATATTATATTCTTGTATACTATGATGTCAATATGTGCTGCTAGGCGCCGTTGACGGTCGGTCCGAGTTGGACTCGAGCCGACGGTCGGCTAAGTTGGACTATAGCCGAAATAGAGTATACCTGAACCTACAGGGTCGCACGCTTAAGGGAATAGAATAGATATTCGAGTTGGACTCGGATACGGCTTGATCGGATAGGGATCCGATCGGATAGAGTCCTATGGTCTTACGACATATGGGCGGCCAACTCTGTGAGATTTGGATAGGATCCGATTTAAAATAGAGTCCTGATCGGCCACTAGTCCCAGTCGGCCAACTCTATATAAAGGGGCGAGGGTGGAGAGTTGCGGTATCGCTTTGAACCGAATCCGCAACGTAAGTCGCCGAGATCAATCTCCACGAAAACCCTCCCTACTTTCGGGCCAAACCCTAGCCTTGCATCGCGTGCTAGCACACGGGTGTTCGGCGTTCTGTCCCCGGACGTGTGGATACCGGTAGAGGCACTGCTACGTTGCGCGCTGTTCATTGGCTGTGGTACTTCGGAGCAAGGCGGCTGCGGCAGATCGGCTACGGTCGAGCGCATCGGAGCGAGGCGCGAGAACGCGGTCAGACGACTCGGCGAATCGGCTACATCCACGAATCGGCTGATTGGTGAATCGGCTGTCCCCGGGAATCGACTGTCGGCTTGCGGGAATCGGCTACACTATTCCGGATCGGACAGTTCTAATTGGCTATTTCCACTGCATACTCCAATCGGTAAGGATCTATCGGCCCTTACTTGCAAGTGTTCCTGGTTTGCGCGGTAAAAATTTTTTGTTTTCGGCTAGCATAGCCTCCGCGTAACCCTTCAGGTATACCCCACGAAAAGTGAGGTAGAGGGCAGGTGGTGACAACCATGTCCATCCTTTGTATTCTTCCACATCCAATATGACATAAGAGTTCGTAAAATGCAATAACCACACTGGTAGACTGGCAGGGAGTGGTCTTTCGGTAGTTTATGGGTGCCTACAGCTATGTCCTAGCCTTGTAAGCATGTATTTGTTAAGTGTAAACTAAACATTACAAGTATAGAAGTACATATAAACCTTAGCTCTCTTTAGTCCTTCTCCATTTCCTAGTGTATCATCATTAGAGATGAATCTCCTGTGTGTCAGACTACAGCATTATCATTATTATCATTAACCCCTGTTTGGACTATGGTATATTAATTATAGCATAGTTACGAATATATGAACCCACTCTTTAATCGTTGTCTTCTAGGCGAAAAAAATATGATATCCTTGGAATATTCTCGGGTGAAATGCTATAGCAGTATCCGTGTGCTTGTGGATTTATCTGTGACCGTATCAAATACCAAATAGGTTAACATTGATTTGTTTTTTCCTCGTGTGCGAACAGGTGATGTATGACTTGTCTTGACTTGCCGAGAAACTTTACCGATAACATGGAAAAGCTTGCGAGAAGAGTCCGACCTCGCGTCATTCCTCCGCAAATGAGGCTCTTGGCACCCAAACCAGTCACATTCGCACCATGACGCTCATAGTCGATGGCTCAGAAGACCCTCTGTGATTACTTTGCTTCCTCTGCTGCAATGTGCCTATTGGGCCCATTGTCAACAATGGGGATACCAACTTTGATATCAAGATGGGTCTTATCACTACGGTGCAGGCTACCCCATTCTGTGGGAAAGAAGCTGATAAGGATGCGAGCGCTCATCTCTAACAATTCCTTGAACTTTGCGACACCATCGTCATCAAGGGAGTGACTCAGGATGCCATCAGGCTCCACCTATTATGTTCTCTCTTCTCAGGAGAGCGAAACTGTGGTTCTACTATAAGAGAAGTGTCGTGGACACTTGGATGGGTGTTCAACTGCGTTCCTTGTGAAGTTATTCCCGATGGGCAAAACCAACGTCCTTCGTGGCAAATTTTTGAGTTTTTAGCAAGCAGCAAATGAGTCGATTCCGGAGGAATGGGAGAGACTCCAGGAATTCATCCTAGCTTGTCCTTACCATGGGAAGAACGATTGGTTCATTATCCAAAACTTCTACAATGGGCTAACACCGTCAGCCCTTGATTGTATCGACATTGCAACTGGAGGAGCCTTCTTCTCACTCACTGTTGCTTGCACGGTAGATTTGATTGAGAAGATGGTATCCAACCAAGGGTGGAGTGAAGAACGACTCCAACCTTGTCAGCGGGGCATGCGTATCTTTAAGGAGATGGACATGCTCGCTGCTAAGATGTACCTCCTTATGAAGCGCTTGGACGAACACGCTCGTGACAAGATGGAGATGTACGGTACTGCCCAAGCACTGGACATCTAGATGACATGTGAGACTTGTGGCAATACTAGGCATTCGGGCAATAACTGCCCCAAGACACATGAGGAAGTATTCTTCATTAACGTCCACAAGGAGGCCAGCAGCGGAACCAGCCACACCCATATTATTAAGGAGGAAACAATGGTAAACTTCAATCCTATCCAGACCTCCTTCCAAGATCTTGTCTTCGGCTAGGCCAAAATCAATGAGACAATGTCCAAGAAGCTGACGACCAATGACAAAACCTTGAAAAAATCCATACCAACATGGAAGGCCTTTCCTCGGCTATAAAGAACTAGATGAGTGTGGGGTATAAAAAATTCATGTTGGGCCTTTGTGCCATATAGTATGTGATGTCACTAAGTTTACTATTGATACAACCATTTCTTACATCATTGGTCAACTGGAAGACATCAAGATCAAGCTGTCCAACTGCTGGAATCCAATTCGGCAATCTACTACTGTGCTTACTTCAAACTGCCGTCAAATATGCATACGAGCTATGATTTGGCTCCATGAGTACTTGATGGAAAGCTCTCGGAGTTCTCTTTCCAATGGATCTAGCCTCCTCTTCAAATTCCATCCTAGTCAGCTGCAATCACAGAAAAAAGGTGCTGCATCACCTATAATGGGCCTATGAGCTTGTAACTTCATCTAGGACCCCGGCCCAACTGGTATGCACCTCAACCTGGTGGAGCATGATCCTCGGGACCCCTAGGTCATCCTCACACCTTATTAAATACCTACGTACCCCTTCAGGGTTTCTTGGGTTTTGTTTTAAATTAAAGTTTAGTCATGGCTTCTTTTTCGGGTAAAGCTGTGAACGGTTAGATCACCATTTTCTCATTACAAAATTCTAACTTATCATTTGTATTCAATTTTTATTTGCAATTTAGACTGCTTTTATCTTGTTCTTGCTTGTTTCTTATCTGCATCGGCAAGATCTACAACCCACGAAGAGGTGTATCGATCGCTAAGGCGCAACACAATAGTGTCTCGTACGGTTGTAGTAGGGTCATCAACATTTCTTCCAAATCATAGTTATAATCAACTCACCGAAAGATCGGGCCAATCAAAGCCGTGAGCTTTTGAAGTGGAGCTCGGGGTTTATCAAGTGGATTCGAGCTTTCGTTGCTTGGTGAGTTTTTATCTACCTATAACCAAAAAATAGTTATAAAAAATTGCATCCTTTACCTAGCCATATTTGTGCCATTGCATTGTTCTTTTCAAATTTTTTCTTTGTTTAATTTTGTGTGGCATTGTCATGTCAAGTTGTTGGTTTTAGCATCTAGTCTGTTTAGAGTTTCGAGTTTTGGTCACGTTTAGTACCAATGTCATTGTCGCCGCCGTGTCTTTGTTGTCGTCGGGACCTACAAAAATGGAACCGCCTCACTACCAAGGTTCTATTTATGTAGTTTTTAGAAGTTTCTGTCGGTCGGATTTCAAGTTGTATCATGTCGCTAGGGTTTCTGTCGTGTGGTTGTGCCCTATCATGTGGTTGTCCGTATTGTTGCATGTGAGGAAGATGGAAGGAGGAGATTCGATTAGATTGGATTCTCTTTACTTGAGGAAAGAAATGGTAGATTGGATCGATCGAACATCAGTTTTCGTTTTTATCTCGTGCACCAATTTCAGACTCCTGGCCGTCCATCTCCACAAAGAAACTGTGAGTCCGACTCCCTCCCCATCCTAATCATGTACATTGTAAGTTTTGAGTCATGGCAAACATCTTTGTGAAAAAAATTTTTGGTGTCAGATTTAGGATCTGTTTGCAAAAACGGAACCAGCATAACTTTAGCATTCTATTTTTATATAATTCTAATTTTAGGGTTTTGACGTCTATATTTGAGTCCCTATAATTTTTATATTTATTTTTAAGTCCCTATAATTTTACATTTAGGTCCTTAAGTTGGTTTTTGTTGAAAAAAATCAAAAAAAGAGAACATGCAGAAAGGTGCTTAAAAATAGAAAAGAAAAGCCACACAAAAAAGAGCAAAAAATATAGAAATAAAAAAAGGAAGAAAGGAAAAGAGAAAATCAGTTGTTTTCTTTGAGATTGCTTTCATGTATCGGAGTTGTGCTTGGGAGTTGTTTCTAGTGTTATCTTGTTGTATCGTTTGTGTCTAGGCTCGTGTCTTTAGTATGTTCTAGCATAGGACCAGCACGGTACAAACTTTAACAATTATTCAACTTTGTATTTTTTGATTTGAGCAATTGCTATCCTTTGCTATATATTATGCTTACCTAGAGCTCCACAGATTTGATTGCAGCTCTACAGCAGGTGTTTGCCAAGGCATCGATACATCCAACCTCCTTTGGGTGTAGGTTGAGTTGGTGTGGTCACTATTTTGCTTGCTTTGGTATTGCTTGCTTTGGTTAAAAGCTTGAGTGTGTGTGAAATTTGAATCTCCCAGTAGTTGATAGGGGCATGTATATTCTTGTGTATATGTTTCTTGTTTGCTACTAACCATGACAGGATTGTGCAAGGGGATACGAAAAGTTCATGCTGAACATCAGCTTTTCCACCTTCGACGAGATATGGTGACTTCTCCACATGATGCATATGAGGTACCTAACTATAATTTTGCACGAGTTGAATCCAAGTTACTATTCTACGATGGTATGCAAGATTTTGTTTCTTATAATGATTGGGAGCTAGCAGTAGATAATGAATTTGACTAATAAGATTTTTATGATGGTCAAATGGTTAACGATGCTAGCAATAAGTTGACCTCTTCTGCATTATTTTGGTGGAGTCATGTTAGTAATAAACCTGAAACATTGGATGAATGCAAAACCATGATGAGAAAGCGTTTTGTGAGTTCTTATTACAAATTTACTCTTCTTGAGAAATTAGAATATCTGAAACAAGGTGATAGACCTCTTAGGGAATACATCCATGAATTTAAGGTTAGTATCATCTACAGTGGTATAAAAGAATGTAATGAAAACACAATGCATACATTTTTCAAGGGGCTTAATTCGGTAGTTCAGGTTAGGCTTGCTAATGTCACATATAATCATATTGGATACCTATGCATGCTTGCTCGTAGCATTGAGAGTCAAAGTTTACAAGATTTAATATTAAGTGCGAGAAAGCAGGAACAATGTCATTTATCTCCTATTTCTGAATCTCTAATATCCTCGTGCAATGATGATGTGCAAACATGGAAGAAACAATCTTTTGTGTCTCCTTCTACTAACGTGATAAAACCTGAGCTCCATATGAAAAGCTCACGGCTTTGATTGGCCCGATCTTTCGATGAGTTGATGACAGCTATGATTTGAAAGAAACATTGACGATCTGACTACAACCATACGAGACGTTGTTGTGTTGGCCTTAGCGATTGATATACCTCTCCTTGGGTTGTTGATCTTGCCGATGTAGATCAACCTTATTCCTGCAAGCAAATCAAAGAAACAAGCAAGAACAAGATAAAAGCAATCCGAATTGCAAATAGAAATTGAGTACAAATGATAAGTTGGAATTCTGTAACGAGGAAAACGGCAATCCAACTGATCATGGTTTTACCCAAAAAAGTAGCAATGGCTAAACTTTAATCTAAACAAAACCCAAGAAACCCTGAGGGGATAGCTAGCTATTTAAGGAGTGGGAGGACTACCTATGGGTCCCTAGGGTCGTGCTCCACCAGGTTGGGGTGCATCTCACTTTGGCCCCACTTGGGCCGGGGTCCAGATGAAGTTACAAGCCCATAGGCCCGCTATAGGTGACGCAATACCTTGTTTCTCTCATTGCGGCCAACTAAGATGGAATTATGAGATGATGCTGGATCCATTGGAAAGACTCAGTGACCTTTCCATCAAGTACTCATGGGCCTAAAACGGAGCTCGTATGCATATTTGGTGGCTGTTTGAAGTCAGCGTTGTAGCGAGGGGCCGATTTGGATTATAGAACTTGGACAACTTAATCTTGATGTCTTCCTATTGACATATCAGGTAAGGAACGGCTGTATCCATGGTAGCCATGGTCACATCATCCTCCCTTTCTTCATGGAAAATCGTCCTCGGTTTTTCCATATGGTTCTTTTCGCATAGTGCATAATCTTGCCCATAGAATTGTGTACATGAAAATAAACGCAACAAATTTTGGTCATGTAATATCATCAGTTCTTTAGTGCATAGTGTTTACACCCAGAATTGGCATCTAGGAATCGAGATAGGAAAGTTGCCAATATTTGGAAAGTATGTCGCCTTCCTTCGGGAAGGCCGGTCAGACCAGGCCTTAGGGTCGGTCAGACCGGCGGCATGTTGCCGGTCTGACCGGCAGAGTCCGAAACCAAGGCGAATTCGTCGGTACTGAGGTTTCCTTGCTCCATACGGTATGTCTCGGGTTTCCAAAGGTGCCTACCCTTAATTGGACGTGGAGGAGGGCGTGTGGAAGGCAAGACCGACCCCTATTTAAGGGCCAAGGCCGGTTCAATTGGCAACAACACATACACAACCAATCTAATCTAGCCAATTGTATCGTTCTTTTACTTTTTCATATTATTTTCAACTAGTTCGTCCATCTTTATCGATTTGCACCGTAAATCGTTCGCCGCCGCTGTGAGAGTGCGACACCTCTTTGTAGGTTTTTCTTGAAAACCTTCCGTTCGCCCACGAGACGTGTGTTTATCTTTTGCTTTACTCAAAATCGGCTCCGTTAGACGGTTTAATCTACAAAACCCATCTTGTTTTAGCTCTTGCTAGGTCAAGGTGGTTGGCGACTCCAATTTCACCACAAGGCGTTTAGGTGTGTCGATCGTGTTCGTGCCTTTGCCAAAAAAGGTGCCAACACGATTTTTGGCGACTCCGCTGGGGAAGTCCGCTCAACGCCATCTCAATTTCGACGCCACCATGTCAAAACAAGTCACACAAGAGGTAAGTCCATCTAATGTTGTCCACATATCGTTGGATGATCTTGATGGAGAGGCGCGCAAGATCATGGAGGAGCGAATCAAGGTGATCACGCAGGAGGTTTTGGGTAAATCATGCACCAAAACCCGTCAAGGTGTGGTCCTCAAGCCCGGGAGTCCGCTCAAGGTCATTCATGATGAGGTAAGTACTGATGACCTAGCCCTTCCTATTCAAAGCCTCATAGCAAGTACGGTGGATGAGTCCATCACCGATGCTGTCAATAATAGAATTGAATCTGCTATGGAGACTTGCTTTAATAAGATGTTTTAATGCTTACATGGGTGCTAAATCTAGCCCTCCCAAGGACGATTTGCCATTTACCTCTATTGCGAGCACAGCCAAGCCCATATTCATCAAATTTTTAGCAAAACCAACGGGGCGATCGCGCAAGACCCTGAGGGGGTGAGTTCTGCCGCTTCTGTCGGTCTGACCGGCGCTACGGCCGATTTGACCGGCTCACCCTACATCGGTCGAATGGCCGACAGTGGTCCCTCGACCTTTCCCACGTCGAGTCGGACCGCCCACAGCCGGTCAGACCGCCCTCCTCAACGATCCGACCGGCGGCTACATGGCCGGTCAGACCACACCTTACACGGCCGGTCAGACCGACGCTTGGGAAATAGATCCGATCACGAGTAACTCGGTTTTATACCATGTTCCTGTGCATGACCCCCCTGTAGCTACTGTTCATGCGCAAGTTCCTCCACACGTTCCCAACCAGTACAATGATCCTAATAGAGGGTACCCGCATGACACTGGGTATGGCCAATATGGCAATGTTGCACCGCAATAACCGCTTTTTAGGCCGCCGATTTTACCCAATCCGCCAAGGCCTGAAAATATGGAGGAACAAATTAGAAACATTATTAGAGAATCGTTTGGAATTGAGCCTAGGAATCGTGCTAGGGTTTACCAAAAGCCGTATCCTAATTACTTCGATAATATCCCATATCCTCGTGGCTATAGAGTTCCTAAATTCACTAAATTTAGTGGTGAGGATAATAGCACCACATGGGAACACATAGGTCAATTCTTAGCGCAATGTGGAGAGGCTAGTACTTCTGACACTTTTAAATTACGCTTATTTTATTTATCATTGTCTAGTACTGCTTTTACATGTTTTACTTCATTACCGACCAATTCTATTCATACTTGGGCTAAGTTAGAACAAAAATTCCATGATTATTTTTATACTAGTGAAACTAAGCTTAGAGTTTGTGATTTAACATCGGTTAGAAAAAAATATAATGAATCTATCACTGATTACATTAAGAGGTTTAGAGATGCTAGAAACCAGTGTTTTAGTTTAAATATAAGTGAAAGAGATTTAGCTGATCTTGCTTTTAGTGGCTTACTTGCCTCCATTAAAGAAAGATTAGATGGCCAACAATTTCTGGATGTTAGTCAGGTCATGCAGAAAGCTCTGGCTCAGGAAAGCCGGGTCAGACATAGCAAAAGATTTGCTAGGCCCAGCGATAAGAAACCTCATGTCAGCATGATCGATTGCCCTGATAGCGATTCTGATGTTGATGAGGGCGATCACGACATGTATGTTGCTGAGTGGTCTTGGACTAACAAGAACAAGCCTTTTGTTTGTTCTAGCTCGATGCCGACTCCTCGCAAGGATCGGCAAAGTGAGATTAAGTATAGTTTTGATGTGGCCAAATACGATAAAATTTTTGATTATATCTTGCAATAGAAGCAAATTAATTTGCCTAAAGGCCATGTCATACCTTCGGCAGAAGAATTGAAGCGTCGCTCTTACTGTAAGTGGCATGATTCTTATTCTCATTCTACTAATGAGTGTAATGTTTTTCGTCGACAGGTTCAATTGGCCATAGAGGAAGGACGGTTGAAATTCACTGAGGACTCCAAGATGAAGCTTGACAGTGACCCTTTCCCTGTTAATGTCATTGATCTCAATGGCAAGAAGGTGTTGATTCGGCCGGAGCAAGCCGAATCTACTAACGGGAAGGAGATTCTCATTGGAGAGGCCAGGCCCAAGATGGTTGTGCCCAAAAGTCCAGAGGTTGGTATTTGGAAAAAGAATGAAGATAAATGTTTGAACTCAAGAAAACCTCGGAAGCCGAAGGTGACTTTTGATATGCTCTTGAACAAGTATGAGAAGAGAAACGTAGAGAAAGAGCGTAACAAGGGCAAGAGACCAAGATCGCCTCCTAAGGAGCGATTTGGTCATTCATCGAGGGCATTGGAGCCGCCGTTCTCGCATTGTCCTCAAGTCGTGCCATGGGGACCTTGCCCAATGCTGCCGCCAGGTTATCTTTTTCCTTACTTCATGCCTTGGGGGGCACCACCACCAATGTATAGTCATATGCCTCCAGTGCATGCAATTTCATCAAGGATGGGGAAGGGAGAGGAGATCATCACATGAAGGTGCGTCCTTGTCAAATGGAAGCCGGTTTTCACCAAGAAATCTTCCAATAAAATCAGGGTTTAGGCCTTATAAACAACCCCCTCATCGCTTTAACCCTCTCATATATGATCGTGTCAAAGAAGAGATAGACCGATTATTAACGGTGGGGTTTGTTAGGCCATGCCGGTATGCGGAATGGGTGTTCAACATAGTTCCGGTCGAGAAGAAAGGGAGCGGTAAGATTAGAGTATGCATAGATTTTAGAGATCTAAATAAAGCCACTCCTAAAGATGAATATCCTATGCCTATAGCGGACATGTTAATAAATGATGCTTCGGGTCATAGAGTGATTAGCTTTTTAGACAGTAATGCCGGCTACAATCAGATATTTATGGCAGAAGAGGATATGTACAAGATGGCTTTTAGGTGCCCAGGGTTTGTTGGATTGTTTGAGTGGGTCGTTATGACATTTGGATTGAATGCCAGCGCAACATATCAAAGAGTGATGAACTTGATTTTCCATGATTTGTTAGGTTTTATCCTAGAAATCTATATTGACGATATTGTTGTCAAATCGGATGACATGGATGGTCATATAGCCAATTTGATATTAGCTTTTGAGAGGATGCGTCGGTATGGTTTGAAGATGAATCCACGTGCTTTTGGTGTGTCGGCGGGAGAGTTCTTTGGATTCATGGTACATGAGAGGGGGATTGAGATTGATCCTAAGAATATTGAGAAGATTCAAGATTTTAAAGCCTCGACATGCAAAAGGGAAGTTCAAAAGTTGTTAGGTAAAGTAAATTACTTAAGAAGATTTATATCTAACCTAGCAGGTAAAATCGATGCTTTTGTTCCTATCTTACGTTTGAAAAAGGAAGATGATTTTACTTGGGGGGCAGCACAACAAGAGGCGTTTTAGGGATTGAAGAAATATTTGTCTACTCCACCGTGGTGCGAGCGCCTAAAGCCCGAATTCTGTTTCGGTTATATATTGCTGCTGAAGACAAAGTTATTAGAGCCGTTTTGACACAAGAGGAAGATGGCAAAGAATACATAATCACATATTTGAGTCACCATCTTCTAGATGCAGAGTCGCAAAAAATCGTGTTGGCACCTTTTTTGGCAAAGGCCCGAACAAGATCGACATACCTAAACGCCTTGCGGTTAAATTGGGGTCGCCAAGAGCTGGTTTTCACCGAGAAATCGGTTTGGGGGAGAGAACAGGGCGCATAAGCATGCTAAGGCTGAGGAGGGGGCTTCAGATGTGATTACTGTCAAGATAGGATCTCATGATGTGCTAATACCATCTGGAGAAGAGGCTAGGATGGTTTTTCGCAATCGAGCCGAAGCCGGGAAGAGTTCTGCACAGGAGAGTAGTCAGACCGGACTCTCTGGCCGGTCTGACCACAGCCCTGCGGCCGGTCTAACCGAGCCTTCTGGCCGGTCTGACTGTGGTCCCCGTTCCTGTCCAACTGGGCCTGTTGGTCGGTCTGACCGACGGCCTAGAGCCGGTCTGACCGTGTCCTCTGATCGGTCTGACCACAGGCACAAGGCCGGTCTGACTGATTACCATAGTCGGTCTGACCGACGGTCTGCCAGAGGTGGTTCTGGTTTTGCTTCTTCTTCATGGATAAATAATGGAGGACATTATATACCGCCTGGAACAGAGCCCAAGCCAAGGTGGATGTGTAAGGATTTGGATTTGACAGCTACGCAAAGGAGGAGGTTGCAGCGTCTTCGGGCCTGTGAGTTGAGAGAAAAGGAGGCCGAAGAATGGAGAAACAGAAGATTTGATGAGTTGCGAGCACCACCAATGAAGGAATGGAAATCCAACTCGACGAAGGGTGAAGAGCCGGTGGTTGTTCGGGAAGAAGAGGAAGAGAAAGAAGAAAATGAACAGTCCGCTGAGGTGTCGTCACCGAGTGAAAGCATGGACATCAGTATGGTGTGCATGTTGCCAATGGAGTTTCGTTCCATGAAGGAGGCCGAAGTAGCTCAACTCTCACTAGGTCCAAGAGACACGGTTTTTGAGAAGCTCGACAAGTCTAACCGTCATATGAAGCCTCTTTATCTTAAGGGCCATATTGATGGGAAGCCGGTCTTTAGGATGCAAGTGGATGGAGGCGTTGTTGTGAACCTGATGCCATATTCGCTGTTTAAGAAGTTGGGTCGTGGAGAAGATGAGTTGAAGAAGACTAACATGTTTCTCAACGGCTTCAATGGTGAATCAACTGAGGCTAAGGGGATCCTGTCCGTGGAACTCATGGTGGGTAACAAGACGTTGCCTACCGCTTTCTTTATCGTCGACGTGCAAGGTAACAACGGTGTTATTTTGGGGCGTTGTTGGACTCATGCCAACTATTGTGTTCCCTCTACCTTGCATCAATGTTTAATTCAATGGGACCGTGATGATGTTGAGGTTGTTCACGTGGATACATCGGCTGAGCTTGCAATGGCCGATGTTTCAGTAGGATGGAAGCATGGGGATATGCAGTGCTTGTCAGGGTTAGATCTTTCTAGCTTTGATTTTATTAGTGTTTCCAAGGATGGTTTTGTACCTATCTCTGTAAAGCCGGCTAGTTTAGCATGGCTAGGTGATATTACTTTATATGATGAATAAAACAGCCAATTTAGAGTGGTTACAGTAGAGGGTACAAGAATATCGGTCTACAAAGAATGATATTGGGGAAACCATAGAAGATTTCGATGAAATAGAGAAGCTCGGTCAGGGGTTTACATTGGCCAATCCATTAGAAGAAGTGGACATAGGAGATGGAAGTGTTCCAAGGCCGACTTTTGTAAACAAAAACATGAAAGCCGATTATAAAGTTAAAATAATCGAGCTGCTCAGAGAATATGTTGATTGCTTTGCATGGGAGTACGATGAGATGTCGGGACTTAGCCGTGATCTTGTTGAGCATAAGCTTCCGATAAAATCAGGGTTTAGGACTTATAAACAACCCCCTCGTCGCTTTAACCCTCTCATATATGATCGTGTCAAAGAAGAGATAGACCGATTATTAAGGGCGGGGTTTGTTAGGCCATGCCGGTATGCGAAATGGGTGTCCAACATAGTTCTGGTCGAGAAGAAAGGGAGCGGTAAGATTAGAGTATGCATAGATTTTAGAGATCTAAATAAAGCCACTCCTAAAGATGAATATCCTATGCCTATAGCGGACATGTTAATAAATGATGCTTCGGGTCATAGAGTGATTAGCTTTTTAGATGGTAATGCCGGCTACAATCAGATATTTAAGGCAGAAGAGGATATGTACAAGACGGCTTTTAGGTTTCCAGGGTTTGTTGGATTGTTTGAGTGGGTTGTTATGACATTCGGATTGAAGAATGCCGGCGCAACATATCAAAGAGCAACGAACTTGATTTTCCATGATTTGTTAGGTTTTATCCTAGAAATCTATATTGACGATATTGTTGTCAAATCGGATGGCATGGATGGTCATATAGCCGATTTGAGATTAGCTTTTGATAGGATGCGTCGGTATGGTTTGAAGATGAATCCACTCAAATGTGCTTTCGGTGTGTCGACGGGAAAGTTGTTAGGATTCATGGTACATGAGAGGGGGATTTAGATTGATCCTAAGAAGGTTGAGAAGATTCAAGATTTTAAAGCGCCGACATGGAAAAGGGAAGTTTAGAAGTTGTTAGGTAAAGTAAATTACTTAAGAAGATTTATATCTAACCTAGCAGGTAAAATCAATGCTTTTGTTCCTATCTTACGTTTGAAAAAGGAAGCCAATTTTACTTGGGGGCAGCACAACAAGAGGCGTTTGAGGGATTGAAGAAATATTTGTCTACTCCACCCGTGGTGCGAGCGCCTAAAGCCATAATTTCGTTTCGGTAATATATTGCTGCTGAAGACAATGTTATTGGAGCCGTTTTGACACAAGAGGAAGATGGCAAAGAATATGTAATCACATATTTGAGTCACCGTCTTCTAGATGCCGAAACGAGGTATGTTTTTGTGGACAGGCTTTGTCTTTGCTTATACTATGCTTGTACCAAGTTGCATCATTACTTGTTGTCTAGTACATGCATAGTTGCTTGTCAGACCGATGTCATTAAACATATGTTGCAAAGGTCAATTCTAAGTGGAAGAATTGGCAAGTGGGTGTATACATTGATTATGATTTCGCTTATGAATCATTGAAATCTATGAAATGCCAAATTGTATTATATTTTATAGTAGACCATCATGTAGATATTGCTTATGAAGATGAGGTTTGCTTGCTTAGTGTTACACCTTGGAAGATTTATTGTGATGGCTCTTCGTGTAAGGAGGGTCAAGGTATAGGTGTAGATTTAATTTCGCCCAATGTTCAATATTTTGAAGCATCGGTTCGTTTGAAGTATTATTGTACAAATAATCAAGCCGAATACAATGCCTTGTTATTCGCTCTACAAGTGATGGAGATCATTGGATCGGCACACAAAGAAGCGTTTGGTGATTCAGAATTGGTGGTGCAACAAGATGTCAGGGTTTACAAGTGTTTCGATGGGTCGCTAAACAGGTATCTTGATCAATGCTTGGATATTTTTGTCAATTTTGATGATTTTGCCATTAAGCATATTGCTAGGAGTGAAAATTCTAGAGCGAACGACTTGGCTCAACAAGCATCCGGTTATAGTATCAAAAGAGGGATATTTTTCATATTCGAGAAACCGGTGCTTGATTATGGTTCTTTGAGTGAAATTGGCAGAATACGACCGTAGGCGGTCCGACCGTGCACCGCGCCGGTCCGACCGCGGATGGCGCCTGTCTCGACCAGCCGTTACCGCGGTCCCGACCAAAGGTTGTCGCGGTATGACCGGCGTTGTTTGGCCTGTTAGACTAGGCTCACAGAAGATGCTAGGGGGCACGGTTTCATTGATACAGAGGCCAAATTGAGTTTAAATTCGGACATTTGTGCCCTAGAAACAGCAGAAGATTGGAGAATACCATTGATTCAATATTTAATAGATCCTAGCCTTAAGGTTGATCAAAAAATTCGGCGGCAAGCGTTTAAGTTTACTTTGCTCGATGGAGATTTGTATCGCCGAAATATAGATGAGGTATTATTGAAGTGCCTAGATAGTGATCAATCGAAAGTGGCTATGAGAAAGGTACATGAGGGTATTTGTGGAACACATCAATCGGCCCATAAAATGAATTGGTTGCTTAGGAGAGCAGGGTTCTATTGGCCGAAAATTATTGATGATTGTTTCAGATATTATAGAGGATGCGAAGCCTGTCAACGGTTTGACAATGTTCAATTGGCACCGGCTGCGGTGTTGAACCCTATTATTAAACCATGGCCGTGTCGGGGTTGGGCTTTGGATTTCATTGGTCAAATTTATCCTTCGTCATCGAAAGGGCATCGGTTCATGCTACTTGCGACGGATTACTTCACCAAGTGGGCTGAAGCCGTGCCGCTCAAGCATATGACTCATGCGGAGGTAATTGACTCTATTTTGAAGCATATTATACATAGATTCGACATTCCTCAAATGTTGACTACGGATCAAGGAGCTTCTTTCATGTCCAGAGAGGTAAAAAATCTTGCCGAATCTTATGGTATTAAATTGTTGAGGTCTTCTCCTTACTACGCTCAGGCTAATGGACAAGCCGAGTCTAGTAATAAAACTTTGCTAAAGTTAATCAAAAAGAAGATCGAAGAACATCCATGGAGGTGGCATGAGGCGCTTTCTGAGGCATTATGGGCACATAAATATCTAAACATGGTACTACCAAGGTAACCCCTTTTGTGCTAGTCTATGGACAAGAAGCCGTTTTACTGGTTGAGGTGAATCTTGGCTCTTCGATATATAAAGCAAGACAATTTGTTGGCTGAAGACTATAAGTTACTGATGGGAGATAATCTTGATGAAGTGGTCGACAAACGTTTGAAGGCTTTGTGTAACACCCTAAAAATCCTAAGTTTTAGAAAAATTGGAATATAAAAATCGAAACTTACGAAAAACTTTTGATGGATTGCATCTTGTCGAATTTATTTACCTCTTATTCGCAAGTCCTTGATTCCGAGTTAAATAAATGAATATTTATTTTGAAGGAGAAAAAGTCGATAGGGTTTTAAAATCCTAAAAGAAAGGAAATTGCAAATATCGAAATAAAATTATAAAAATAAAGATTTAGGGAAGAGTTAAGGTTTAATAAAAATTTTGCTTTTGAACAAAAGGACATTGAATTTTTGGGTAAAATACAAAAAATTTACTAAGTTTATAAATAAGAAGAAAAAGTATAAACAATACTAAATATATAATTAAAATAATATATATATGTATATAATAAAGTGGGCAAAAACTCAAAATCTAATTAAATTACAATTGGGCCAAAAATTCTATTTAGTTTATATGTGAAATACAAAAGGAATTGATAGTAATAATAAATAAAATAAGTAAAAAAGAAAAAAATCAGAAAAATAAAAAAATGCACTGTTCATTATGCTCCAACCGCTCGATCCGGTCCCAAGCCCCGAGCGCCGCACGCCGTCCCGTCCCTCACGCCCGCGCGCGCCATGAGCGCGTCACCTCCGCCCGCCACACGTCCCATCGTCGCCCTTGAGCCCGCGCTCCTCTGCCTCGCCCACGCCGACATCGCCATCGTCGTGCCACGCGTCGCCATCACTATCCCATCGCCGCGCGTCCGCTGCCGTCGCGCCGGCCTCCTTGCGCCCGCGCGCGCACGGCGCGTCGCGTCGCCGCTCGGCCATACGCCCGTCCCGTCGCCGCGCACTGTTCCATCGGCCGCCGAGCCCCGTGCCGCCACGCGCCGTCCCATCGGTCGCCGAGCCCCGTGCCACCGCGCGCCGTCCCATCGGCTGCCGAGCCCCGTGCCACCGCGCGTCGTTCCGTCGCCATCGCCCCTCTCTCTCCCGAACGCCAATAAAGCCCTCCCCACCCCCTTCCTTCCTCCCCACAATCCCAACCCTCTCCCCTTCTTCTCTCCCGTGCGCCGGAGCTCTGCGCCGCCGCCATTCTCGCCTACGCCGTGCCGCGCGCCCCCTCCTAGCCACCGGGTATGCCTCCTTGTTCCCCTCTTTTCCTTCGCTGCCACCGCCGCCTTCGTGCATCGCCTCGGCCGGGCAAGAGAGGAAGAGAGGGAAGAGAGAAAACAGAGAAGAAGAGAGGAGTCGGAGAGGAGGAAGAGTGAAGGAGAGAAGAGAGGCAGAACAGAGAGAGGAAAAGGAGGAGGAAGAAGAAAGAGAAGGAGAGGAAAGAAAAAAGAAAAGAAAAAAGAAGAAAAAAATAGAAAAATATTTTGGGAAAATAATTAGGAAACTTTGAATACAAATATATTCTCTGGAATAAAAATTTTTGGGAATAATTATAGACTAAATCTTAATATATAATGCTAAGAATTTAATTACCTCATGAATTCAATTTAGGAATTTAATTATGACATTAGGAAATTAATTATAACTTAGTTTGTAAATTAAACACTAATGTTATCATATGGATTCTAAAAATCTAAATTCTAAAGTTATTAAAATATAATGTTAAGCTTTAGGGTTAGTTATTTTCGGATTCGGTTATTTAACCCTAGGGCTTGTCGGCCCGATAAATTAAGACAATTATTTTTGGGTATAATATTCTTGAGTCGTTGATCGTAATGTTTCTCAAATTTAAAATGTATTAACTTGAAATAATGCCACATCATAGTTAATTAAATCGGTTCAAAGCGAAACTTCAAATTATCATAACTTGCTCGTTCTAACTCGGATTTTATCAAAACTCGAACCTAAATTCACCTAAAATCGTATGTTAGAAGCCGCTTTTGCGATTTATTTGGCTTTTGGTGATCCTTATTTGAATTCTAATCAAATTCAATTGGATTTCGTGCACGTATAATAGAGCCCGAGGGAACCGTTGAGAACGCCGAAGACTCAAGCCAACAAGGTCACGAGCAAGGCAAGTCATCACTCCCTTTGAACAGATTGATCCTATTTGCGAACTTGTGTTGATTCTAAAACTAAATGTGCATGCTATACACAAAAAGAATGCCTATTCTTGTTATGCCATGCCTTGATGTTGATTACCTTTAGTTATGTTCTTTGTAACCCTCGACATGATGTAACATAAGGAAATCTTCAAAAAAATGCTTAGCAATGCTATTATTAGATTCATGCATACTCATGCTTTTGCAAAGAGCTATATGCTTGGGCAACTACCTCTTGGAAAGGTAGTTGAGATACGGCATGTGGAGACATGAGCGCCACATTGCCATGAGAATGATCAAATGAATTTTGATGAAAACTAAAAATACCAAATAAATGTTTTAGACTGGGGCGGCTAGATGATTTCGGTGGATTCCGGAAAAGGCAAGTGCCGACCCAGGTCAATTAAGGACCGAGCCATGAGATAGTCGGGAAACAAGCTAGTACAACCGTACTTCTCGAATGGGTATAGACCTAGCGGAGTAGATAGCCGAGCGGAGGCGGTACCCCTGCATAGTGGTTCTTATGTATGAGATGAGACACAGAATGGATGATTGAAAATCAAAATTAATTACAACTTGAAGAATGAAGTTTTCCCTTACCCCGGGAGCGCCAGAACTCCTCACACTGCTAGGAAAGGACAGCTAGAGTGCAAGAGGATTTAAGTTCATGGAGTGGGTACTGCCAAAGTGAGGTTATTGAAAGGCTTTGCCGTGACAAGTCTCATGTGTTGGGACGTAGGCTCATTTGTTGGGCAGTCACGGAGTACGGGTAAAGTGTACATTCATTGCAGTGTGAATGAATCAATCTATTCGAATAGCCGTGCTTGCGGATATAGAGCATCGTGACAAGACTTTCGCTTGGCTAGACTCTAAATTTTAAAATGATGGGATGGATTTGTATGATGATTTTATGCACTGGTGGATCAACTTCTCGAAAGGCGAGAAGGGATAGACTCCCCAAAAAACCATGACGATCCGGAGGCAGGAAGCCATCCTTGGAATCACTATGGATGGTTGACAGAACCGTCGTCGACTTAATGAACTATGAAACTAAAACTTGACTTGGCTAGATGTTAGGTCTGTGAAAAGATTTGCAAAGTTGGCTTTGTGCAAATAAACCACGGCCATTCCTTGAGAATCACCTATCATGTGCATCTTTCCATGTTGGCTTGCTGGGTATGGTTAGTACTCACCCTTGCTATACTCACAAACCTTCAGATGGTGGGAATGAAGACTTGGAGGATCCATATGCCTACTGCCAGGAGGGCGAAGAAGACGATGGCGCCTGCTAGGTCTTAGTCTCCGGTCGTTGCCTGTGGCAATCGACAAGCCGCTGCCTTCCATTCCGCTGCCTTACCTAATTTCTGCTTTTGGTTGTATCTGGACCATGAGGTCCTATATGTTAGATATTGCCTTCGAGCCTATACTGTAATACTTTTGGTGTAAGACTATTCGTGCATTTGCACATGATAATTCAGTACTGTATTTCGTGAGTACTAAACTACTCGATCAAGGGAAATGGTACTATGAACACAAAAGATTCCCGTTCCGAAAACGGGGGTCCACACTTTGGAAGAAATAGAGAAAGAGAAGAAGAGGGTGGCTAAAGCATACAACAAAAGGGTGAAGGCGAAGACATTCCAAGTGGGAGATTTGGTATGGAAGACAATTTTGCCTTTGGGTTCTTGATCTAAGGAATTCGGTAAGTGGTCGCCAAGTTGGAGGGGACCTTATCGGATATGCGGAATCGTTCGAGGTAATGCATATTTTCTGGAAACACTTCAAGGAGGACGGTTTCAGCGAGCTATTAACAGTAAATACCTAAATAAATACTTCCCAAGAGTTTGGCAAGATGCTTAGGAAGTCCTATGGCCGGTAATTAGATTATCGTCCTAAGATAAACATGTTCTATGTTTTTAGATTCACGATGTTCATCATAAAAGGCATGGGCATGTGTTTACACCTAGAATTGGCACCTAGGAATCGAGATAGGAAAGTTGCCAATGTTTGGAAAGAATGCCGGTTTCCTTCAGGAAGGCCGGTCTAACCGCCATATATAGGCCAGTCAGACCGGGCCTTAGGGCTGGTCAGACTGGCGGCATGTGGCCGGTCTGACGGCAGAGTCTGAAACCAAGGCGAATTCATCGGTACTTGGGTTTCCTTGCTCCATACGGTATGTCTCAGGTTTCCAAAGGTGTCTACCCCGAATTGGGCGTGGAGGAGGGCGTGTGGAAGGCAAGACCAACCCCTATTTAAGGGCCAAGGCCGGTTCAATTGGCAGCAACACATACACAACCAATCTAATCTTGTCAATTGTATTGTTCTTCTACTTTTTCATATTATTTTCAACTAGTTCATCCATCTTTGTCAATTTGCACCGTAAATCGTCTGCCGTCGCTGCGAGAGTGCGACACCTCTTTGTAGGTTTGTCTTGAAAACCTTCCGTTCCCCCACGAGACGGGTGTTTATCTTTTGCTTTACTCAAATCATCTCCGTTAGCCGGTTTAATCTACAAAACCCATCTTGTTTTAGCTCTTGCTAGGTCAAGGTGGTTGGTGACTCCAATTTCACCGCAAGGCGTTTGTGTCGATCATGTTTGTGCCTTTGCCAAAAAAGGTGCCAACACATAGTATTAATCTCCTATGAAACGAATGTACCTGGTAGTGGGGATGCACAACAACGAACATGGATACCACATTTAATTGTTTTGCTTTCTGCTTCTTTTGCTCCCCTTCTTCAGAAGTTAAGTACTCATGTGGTGCAATTACCTGGGTGCATGGTGACCACATCGAGTGATCCGGTCGCTCCTCTTTCTCAGAACCATCTTGTTCTTTCAAATCAAAATCACACAAACTCGAGATAACATTGTTAGCAGTGACATGTCTCTCTAGCTTCCAATTTTTATACATGGCTACAAGAGGTTCTAAATCCGAACATATGTAAACTCTATGCGCCAAATATGTTCCTCTATAATTATATACATCAAAGGTATGAAAAATAACATTAATTGGACATGACAAATGAGCTTAGCAAATAATTTCTCCTTCAAATTATCGAGCTCACAAAAGTCATCAAACAAAACATAGCCCAAAGTATTTAAATAAGATAGCAATTAAAGTTCCTCAACTTCATTAGTAATATGAACGACATGCTTAAAATCAACACGTAAAGAACTAACACTAGAAATAACATGTTCATTCACTAGTTGTGGCATGGATATAAGTGAAGCATTATCACACAACTCTTCTTTATCACAAGGAACAACAAACAAATCAACTTGTGACAAAGGAATCTGAGCAATTGGTTCCATTAATGGTTGTTTTACTATAGCATGAAAAGTGGACATGTGAAGATTAGCTTGAGAAAACTCACCTTCATTTATCTCAGCACCATTTATTTTGCCCTGCAAACTTTCTTTAGACATCGCAGGTGCTTCATGCTTCTCCTCTTTCTTCTCAAGTATATCATCTTCCTTATTTTGTTGAATGTTCTAAACTCCCTGCAAAACATTATGATATGGCATATAATAGTTATCATCAACTCACCGAAAGATCAGGCCAATCAAAGCCGTGAGCTTGTCAAGTGGAGCTTAGGGTTTATCAAGCATGGGGTGGGCCGAGTAGGCCCAACCTGGATAGCTTACTTGGAATATAACAAAGAGAGATTCTTGGGATGAGATATAAATCTCGAGGATCATGCATATCTTTTATAGATAGAATAGAAAGATTTAGTTGTAACGAACTAGATACTTTCCATGTAACAATCCCCTCATCTATATAAGAGTGAGAAAGGGTCTCGAGATCGGGGTTACTTCTCACAACTCGGCATACACTACCCTGGTGACCGCTACGTGCTAAACCTAACATTGTATTGCAAAGCTTGACACAGAACCAATCTCATACAACTGAACTAGGGTATGACCTCTCCTCAAGGGCCTGGACAAGTATAATCTCTGTGTCACCATCTGTCCCTGATCTTGTGCACCCCAAAAATTTTATTCTTGATCCAGGGAATCGATAGTTAGCACGCAAGGTGGGGGTCCTAGATCAATCACCAGAAGAAGATGGGTTTTCTAAGAGTTGTGGCAGCGGACCACATCTGGTTCCCAGCAGGGAGCGACTTCCACTTCGGCTCCCTCAAGTTCATCGCCGACAAGGTCGGTTGTTTTCTCCGGTGACGTCACCTGGTGCGTCCAGGCCGTGCGCTTCGCTCCAGGAGTGGAGTTCCGCTTTGGTGCTTTCGACTTCGCCACCAACGGGGTTGGCGTCCTCACATCGGCTAAGATCAACGTCATGCCCATGCCTGTCTCGGCATGTGGGTCCGTGCAAAGGTGCATCCTTCCCTTCAGCGGTAGGAACACAACCACTGTCTTCACCAAGCACCTCGCCGACTTAGGCGAGTAGATCGCCATGCATCCGAGTTGCTTTCGGATGTGTTGGGCCTTGTGTCGTTGAGTCCGAGTACCACGTGGACTATAGCCTTCACAAGCCTAATGTAACCCAACTATGCCTCAGTCAGACACGCCTTGGGGCTTCGTCTCCCTGTGCGGCTAATTCTGTCAGGCTACATCACAACTCTGCACGCCCTGGGGCTTCGGCCTTTGCACGGCTAATGCGGCCTGACTATGCCTCAGTCGGACACACCCGGGGGCTTGTCTCCCCACACGGCTAACTCCATCAGGCTATGTCACGATTCTGAGTACCACGGGGGCTCTAGCCTTCACACGCCTAAGGTGGTCCGACTATGCCTCAGTCGGACACACCCGAGGGCTTCATCTCCCCATGCGGCTAACTCCATCAAGCCATGTCATGACTACGAGTACCGCATGGGCAGCTTTCACATGCCTAACGCGGCCTGACTATGCCTTACCGGACACGCCCGGGGCTTCGTCTCCCCACGGGGCTAATTCTATCAGGCTACGTCACAACTTCGCCGACTGGGGGTTGCGCCTCCATGACGGCTGCATACGCTACCACCAAGCAACCACATCCCCACCGACTGGCCGGCTTCTCACTGCCTCAATGGCTATTCTCGACTCATGGAATGCCAAGCAAGCTAAGTCACTTTTTATATGGCAGTTTTGTTCGAGTAATTTGTTTTGTTTTTTACTTACTGTTTAGTTGGTCACCCAACTAAATAGGAAGTCAAGGGCTACACCTATTAGGTGCTCATGCTGCACGTTCGTTTCTTCCTCTTAAGAGTTGCAGAAGTACCTGAGTAGCACAAACTCTGATTCATGAAGCTCTATTTCCTCACACGGCTCACATAGTCAAGGCCAAGCCTAACACTATTCGCCCAGGGGCTACACCACTCGCTGTGCACTTACATGGTCAAGGTCATGCCTGATGACAACATCAATACCACTCATACATCGACGTCTAAACAAGTACAACTTTATGGTCCTATTACCCGCACTCGTGCATGTCAACTCAGCTATGAGTTGAGTTCATCATAAGTTCATGTTCTTCTTATTTATGCTCTGGAGACGCGTGCACTCTTGTTTTACTTAGAAATGATGGAGAGGATCAAAAGGGGAGAGGATTCGCACGGGTTGGATTCAGACTGCAAAAAAGCACCAACTTGTGACGACCGCTACGACTTCATACGGACTTCATTTTGGATGTGCACGTACTTCATGGAAAGCTTGTCAAGTATACTTCCAAATGGATCTAGCCTTATATCCATATCTGTTCTGGAGAGGCCACAATCATTATTTTACTGTAGAGACCTTTTTTTATCTACTGTGTTGCGTCACCTTATTTGGGCCCAATGGGCTATTTATTAAGTTGAGTCTGTTAAGGGCACATTTTAGGGTGAAGAGGATGACCCCAACTTGTACCCCACCTCTATATTGCCCTTAGCCGCCATATATCAACTCGGATTTTTGTTTAAATCAAAGGTTAGCTTCGCTACCGTGTAATCTCATGATCGGTTAGATCGCCGGTTTGCTCGTTTCAGAAACCCACATTTGATACTCTTGCTGATATAATCCTACATCTTAATTCCATAATTTGAGTTGCTTGTTCACCTTGTTCTTGCTAGTTCTCAATTGCTTGCAGGAACAAACACCCTCGGTGGTTGGGCTGACCGTGCATCCGTTGAGATTCACGACTGCCTCTGGAGCAGGTGAATGATTGCTAAGGTGCAACTCCCTAGATAGTTGTAGTCAGGTCACCAACGTCGGTCCATTCAATCGGTTTATCCTCTCATTGAAAGATCGGGACACCGTCACGCATATTAACGCCTAGCATCATATGCCCGGGGGCTACACCACTCGCTGTGCACTTACCCAGTATGGCTACGCCCCATACCTTATGCCCGAGACAGAGTGTTTAAATGTAACAAGTCAACTACTTGGGGAAATTAATTCTAATAAGAGGAGAAACAAATGTTTACATGTATTTAAACATGCTAGTATTCTTTCAAAGATAATGCCCCAAGGCAAGTTTTTATGTTGGATGCGGACTGGAGGATGCCCTTCATTAAATTCTTGACTACACAAGAATTGCCATAAGACCAGAATGAGGACGAGCGTATCGGCCATAGAAGTCAGTGCTAAGTGTTTTAAGAAGGAAAGCTTTACAAGCGAAGCTCATCTAGTATTTTGCTCCAATGGATATCACTTGAAGAAGGACAATAGTTATTACAAGACATTCACTCGGGGATATGTGGCAGTCATGCTGCAACACGCACATTAGTTAGCAAGCATACCATCAGGGATTCTTCTTGCTTACAATAGTTATTAATGCAGAGAAGATCGTTCGGACCTATGAAAGTAGCCAATTTGTTGCCAGGCAAATTCATGTTCCTGCTCAAGAGTTGCAAACAATACCCCTTTCATGGCTTTTGTTGTATGAGGGCTTGATATGGTAGGTCTTTTCAAGAAGGCTCCAGGAGGATTCACGCATCTGTTTGTGGCTATTGATAAATTTTTCAAGTGGATTGAGGCCAAATCGGTTGCAACAATTATAGCTGATTAGGCTTGGGATTTCTTCCTTAACATCATCCACGGTTTGGTGTGACTAATAGGATTATCACTGATAATGGTACTCAATTTGCAGGTGGAGTTTTCAAGGATTTTTGTGAGGATTCTAGCATCTGGATTTGCTATGCTTCAATTGCACACCCCAAGAGTAATGGGGAGGTTGAGCGCGCCAATGGGATGATCCTTCAAGGGGTCAAAGCTCAAGTCTTCGATCGACTGTGTCCTTATGCGGGCCGATGGGTGCAAGAGTTACCATCGGTTCTTTGGTCCCTGAGGACCACACAAAGTCGGGCTACTAGCCAATCTCCTTTCTTCTTGGTTTATAGGGCAAAGGCTATGTTGCCGAGTGAGATGGAGTTTGAATCTCTTAGAGTGTGAATTTCAATGAAGAGCAAAGTGATCAAGCTCGTGTTGAAGAGTTAACCTAGCGAGAAAAGGCTTGTGATATTGCTACCATCCAGTCGACAAATTATTTGCAAGGACTTCGACGCTATCACAACTGTAATGTTTGTTCCAAAGCTTTCATAGTTGGTAATTTGGTTCTACGGAAGATTCAGACGACCAAGGACAGCCACATGCTATCTCCTTTGTGCGAAGGGCCATATATTATCTCCGAAGTAACTTGTCCAGGGGCTTATCATTTGAAGCGAGAAGATGGTTCACCAATAGACAATAATTGGACCATTGAACATTTACGTCATTTCTATTCTTAGTTCTATATAATGTATTTTTTCTCTCGACTGCCTACGTCAAGTAATTTGCCTTCTTGAGTAGCCAGTCAGGGGCTACTCGTAATCATAATAGATAATTATTTTTGTCTTCAAAACTTATTTAAGTGTTCAGTTTGGCTTATCATTGGTTTTGTTTTGGCTATGACATATTGAGAAGTATTGCAAAATTTTTTGAAGACTTTACTAAGTTTTAGGCTTAGCATAGTCGGACAACAGTTTTCTTGCTATATATACAAATTATAGTTAGAACAAGATCATAAATAAGTTAGATATTTACAATTATCAACTATATTACAATGAAAGCTTAATTCTGGAAGCTTTCTATCACATCTTTGGCTATCTTTTGAGCAGGTTCTTTGGCTTCATAGATCAGTTCCAACGCCTACTCCTCGGATGTGCCGTCTACAAAGCCATCCCCAATTGCTGCCATATCACTTCAAAGACACAGTGACTTTGTCATTGCAAGGGCTAAGGGCTTGGCTTTCTCCCATGGTGGTTGTGTTGGCAATATTTTTGAAGTACTTGTCGGGAGCGCTCCTTAGCTTATCAAAGATCTCTATTGCATCCTCTGAGCTAGAACCGAGACCATTTTGAAAGATGGCGTTTAGTACTGGAGCTACAGCATTCGCAATGTCATCTCACATGTTTTTTGCTCTTTTTATTCACTCGATGAAGACTTCAAATTGGGTTTGGTCTTTGCTTTACGAGCTAAAGAAGTGCATGACCGAAAAAGCTAGATTCTTCAAATTTAAGATAAGAAAAAAAGGTTTAAGTTTCACCTTCTATTTCAGTCACGACTTTGACTTTGTCTTCTTCGAGCTTGGAGCTAGATTCTTCGGCTTTCTTCAGTCAGGATTTCAAAGATTCAATTTGAGCTTTTTGTTCTGAGAAAATGGGCATATTTAAGGGAAATTTCAGCAGCAAAAGATTTTCAAATCGACGATGACAGAATATAATTTACCTTTGACTCTTCCTCAGTACTCCAAGTTGGCATCATGAAGCTCGTGGATTTCTTCTCTCCTTAAGCGATCTTTCGATTTCGCTGACTCCTTGGTGTTAGTCAACTCTTGTTTGACTACTTCAAAGGTTTCTAGATGTGACACCAGCTTTTCCAGTGTCCCAAACTTTGCTTGAGGTTGAAGACATAATCTCTTTTTTGCCAAAGTACAAGAAGATTGTTAATGATTGGTCGAACCTGAATATTCCAGGTGGAGGATATTTTGTTACCTTTAGAAGCTTGGTGGATTCATTCAGACCCTTGACCAGCATGTCCCTTTCTTTGGCCTCTTTCTGCTTTTTCATAATTATTCTATGTGCCCTGCTTCCTGCATCTCACCATTGGATCTTTCCTGGTGGTCGGGAATCTTCGAGCGAGTTGATGTGAAGGATTTCTTCATATTCATGTATTATGGGTCCTAATTTAATACAATATGACGATGTTACATGCCAGAGTCAATCATGAAGTGATTTGTTAGGAAAAATTACCTTCAATCATTTTTGGCTATTGGCGAGGTGGAGCTTGAACTTTCTCATGTTGGCCGGCTTGATGATCACCAGGAGTGGCATGGGATTTTCCCCCTTGGTATTCATCTGTTCGTGGAAGCTCTGAGAAAGTGTTTTGATGGTGGTTTCTTCATTGTTACCCGACTGATGGAGATTTCTGCTCCTGACTGATGGTGGTTTCTTCATTGCTACTTGACTAGTTTCTAGTCGGGGGCTCTTGGTCTGTATTCATATTTTCTGTGTCATCTGACTGGTCCCCAGTAGGGGGTGTTGATGGTCCATAACGACTAATATCCGACCATCAATCCTTGCATAAATGGAACAAACTATGCACATGAACATAGCGGTAGGGTTATTTACTAACTCTTTCCACGAGTATTGGTGAAAAATTGTATGCATGTGATTAATATATCAAAATGAAGCAAAAGGGTGCTTTCGTGGCGAAGAAACACAACTCCAACCAATCGGCGATCGCCACGTCAGCTTCCTGTGGATCGGAGGGCCCACAAGTCGGGTGAAACAGCCTTAAAGTGGGACCAAACACCCGGGAACCGCCTTATGGGCCCACTAGTCAGCTCCAGGAGAAAGTCGGTGGGGATCGAAGCCGTCAAGGGTTCTGCCGAACCACTTTGGTGGCCGATCAACCCCTCCTTCCACGTGGCAGCTATCGATTGGTTCCCAATGACGGTTAAGTGGGTATGGCGGTAACTAACCGCCATACAACCGCCTTAATCACCTATTTAAGGAGGGCACTTCATCCATTGCAACACACCTCCAAGAAGATCAAAGCTTTAACTCTAAAGGTTGTAGTGCTAGCTTTCTAGTACTTAGAAGATAGGTTAGAGAGTGAGGGGAAGCTCCGAAAGGAGTGCCCCAAATGTCGTAGTTATCTCCGAGGGGTAGTTCGAAGGGGTGTCAGGAGTCCCGGTACTGACCTTCGGCCTTGTACCTCAACGAATGCTTTCTTCAATAAAGTAAGTGTTCATGTTTACTTTGGTTTTTAAGCATTTACATTGAGTACTTTACTTTACTTTATTTTTTTCTGCGGGATCATCACCCTAACTTGGTGCTCTAGTACTAAGACCCCTGATGAAGACGGGTATTCTTGCGCAAGGCTAGAGTAGTATTCGATAACGTGGTGTCGAGGCTAGAGTTTACCTTTGTTTGCCTCGTACTACATGGGTGAGAGGTAGGCAGTAGGTGGTGACAGCCATGTCTGTCCTTTGTATTCCTCCACGTTCGGGTACGGCGTAGAGCTGTAGGCCGAAGTAAGTAAAAGAGAGTAAAGTAATTTACCAGCTTCTTAGAGCCATAACCATAGAAATCCTCTCTATACCTTATCCTACCTAATCTTGGATGTCCTTGGATAAACCTGATTCTTTGATAATTCTCACCATCCCTTGGATTCGATATCCCTCGGAATACTCCTTTGGGTGAAGTGCTACAACGGTATTCCGTGCACTTGCAGATTATTCTGTGGTCGTAAGAAATACCAACAAGTATTTTTGGCGCCGTTGCTGGGGAACGGTTGCTGATTTATCCTAGAGCTTAGGACATCCTCGTATCTTTTTTTATTTTTCCTTTTTTCCCATAGATTATGGAGCAATCTATCAAAAGCCTATCCGCTCCGAAGGGTGAGTTCTTTGAGCCACCACCATCTTCTGAGCCAATTCTTTCAACTAGCTTTGAACTATGCCCAGGCTTTATAGCCATGGTTCGGGAGCAATCCTTCTCTGGGCGAGACCAAGAGGATCCATACTATCATCTGTGAGAGTTTGAACAATTGTGTTCATGCCTGATGATTCCAAGCATGACACAAAGAACTTTGAAGTGGAAGTTGTTTCCCTTTTTGCTTATCGAAGGGGCGAAGCAATGGTACACTCTTACCATAGAGAAAGTAAACGGTGAGTGGGAAGAACTCAGAAATAGGTTCTGTCTCGCTTCTTCCCGCTAACCCGTATCTCATCTCTACGAGTAGAAGTTCTCAGCTTTCGTCAGACTGAGAAGGAAACTATAGGTGCAGCGTGTGCTAGGTTCTTAACTCTACCCGACCACGTGCTGTTACAGCATTTTTGGTCAGGTCTTGGCAAAGAGTCTGCCCTATACCTTGATATCGCATCCGGTGGTTCTTTTTCACATAAGACTCCGACCACCACTAGAGAAACCCACTATTGTCCCGGTTCATAACCCCCTTTAGTCCCGGTTCTCGAACCGGGACTACGAATCTAGGACAAAAGATCGCTATCTTTAGTCCCGGTTAAAATAACGGGACTAAAGATGGCGGCGCCACGTGGCTGGCTCCGCCATCTTTAGTCCCGGTTGGTGTTACCAACCGGGACTAAAGTTTTTTTATTTTTTTTAGTTTGCTCCTGCTATAACTGCTAGCTTGCTGCCTACATATTACACATATATATTATATTGTGCATACATATTTTTCACACATATATTTATACATATATTTATACACATATATATATGTATAGATATATAATTTACACACATATAAATGAACTTAAGAAAGGAAATATATATATTACCAAAATATATACACACATACAATATCCATATATATTTCGTAGCTTACAAAAAATTGTCTCTAATCTACATTTTGGATCCAGTGGTAAAGGTACTCAAACTAGAGTATAACTCTCTCGCGGGATCAATGATTTGCTCGTTTATAAATCTCATCAATTCTTCCTGAGTAGCTTGTATGAAAGTCTCATGGGGGAGGTTGTCTCTTACTTGCATAAGCTGTCATTAATTCGAATAAACGAGAAATAAATATATGAAATAAATAACAAATCGAGATGTAATGTATGAATGGATGTTATACGTACATCTATATCGTCAACTATTGACTTCGGTAACAAAGCGGTGAATGTAGTCACAGATGTAGTATCCGCATAAGTTGTTGCCTGCACCTGTTTTGCACATTAAAGGAGAAACGACGACATATTTAATATACATTTCATATTTTAGAACAAAGTAATCATTCCATACAACTTTGGAGCATGCATGTTACTCACTGGAAAGTTCATCCTCACAGAGAGCTTATGTTTCCAATTTCTACGAACATTCACCCAAAGTTGTTCCCATGCCCTACGTGCAGTTGAAAGTTAGCTAGTAATTTTCCGAGAACCACATATATGCAATAGCAAGTAAGATGGCATTACCTATTAAACAGCTCAAATATCTTTGAGTACGTGGACTCTGGTTTATCCATTGAGTCAAAGACATGGATCCGTGAGTGATCCATGTAAATTACTAACAGAAGCCAGTGGAATCTGCAAATTGGTTTAGATGACACATATGAAACTTTATGTATGCACGGGATTGAAATTGGTATGGAAGGAAGAAAAACTTACGCAGTGTTGTAGGGCAGAAGGATAAACGGCCTGAAGTGGTGGTGCCCTAGCGCATTATATATGTTATCCACTGTTGAATCAGGAAATTGATCAACCAATGTGCCGTTGATTTTTCGTGGATCCATGAATCCATGTTTGGTACAGTCGTGCTTGTTGCAATATTGGATCGCAATTCTAGAATGGTTAAAAAGAATTTTAGTCAGCTAAATACAAGGAGGTAAGAAACGAAATAACAGAACGATACTTACAGAACCTGCGTGGCTAGAAGTGAGACGTCGAGGGCATCAAGCTGGTACAGGTTGAATATGTCTTCGAATTGGATAAAGAAGTTGTCACCTCCATCGAAGAAATGGTCCAGTGAATATCAACCCGATACCATCTCTCCACCCTTGCTGGATTCTTGCATGTACCACTTGTGGAAGCGGTACATCTATGTAGGTAGCTTTTTCACTTGATCCGGCTTTACAAGAGGCTTTCTAAGTTTGAACTTGTATTTCAGCGGAGCCTTCGTGAGGGGAGCACGGCTGTATAATTGATCCATTGAAATTCCAGTAGATTCCATAAATTGTCTTAAATCCGTTCTAACATTTGGAACCATGCTGAACTCCAGAGGTTTCTGAGGCTGCATGCCGAGCTAGGGTACATCTCTGCCCGTTCTCTTCGCCTTGCCAGCAGCCTTCCGGATAGTCCTGTCGTAGTCGGACTGCGGTTGAGGTTGCGGTTTAGGCTGTGGCGTTAGGTACGTCTTCTTGAAGACGTCCTTGCTCTCCTGGGGGATTTCAGGAGGCTTCTCAGGAGACTTCTTTTTGAAGTGGGCCTTGACTTCAGCTTCGACGGCCTCGCGCAGCTCCTAATCAGTCTTCTCATATGCGAGCTTCTGTGCAGGGTGGCGGAGTCTTCTCAATTCTTTGAAGCTTTCTTCTTGGGAGACAGCTTGATATTGACCGCGCGCCCTTAGGATCTGACGGAGACGGAGGGGACGAGATGATGCCTGTTTAGGAGTCGGTGCTCGTTGTGGCAACGGATGAGGCTGAGAAGGTGGTGGAGTTGGAGATGACTGTTTAGGAGTCGGTGCTCGTGGAGGCGACACAGGAGGCGGAGGAGGCAAAGGAGGCTGAGGAGACAATCCTCATGGAGGCGACGACGGTGGAACGATAGAAGACGTTGTTCGTCCTGGGAATATGATGAAGGGCTTCCTCAAAAGAAATATTCTGTGAGTTGTTTCTTCTAGCGTCATCTCCCTGTCTCCTCCGGGGATATCCAGCTCGAGATCTTCGTAGCCGCGTTCCACCTATTTAACTTCCGCTTTTGAGTACGCAGGTGGAACGGGCCTGCAGTGGTAGGTGTCGTCTCGTTCTACTGGAATCGCCATGCTCGACGCAACCTGTTCGAGAAGATTGCTTATTAGTTAGTAATGAACCTTGATTGTCAAGTTATTCAAGGAAATATACAACATAAAAGTATGAACATACCTTTATTGTTATGTTCTTGAGCGGAATGTGCAGCTCACACGGTGTCCGCTGCGTGATATCATCCACGGGGCATGGCGGACACGCTTGAGCTTGTGGGGCCTACTCGCCTTCTTTTCCTGTTGACGCGCAACTTCTGCGCTGCTGCTGTAGTTGAGCCATTGTTGCTGGATCTGGCTGTTGGCTAACCCAGTGGCTCCGCTCCTCTACCAACATTTCGTTTGGCCTTTGGTCCATAATCTGATCAATCTGCGAGAGACGCATCTCCATTTGTGCAAACCTCACATCCGTCTCTCGCTTCGACCTCATGCAGTTCTTGTATGTGTCGACGCCCGCTTGAAACCCGTATTTCCTGGGAATGACGCCTTTTCCTTGTGTTTGTCCCGGATGTTATGGGTTCTAGAGTGCAAGCATTAGCTCGTCCTTCTCTCTGTCGGGCCTGAAGGAGCCGAGGCAGAGGCCTCCAGCGCTTCCTCTAATCTTTGCCCGGCTTCTTGGATTTCAGCACCGAAGATAACTGATCCATCTCCGGGATTAAGTGAACCGCCGTGAGCATAGAACCAATGCTTTGATCGTTCGGGCCAGTTGGCTGTGCCCGGAACGATACCTCGCGCTTCAAGGTCGGCTTTCATCTTCTCCCATTTCTGCATTCCCTTCTAATAGCCGCCCGACCCAAGCTTGTGATGGTATTTCTTCTTGGCTGCGTTGGCCTTGTTCTTTTCAATGAGCGCTTGCGCTTCTTCCCCAGTCTTGTGTTCTACAAAGGCCTCCCAGTGATCTCGGAGCTATGGGAACTTGTCAAAGTCCGGGTTCTGGCCCTTCAGGATGTATTTTTTGTGTAACTCTTTCTTATAGTTTCTGAAGAGCTTAGCCATCTTCTTTAACGTCCATTCCTTGACCCTCGCCTGTTCTGAGTCTGGGATGGTGAACGTCTGCAGCATTGTCGTCCACAGCATCTCTTTCTCTATGTCCGGGAGATAGCTCTGCTCATCTCCTCCTTTGGTTGATCGCCTCCAGTTCGCAACACTGATGGGCACGTGATCCCTCATCACCCGTCCGCTGTATGCCACAAACTTCCTTGTGGTGTCTGCTGGGGCACTTGGTCGACCGTCCGGTGCTACTTCTGTTATGACGTGTCGACCCTCGATGCGCTTGCTGACACCATGTTGCCCGCGTGCCCTCTTCTGTCCAATTGAGGCGGAGCCCTCATTCCCCTCCTTCTCCCACCCCCCTCGTTCCCCTCCTCGTTGAGGTATTGATTTGGAACCTCGGTCCCCTCCTCAGTGTAAAACTATGTGCTACCGCGTGCGATCTCGTCAAGGAGAAACTATTCATCGTCACGATCCGCCATTTGATTGTTGTTGGTTCAAGAACTTAATCAAAGAATTCTGACAAGGAAAAATTTATTTGGTTAATACATGTATCAATTATTCAGGGAAATCATGTATGTCTACGTACAAAAAAATATAGACAAAAGGAATAAGATGGAAAAAAATAGATAAAATCCGGCAGACACTAGATCCAATTGTGCACATCCATAATGGTGACATTCTTCAGAAGTCACTTCCAGGATTGAGAGAATCAGTTGTGATTCTCTCAAACCTAGAAGAGACTTCTAAAGAATGCCGCAATTATAGATATGCACACTTGGCTATAGCATCTGCCGGACTACGTTCTATATTTTCCTTCTTCTTCTCTTTTGTTTCTCTTTGCTAGAACACGACTGACCGACAGACCGAACAAACGACCGACCAACCGAACGAACGAACGAACGAACGATTGTTCGTTCTATCATTCACATCCATTCTATCGTTAGTTCACGTCCGTTCGTTCGTTCACGACCGTTCTATCGTTCGTTCACGTCCGTTCGTTTAGACCCTAAACCCTAAACCTAACCCTAAACCCCAAATCCTAAACTCTAAACCCTAAACTATAAAGCAACCGAACGAACGAAACTACCGTTCGTTTGTTCACGTCCGTTCGTTTTATCGTTCATTCACGTCCGTGGGTACGATCGTCTGGAGGAGAGGAGAGAAAGAGAGGAGGATGACGTGAGGGAGATAAGGGGGAGAGGAGAGGAGAGGAGAGAAAGAGAGGACGTTGCATTCCTATGTATGTTGTAACGACCGACCGAATGACCGAACGAACGAACGAATGAACAATCGAACGAACTACTAAACGAATGACCAAACGAAACTCGTTCGTTCGTTCGTTCGTTCGTCCGTTCGTTCGTTCGCTCATCCGTTCGTTCGTTCGTTGACGTCCGTTTTCGTTTTATCTTTCTCGTTCGTTCGAAAATACAAAATTCACATTCACATTCAAATTTAAATCTATTCATGCATTCAAATTTAAATACACATTCAAAATTCAAAATTCACAATCTTCATGCATTCAAATTTAAATAAAAAGTCTGTTTATACATAAAGTCCATTTACACATATATAAACATACAAAATTCACACAAATAAATTTACAAACATATACAAAATCCATTCACATATAAATTTAATTCATTCTAACATAGACATACATACATTCAAATTTGACAAATTTCCATTCCATATGCATTCAAATTTGACACATTTGTACACATACATAATTTGCCAAATTTGACAATTTTCATCAAATCCATTTCATCAAATCAGCTGTGGCACAGAGGGGAGGCGGAGGGCAGAGGGCGGCGACGGCGGGCCGGGGAGGCAGAGGGCGGCGTCAGCATGTGGGGGAGGCAGCAGCGGCGGCGTCGACGTGTGGGGGAGGCAGCAGTGGCGGCATCGGCGTGTGGAGGAGGTAGCAGCGGCGGCGGCGGCAGCGTGTGGAGGGAGGGCAGGGGCGGCTGCGGCGTCGTCGTGGGGGGCCTGCAAGGGACGACGACGTGCAGGGGCGCATGAAGAGGCGACGAAGGCGGCACCGATGTCGCCCTGGCCCGAAAACCCTAAACCATAAACCCGATCATCACACATGAGGGGATCAAAAGAGGGGCGGTGGCGGCTAACCGGCGGCGTGTCCCCGGCGATGAAGACGGCAGTGCGGCGGTGTCGTCCTAGGGCTTGAAGGGCGACGGCGATGAAGACGACGAAGAAAACGACTAAGTGTTCGGATCCCATGCGGCCCTGGTATATATAGATACCGAGCTCTTTTTCCCAATTGAAGCCATGAACCGGGACTAAGGATACATTAGTCCCGGTTGGTGGCTTCAACCGGGACAAAAGATATCTCTTTAGTCCCGGTTGGAGCCACTAACCGGGACTAAAGATGGCGGGACAACCACGTGGCCCAGGTAGGTGGGTATCTTTAGTCCCGGTTTAAGCTATCAACCGGGACTAAAGATGTTTTCCCGCCCATCCAAATTCATATTTAGTCCCGGTTTGTGTTAAAAACCGGGATTAAATATTTCAACAAGGCCCTATTATATTGTATTGTAAATTATAATAATCATATTCAAAACTATTTTAAATTTAAATAATAATATATAATTAACATATGGCCTATTTGAAAAATATTATAAATTAAAATAATAACATATGATTAACAATTGTCATATTCAAAACTATTTTAAATTTAAAAATAATATATAATTAACATTGCCTATTTAAAAATATTATAAATTTAAATAATAACATATAATTAACAATTGTCATATTTAAAACTATATTAAATTTAAATAATAATATATAATTAACATATACTATTTAAAAATATTAATAATTTAAATAATAACATATAATTAACAATTATCATGTTCAAAACTATTTTAAATTTAAAAATAATATATAATTAACATATTGCCTATTTGAAATTCTAACAATCATATGGCCTATTTTAAATATGACAAATTTACAATAATTTAGAATAAATTCAAATGACAATAATATTCAATAATTCAATTTAATTTACATCGTCTATACATAAATTTAGCTAAATGACATTTGTCCTCACGTACTTTCTCTGCACAATTGTTCCTTCGTTATGATCGTTGCGTGAGTAAGGGGTGTCCTCATTTGATAGGAGGATACTCGGGTCAACCGCCACCGCGAACGGAGGTTGCTCGTCAAACTGATCGTAATCTTCGTCAGTTCTATCCTTGACTCCCACGATTTTCCTTTTGCCTGGCAGAACCACGCGTAGCTTTGGCTCGTCGGACCCTTTCCCCTTCTTTGCTTTGCTAGCCATGTCCTTGACATAGAAAACTTGTCGTACATCATTGGCAAGGATGAAGGGTTCGTCTGAGTATCCAACCTTGCTCAGGTCGACCGTTGTCATCCCACTTGCATCAATGGTTACGCCTCCACCACTGAGCCTAACCCACTGGCACCGAAACAGAGGGACCTTCAGAGGTCCATAGTCCAGCTCCCATATGTCATCGATGCTGCCATAATATGTGCTAGCCGTACCATCGTATCCCATGGCATTGATGCGGACAGCACTATTCTGATTCGTGCTCTTTAAATCTTGGGCCCATGTGTAAAATGTGTACCCATTTATTTCATATGCCTGGAATGTGGTTATCGAGCAAGATGGTCCCCTCGCCAAGAAGGCTAGTTGTTGGTCAATGCTCGCGTTGCCCATGAGACGTTGTCGTAGCCAAGTAGGGAATTCATCGATGTGATGGCATGTAATCCAAGCATCCATCTTACCGATGTTTTCCAAGCGAACAATCGCCAAGTGCTCCTCGATGTAAGGAGCCACCAAGGAAGATTGTTGCAACATAGTCCAATGTGCTTTCCTATACAAGTTATTGTCTATGTTAATTATTGCCTTCCTTCCAAGAGTTCCCTTTCCCCGTAGTCTACCTTCATGGCTTGATTCAGGCACCCCGATGGGACGAAGGTCTTCAATAAAGTCAACGCAAAACTCAATCACCTCCTCTGTTCCATATCCCTTGGCAATGCTGGCCTCCGGACGAGAACGGTTATGGACGTACTTCTTTAGAACGCCCATATACCTCTCGAAAGGGAACATGTTGTGTAGAAATACCGGACCAAGGATACGGATCTCTTTGATAAGGTAGCATAGGAGATGCGTCATGATATTGAAGAAGGAAGGCAGAAAGATCGTCTCAAAGCTGACAAGACATTGGACCACATCATTTTGAAAGTCTTCTAGTCTGTCTAGATCGATGATCTTATGTGAAATTGCGTTCAGGAAAGCACATAGCTTTGTTATTGTTGCCCGGACATTATCGGGAAGGATACCCCGAATTATAACGGGAAGCAGCTGTGTCATCAGCACGTGGCAGTCATGGTACTTTAGATTTGTGAACTTTTTATCCTTCGTGCTTATTATTCCCTTTATATTCGAGGAGTATCTAGACGGTACCTTGATGCTCTCCAGGCATTCAAACATTATTTCCTTTCTGCCATGCTCAGAGTGTAGCTAGCTGGACTTAGGTATTGGGCTCCTTTCTCCTTTGGTTGCGGGTGAAGGCCGTCGCGTTGTGCCATATGTTTCAGATCGTTACGTGCCTCAAGTGTATCTTTTGATTTTTCGTATACACGTAGGAAGCCCAGCACGTTTACACAAAGGTTCTTAGTGAGGTGCATCACGTCGATTGCGTGGCGGACGTCCAAGACTTCTCAGTAGGGCAACTCCCAAAAGATTGACTTCTTCTTCCACATCGCCGCGTGACCACCTTCACTTGCTATAGGTTGGTTGCTGGGTCCCCTTCTAAATACTACTTTGAGGTCTTTCACCATGGCAAACACGACCTTTCCATTGTGATGCTTTGGCTTAGTACGATGGTCTGCCTTTTGATCACAATGTTTGCCTCTTCTCCGAACAGGGTGGCTTGCAACAAGAAAGCGACGATGACCCATGTGCACTACCTTGTTACAGTGTTTTAGGTACGTACACTCGGTCTCATCCATACAGTGGGTGCAAACGTTGTACCCGTTGTTTGACTATCTGGACAGGTTGTCAAGTGCAGGCCAATCATTGATGGTAACAAACAGCAACCCTGGTAGGTTAAACTGTTACTGTTTATCCTCGTCCCACATGGGACACCTTCTTTCTTCCACAGCAGTTTTAGATCTTCGATCAACGGTCTCAGGTACACATCGATGTTGTTACCAGGTTGCTTCGGGCCTTGAATAATAACCGGCATCTGAATGTACTTTCACTTCATGCAAAGCCAAGGCGGGATGTTGTAGATATACATCGTTATAGGCCAAGTGCTATGCCCCCTGCTCATCTCTCCAAAAGGATTCATGTTGTCCGTGCTTAAGTCGAACCTTAGGTTTCTTGCATCCTCGCCGAAGTCTTCAAATGTTCTGTCAATGTTTCGCCACTGTGACCCATCGGCGAGATGTCTCAGCGTGCCGTCTTGTAGGCGTTCTTCCGAGTGCCAGCGCATCATCCTTGCATGCTCCTTGTTCCTGAACAGATGCTTCAGCCGTGGTATTATAGGAAATACCACATCACCTTAGCAGGAACCCTTTTCTTCGAAGGCCATCCGTCAACTTCGCCTGGATCATCTCGTCTGATCTTGTATCGAAGTGCTTTACAAACCGGACATGCTTCTAGGTTCTCGTACTCCTCATCGTGGTAGAGGATACTATCATTAGGACATGCGTGTATCTTCTGTACCTCCGGTCCTAGAGGGCAGACTAACTTCTTAGCCTCGTACGTTGATTGCGGCAATTCGTTTCCCTCTAGAAGAATGTTCTTCACGAGTTTTAGTAACTTGCCAAATGCCTTGTCACTGACACCATTTTTGGTCTTCCATTGGAAGAATTCCAGCGTGGTACCCAACTTTTTGTGCCCCTGTTCACAACCTAGGTACAAGGACATTTTGTGGTCCGACAACATATGCTCCAATTTTTGCAATCCCCTGTACGTCGCGCAACATCTAACCAAGGTCATCAGAACTGTCATTTTCTTCAGCATCCCTGCCCGCCTCGCCTGCTATATTCTCTTCAAACCCACCATATTGACCATAGTCCGAAATGTTGTCGTCGTCTTCTTCATCTTCTTCCATTGCAACCCCACCTCTCTGTGCGATGTCCAGCAATTGTAGTGAGGTATGAATCCCGACTGAAACAAGTGGGCATGAATAATTCTTGATGTAGAATACTCCTTCTCATTTTTACACTTTTTGCATGGACAACGTGTGAAACCCTTCTGCTTGTTGGCATCGGCCACACTCAAAAAATAATGCACGCCTTGAATAAACTCTGTCGACCGTCAATCCGCATTGTACATCCATTGCCAATCCATCTACATGGAATACACAAAAATCATAAGAAATCCACGAAATTCAAACCATTTAAATATTATTACAATAACTATATATATGTAATCGACAATAATTATATACTAATCCAACATACGTAATGTGTTGTTCTAAAAAATTAGAATTATTTTTAAAAGGTCTTTTTAAGTGGTTACATAGTGTACATTAAAATTTTCTAATCTACTATCAAATTTTCTATATTTTTTTCCTTTGTCATCTATTTTATAACTTTTTTGTCCAAAAGTTTCTCTCTCATTATTTTCCATAAACATTTTTTGAGATAAAATTGTACGTAATAAATTCCTACAAATGTAACGTGCTAAGCATACTTTTCTTCCTCTTTATTTTCCCAAACATTTTTCTCAACACAATGTTATGTGCTTAGTAAAATAATTAGTCCAAACAAATTTTCTCTCTCTTCATGTTTGCATAAAAATCTAGAGATGAAATTGTCTAGAAAACAACCGTAAAAAGTGAAGTGCTAAGAGTAGATCATAAGAGGAAGAAGTTGCTAACCTTGTAGATAGCAAAGATTTGTGTATTATCAACAAAACAAAATCACAAAAAATTTTGGTGGCACCTCCCCTCTAGCTAGAGCAAAAGTTTGAAGACAAGTGGAGCTGGCTTGGGCTGGAGGAGGAAGAAGGAGTTTAAAAAGGAACCCCATCTTTAGTCCTGGTTGGTGTTACCAACCGACACTAAAGTTCAAAATTATCTTTAGTCTCGGCTGGTAACACCAACCGGGACAAAAAAAAACATATTTAGTCCCGGTTGGTGTTACCAACCGGGACTAAAGACCCCAGGCGCCCTCACAGGTTCTGACAGGATTTGAAACAGAACTAAAGATGATCTTTAGTCCTGGTTCGTGACACGAACCGGGGCTAAAGGTCCTAGAGAGTCGTTGCCTTTTTAAACCGGGACTAAAAATATTTTTTAGTCCCGGGTACAACTCTAACCAGGACTATTGTGGTTTTGCCCTCTTCAACCAAAGATGGTTTCTCTAGTAGTGGACGGAATGAAGGGAAATCCTAAGTCGTATCTTAGAGAACACCTCCTTCGTCGAAGATTATTGTGAATCACTACCAGCGGTCAAGGAAAGCAATGAGGATAATTCTCTAGCTGAGTCCAATGCTTTACTTTGCATATCTCAAGAGCCTTCTGTAGAAACCTCACCCAAACCGGGAACACCGAAGGATGAAGAAATTCAATCTTCAGAGTTTCCCATCAATTTTGAGGACAATCTTTTCGAAGCTTATGGAAATACCTCAAAATTCTTCTGCAAACAGAGACCACCAGTTCCAGTTTCTCCTCCTGTGCCTCTTGAGGATAAATTCCTTAGAGACTATGAAGGGGTTAACATCCATTATGAGCCATGAATGGTTCAAAGAGTGTGAATTGTCATCCGAAGAAATTTGGATTATTTCACCTTCGTCAACCATTCATTGCAACATAAGGGGAACGATGGTTCAGGTCCTTTACAGTCCCATCGCCGAGGCAAATATCATTTTTGATTCCCTAGCGTTCGCACTTCTCGGTGACGAACCTTTGACCCCGACCCATAAAACTTTTCAAACTCCTCATGCAGATATTTTAGAAAGTTATGGGATTCTCGCAAAACGTGATTGTGGGTCACGAAAATCTTGAGGCAATCCTAGACTTTCATGTGTTCGAAGTTTTAGACTTCGACATTCTGATCGGGCATCCACTTGAAAAGGTTTTCTTAGATGCACTGACACTAGGAGTCCTCAATATCAAACTCGGGTGGGATTCATTTTCAATTCCTATCTCTAGAGCTATGAACTCCATAGTTGAGCCCTTTCCCGAGTATGAGCCTATTGAGGAAATTTTGTAGGTTTCTCCTTTTGAATCCCCAGAGTCCGTCCTTGAGGAAGAAGCTCACTTCTTTACTCAAGAACCAGATGACTCTGGAGAGACAATTGAGCTTCCCACGACGGAACCACCATCACGACCTCCGATAGAGATCAAACCTCTACCTTCTGGCCTTCGATACACTTTTCCACACGGTGATACGGAATCACCTGTCATCATCAGTAACAAGCTTTCTGAGGATGAAACTTCCAAACTCATCTCCATCTTAGAAAACCATCAATCTGTTCTAGGCTACTCACTCCAAGACCTCAAGGGAATCAGTCCCACTCTCTGTACGCATCGCATCCCTACAGATCCAACTCTTACTCCTTCTAGGGAACCTCAAAGGAGGTTAAATAATATGATGAGAGAAGTGGTGAAAAAAGAGGTCATGAAACTCCTTCATGCCGGGATAATTTATCCCGTTCCCTATAGTAAGTGGGTTAGCCCAGTTCATGTAGTGCCAAAGAAGGGAGGCATGACGGTCGTTGCCAATTCTCAAAATGAATTAATTGCGCAACGTACTGTCACTGGATGGAGAATGTGCATAGACTATCAGAATCTTAACAAGGCAACGAAGAAAGATCACTTCCTGCTTCCTTTCATCGATGAGATGTTGGAACGGTTAGCGAACCATTCTTTCTTTTGTTTCCTTGATGGGTATTCTGGCTATCATCAAATTCCCATCCATCCCGACGACCAAAGTAAGACCACTTTCACATGCCCCTATGGAACATATGCCTATCACAGGATGTCTTTCGGGTTGTGTAATGCACCCGCATCGTTCCAAAGGTGCATGATGTCTATTTTCTCAGACATGATCGAGCAAATCATGGAAGTTTTCATGAATGACTTCTCTGTCTATGGAATAACTTTTGATCATTGTCTCGAGAAATTAAATAAGGTTTTACAAAGGTGTAGGGAGAATGACCAGGTACTTATTTGGGAGAAGTGCCATTTCATGGTCTGAAAAGGCATAGTCCTTGGGCACCTTGTGTCCAAAAGAGGGATAGAGGTGGACAAAGCCAAAATCGTTGTTATCCAAAAGCTTCCACCTCCTATCGACGTCAAGGGAATCCGAAGCTTCTTAGGTCATGCAGGGTTCTACCGTAGGTTCATTAAGGATTTCTCTCGAATCGCTAGACCCCTCACAAACATCTTAGCTAAGGATGTTCCATTCGACTTTGATGATGAGTGTCTGCGCTCCTTTAATATCCTTAAAGAAGCACTCATCTCAGCTCCTATCATTCAACCTCCCAACTGGTCGCTGCCATTTGAAATAATGTGCGATGCTAGCGACTTTGCAATAGGAGCAGTCCTTGGTCAAACCAAGGACAAGAAACATAGTGCTACCAATGAAAAAGATCTTCTTGCTATCGTTTTTGCTATTGATAAGTTTAGATCTTACTTAGTTGAAGCCAAGGTAATAATTTATACTGATCATGCTGCCTTGAAATACCTGCTCACTAAGAAGGATACTAAACCTAGGCTAATAAGATGGATTCTTCTACTCCAAGAATTTGATGTTGAAATAAAAGATAAAAAGGGAGTAGAGAATTCGGTAGCAAACCACGTGTCTCGTGTGCATTATGTGCAGGACCTATCCAGCAATGATTGCCTACAAGACGAGCATGAAAGTTTCTTTCTTGAATTTGAGGAATCTTGCTCTCTTAAGGTATCTTTAGAACCTTTCACATTTTATGCCATGAGCACATACTACCACCTTAAGGTCCTATCCGAAGAAATGTTTAGAAGGTTGGTTGTAGATGCTTTTGTTTATCATAAACATTGCAAATTTCGTGGATGCTCTTTTTGGCACTAACCTTGTAGCTAGAACCTCAACGATAAATTAACAACTGGTGGTGAAGCTAGGAACTACATCACCAATGGTGACTGCAATATAAGTACTCCCCATTGTCGAGCTTTTGACCATAAACAAGCACTATCAGGAGGTAGCCCGGATTATCATTTCCTTTCATCAATAAAAATTAAGAACATGTTTTAGGGATAACATCGGGACAAGTTTTTCACTTGGCTAGACTCTAAATTTTAAAATGATGGGATGGAAGTGCATAATGATTTTATGTGCTAGTGGCTCAACTTCTCGGTAAGCGAGTAGGGGTACACCCCAGAAAATCATGATGATCCAGTGGCAGGAAACTATCCTTGGGATCACAATGGATGGTGGATAGAACCGTCGCTGATTAAATAAACTATGGAAATAAAACTTGGCCAGTCTTAGGTCTTAGGCTTGTGAAAAGAATTGCAAAACTAGCTTTATGCAAAAGAACCATAGCCGTTCCTTGATTATCCCCTATCATATGCATCATTGTTGTGGTGGCTTGCTGAGTACGTTTGGTACTCACCCTTGCTTTACGCAAAACATTCAGAGATGGGTGATGAAGGCCCTGAAGACCCATACCAGTACTACCAGGAGGGTATGGAAGATGATGGCGCTTAGTAGGTCTTAGACTCGGTCGTTGCCTGTGGCAATGGCGTGCCACTGCCTTATCTACGCTGCCTTATCCATATTTTGGTTTTGCTTGTATTCCGGACCGTTTGGCGCTCCATTGTAATATATCGTGTAAGATGATTGATGTATTTTGCACGCTTGATGATTCAGTAATGTAATCGTGGGTACCAGACTACTCGATCCAGGGAAATGATACTATGAACACGAATGATTTCTGTTACAAAATAAGGGGTCCACAGAGCTGGTAGCAGAGTGTGCGACTGTAGGATAAGACCAATGGGGCCCCACCCCTTTATAGTTGGATAAAGGGAGAAATCCCCTTCTAGGATTATTTTGAAAATAAAAATATTATGTCTATAAAACAAAATGTGTTTTCCACTATACTCTTGTCCCTTGTCTCTTTATCCTGACTCTGGTTTTCTTAGATATAGATGGCAGGACAAGGTCAGAATGGAGTCTGGGAGGTTGAGGTTCCACGAGAGGATGGATACATCTTGCAGCTACGACAACTGATGTCGTGCCTGAGATACCCTGAGTTACCCACCTTCAGGAGGAGAAGGTTTGGTACTGGAGACCGTCCCGAGTGGGAGGCTACCGTGACAATCAAGTCACGTGTTGCTAGCGAGCCGGAGTTCCGCTTCAGGACGCGCTATCGGCATGACTCGGCAGAGGCTGCAGTTCAGGACGCTGCCCAAGAGGCATTCCTCCTTCTTAACGCCGTCCACAAAGTGAGGTGACGAGGACTGAAGTTGCACATCACTTGTATCGGGAGGATGTCAACTCCGTCTGCACCGTGCAGGCTACCCCGTGCTGCTACAACCCCATGGTGACATGTCTATCCCGGTGGGCTGAGGCCGTGGATGACTACTATGAGGAGGCACTAGTGGAGATCAACGAGCAGCAGAGATGCTTGGGCGAGCTCGAGGAGGAGCACCACTCCTGTGGCAGCAAGGTCGACTCGTTGAAGACCCAGCTCTAGTTTAATGGCACGCAGTACAAGTAGCTCTCGGACCGGTACGTTGCCCGTGGCGAGGCCATGGCCACCCTTGAGGAGCAGCTGAGGAAGAGCCAGAGGCAAGTCAGTTAGCTGGAGGAGCAGCTCCGTACAGTCTCGATTACCACTGCGGCTGCCTCTACTTCCACCGCACCGCCACCACCCCCTGCATCGGTTCACGACCACTACTACTTCCTCACTCCGCCGTGCCTGGCAACTTTCCCCGCTTTATTGGAGGAGGTTGGCATGCTAAGCACAAAGTCCAGACCCTACCTGGTGGATCCTGCTGCGACATAGCCTGCTGCTGTAGAGACGGAGCCCACACCAATAGCCACAGTTGCTTCATTCGAGCCCGATTCTGAAGTGGAGATCCCGATCAAGATCGACACAGACCCAGGGACTGAGACAGAGCCAGAGGAGGTCGAGAGAGAGCCCAGCATCACAGACCCGTCAAAGGAAGAGACTCCTGCTTACCGCATCACCTTTGCCTGAGGACCCAGCACTCGCAGGACTGCTCGCAAGAGCACACGACCCAGGGGCAAGAAGCCCCAAGAATGATCCTGAGGTGACCACTTCTGAGCCATGGGGACTCCGATTCGCGTCCGCCAAGGACCACCCACTTCCCGCACCTGGTTCCTGTGGCTAGCTGGACACTAGATGAGAGGTCTGCACTGGCTTTGGTCTTGCTTTGGATGGCTTTTGGGACAGCGAGAACCACACCCCCCTTTTAGTAGATGATGATTGCATGGCAGTAGTTCAATGTTAGCTTTTGCGTGGTATTCTGTTGGACTGCGTATGTGCGGTATGTTGTATTAGCTCTTGATGTATTGAGTAAGGATCTATGTAATGTTCTATGGTTATGTTATGAATGAGTTTATTCCACCATGCGTGCCCCATAAAAGATCACCTTAACCAACCCAAAATAAAAAGAGTAGGATTGTGACCTTAGTAGGTCAAAGCTGCTCTTACTTATCTACGCTCTACAGATGGTTTACCGACATCGGGCAACGGTCGCCAATGAGAACCCACCAGAGCCCAATCCCACCACTTTGGCTGAGGTCATGGCTGCACAAACCCAGCTGTTGCAGGCCATCGCCAACAATCAAGGAGGCCGTGAAGGCTCAAGCCTTGGCGAGTTTATGAGACCCAAGCCACCCACCTTCGCTACGGCAGAGGAACCTATGGATGCGGAGGATTGGCTGCGCATCATAGAGAAAAAGCTCTCTTGTGCGTGTGCGTGAGGCTGACAAAGTGATATTTGCCGCGAACCAACTAGAAGGACTTGCTAGTGACTAGTGGGATACCTATAAGGAAACTCGAGCAGAGGATGCTGCGGAACCTACATGGGAAGAATTCACCACCACCTTTCACGAGGACTTTGTGCCTACGGCAGTGATCCGTATGAAGAATAATGAATTCAGGAGACTACAACAAGGGAACACCACTGTGCAAGAGTACCTAAACCGGTTCACCCAGCTTGCCTGCTATGCAACTGGCAATTTAGTAGATGAGGATGAGAAGATCGACAAGTTCATCGAGGGGCTGAATGATGAATTGCGGGGGCCTATAATTCGACAATATCATACCAACTTTTAGAGTTTGATCAACAAGGTTGTGAGGCTGGAGCACGATCAGAAGACGGTGGAGAACAACCGCAAGAGGAGACTCGCTATGACCCGCCCACTTCAGGGAGTGCCTCAGCGTCCTAAGGAAGCCACTCCATCTGGATGGAAGCCAAATGTCGTGGCATCCAACCGGCCTACTGCACCTAGCAATGTCAGCAGACCGACTGCAACTCAGTTCCGTACTCCAACACTGACCCTGGCTGCCCCGGGAAAGAAGAATGTGAACTGCTTCAACTGTGAAGAATTTGGGTACTACGCCAACAACTTCCCCAAGCCACGTAGCACCCCTATTTGTACCGGTCCTAATGCAACGGCTGTACGTGGTAGTACTACACCTGTTGCTGGACACGGTCTGTTCAGGATGCTGCAACCCAATGAGTCTGCTACCGGGTTCCGTCACGGACAGGTGAACCATGTGCACGCCGAAGAGGCACAGGAAGATCAGAATTTGCTAATGGGTATGTTTTCTATCAACTCTGCCCTAGTTAAAGTCTTATTTTATTCTGGAGCATCGCATTGGTTCATATCATCAAAAATAAGCAAACAACACAACCTACACTGGGTGAAACTTAAGAGACCCATGTTAGTGCATTCACCCGGGGGAGATATAACCGTACCCCATGCTTGCATCAACGTGCCCATCCAAATTAGAGACATGGTATTTCTCTCAAATCTTATGGTACTACTGCCACAAACTCTCGATATCATACTGGGAATGGACTGGTTAAATAAGAACAAGAGAGTCATAGACTGTGGCCGAAGGGAGGTCACTATGTCTACCCCATGGGGATCACCGATGAACATAGCAATGGATCGGGACCCGATGTTATGTGAGCGAGCTACGGGAGTATTTACCATGCTACCCATGAGCGGGATGCCAGTAGTACAGGATTACCCGGACGTATTTCCTGAGGATTTGCCTAGAATGCCCCCTGACCGTGACATAGAATTTATTATTGACCTAATACCTGGTACTGCCCCCATATCCAAGAGGCCCTACGGGATGCCGGCTAACGAGCTAGTGGAACTCAAGAAGTAGACCAGAGAACTACAAGAAAAGGGATTCGTACGCCCTAGTTCTTCTCCTTAGGGAGCCTCGGTATTGTTTGTCAAGAAGAAGGACGAAAGTATGAGAATGTGCGTGGATTACCGGTCGTTGAATGAAGTGACCATCAAGAACAGGTACCCATTACCCTGAATCGATGACTTATTTGATCAACTCAAGGGTGCCAAAGTGTTCTTGAAGATTGATCTTCGATCAGGATACCACCAGTGGAAGATTAGAGCCAGAGATATTCCCAAGACAACGTTCTCAACGCGCTATGGACTATATGAGTTCACAGTAATGTCTTTCGGATTGACCAATGCCCTGACATATTTCATGAACCTCATGAACAAGGTATTCATGGAATATCTGGATAAATTTGTGGTGGTGTTTATCAATGACATTCTTATCTACTCCAAGGACGATGAGGAACATGCAAAGCACCTACGTCTAGTGCTGGAGAAGTTACGAGAGCATCAGTTGTATGCAAAATTTAGTAAATGTGAGTTCTGGCTTAAGGAAGTTACTTTTCTTGGTCATGTAATCTTAGCCGGAGGAGTAGCAGTAGATCCTACCAAGGTCGAAGCTGTTACGGAATGGAAAGCACCCAAGTCTGTAACAGAGGTCCGGAGTTTTTTGGGATTGCCGGATATTACTAGAGATTCATTGAAGGATTTTCCACAATAGCCAGACCCATGACCCAACTCTTAAAGAAGGAGAAGAAATTCGCTTGGACCGAGCAGTGTCAACGAACTTTTGACAGGCTGAAAGAAAAGTTAACCTCTGGCCCAATTCTAGTCCTACCTGACAACCATAAGGACTACGTGATATACTGTGATGCGTCCCGACGAGGACTGGGAGGAGTATTGATGCAAGATGGAAAGGTTGTGGCATATGCCTCAAGATAACTGCGACCCCACGAAGAAAACTACCCCACACATGATTTGGAGTTGGCAACAGTTGTTCATGTGTTAAAAATCTAAAGACACTATCTGATCGGGAATCATTGCGATGTATACACTGACCACAAGAGCCTGAAATACATCTTTACTTAGTCTGATCGCAACCTACATCAGAGAAGGTGGCTGGAATTGATCAAGGATTACGTTCTAGGAATCCATTACCACCCCGGCAAGGCGAATGTAGTTACCGACGCTTCAAGCCACAAAGCCCAATGCAACCATATGAGACTGGAAGGCATGGCCATTGAGCTCCAAGAAGAAATGGCTTGACTTAACTTGCACCGATTCCTCATGGAAAATAAAAGTCTCTGGAAATCCAACCCGTAACACCCTAAAAATCGGAGAATTTAAAAATCGGAGCTTACAAAAACTTTTGGTATTTTTGCATCTCGCCTTGTTTATTGCCTCTCATTGCCAGCTTTGTTGCGTGAGAAATTTCAAAATAATTTATCTAAAAGATTTATCTAAAAGATTGAGAAAAACCAAATAATTTAATAATCCCAAAGGAAAGGAAATTTCAAAATAAAGGTTTGAAAATAAAAATTATAAAAAGATATATAGGGAAGTTGATGAGAATTTATTTTGAATAAAAAATAACATCTTTGGGAAAAAGGGAAAATGAATTAAAAAATATATAATATAATATAATATAATATATAAAAAGGGACAAAAGGGTTGGAAACATAGGTTAAAATTTAATTTTTGACTGGGCTAGGTCATATTTTAATTTTAAATGTGGAGGCAAAAAGGAATGGAAGAAAATAGAATTTAATTCGAGAAAATAGAAAAGTCTCTTGTTCATTGCGCGCCATCCGTTCGACGCCGTGCCGGGCCCCCGGACCACCCTCGCCACCGCGCGCCGTGCATCGCGCACGCGCCCGCGTCGACCGGCCCCCACCCGCACGTCGCACCCACTACCGCGCCACCCGCAGCCGCACGTGCGCGCCGCGCACGCTGCCGCTGCCCCGCACGCCGCATGTCGCCGCTCCACGCCGCGCGCCGCCTGTTCCCATACCCCCGCGCCACCCGCACGCACACGCCGTCGCGCACGTCGCCCGCCCGCACGCCACGCAAGGTCGCGCCGTCTTGCACGTTGCCGTGTCGCCCGCCGCCTCGCGCCCGCACCGCACGTCGCCGCGCCTCACGCCGTTCGCGCCGCGCACGTCCTCGCCCGGCCCCGCCTCCGCGCGTCACCGCGTGTCACCGCCGCATCGCCTCCCCGCGTGAGCCCTCCCTCCCCTCTCTCCCCTCTCCGGTCGTCTATAAAAGGGGGCGAGCCCCTCCTCTCTTCTCCCCACTTCACCGCTCGTCGCCTCTCCCATTCCTTCTCTCTCTCTTGCCATCGCCGGCCACCACCGTTTCACCACCTCGCAGAGCCGTCGCCACCGTCGTCCGCCGCGCGCTTGAGTCTTGCCACCTCCCTCACCACCGCCGCCATCTGCCTGTAAGCCTCCCAGGCCTCCGCCCCGTGCGCCGTCAGCCTACCGGGCGGAAGGAAGAAAGAGACACGAGAGAGGATACAGGAGAGAGAATGAACAGGGAGAGGGTAGAAGGGTAAGAAAAAAAGAAGGAAAGAAAAAGAAAAAAGGGGAAAAATTTAGAAAAACTTAGAAAAAATCTATGGGCAAATATATATATTTTTTCTCACAAACAAATTTGGATTTCAAAATAGGAATCCGGAGATATTTAACCGTCGCATAATTTGATTATCTAGGAGTTTATTTATAACTTAGCTCGCCATTAAATATTATTTTAACATGCGGATGCTCTAAAATTTGAAATTCAAATAATTTTGAGATAACATCATTCTGAAAATTTGTCACCTTAGTAAATTAAATCGGTGTATCGCAAAAACCCTAAATTACTAGAACCCGCATCTTAATTTGGATTTCATCAAAACTCACACTCAAACTTAATTAAAATCTTGGACTAATTTTTGGAGTTGCTTTTTGGTTCCTTTTTGACCTCTTGGTAATTTTATTGAATTCTAATCGAATTCAATGATTTTTTGCACGTACGAATAGCATCCGAGGAAGTAGACACTTACTACACGAAGACCCCGTCCAACAAGCGTGCGAGCAAGGCAAGTCATCACACCTCTTCGAACATATATCATCCCAATTGCGAAATAATGTTGTTTTAAACTTCAAATATGCATGCTATATACACAAATTAATACCTATGCTTGATATACCATGCCTTGACATTGTTTACCTTTAGATATAATCTTTGTAACCCTCGATGTGATATAACCAAAGGATATCTTCAGTAAAATGCTTAGCGATGCTTATATCAGATTCATGCATACTCATGACTTTACAAAGAAGCTTTATGCTTGGGCAACTACCTTAGGGAAGGCAATTGAAATATGGCATGTGGAGACATGAGCGCCACATTGCCTCGAACATGATGAAAATAGTTTTAATGGAAAAATGAAAGTATAAAACCAATGTTTTAGACTTGGGCGGCTGGATGGATTTGGGTGGATTCTGGTAAAGGCAAGTACCGTCCCTGGTCAATTAAGGACCGAGCCATGAGACTTACAACCTGAAACGAGCCAGTACAACCGTACTTCTCGAATGGGTATAGACCTAGCGGAGTAGATAGCCGAGCGGAGGCAGTATCCCTGCATAGTGGTTCTTATGATGAGAAGTGGTTTGTGATGTTGAGATGAGGCTGCGGCCCACATACGGAAGTGATGAATCAAATCAAAATTAATTATAACTTAAAGATTGAGAGAGTTTCCCTTACCCCCGGAGTGCCAGAACTCCTCGCACTGCTAGGAAAGGACGGCTAGAGTGCAAGAGGGATAAAGTTCATGGAGCGGGTAGTGCCAAAGTGAGGTTATCGAAAAGCTTTATCGTAACCGTCCCATATAAAAGGGATGTAGGCTCATTCAATGGGTAGTTGCGGAGTACGGGTAAAGTGTACATCCACTGCAGTGTGAGTAAATCAATCTATTCGAATAGTCGTGCTCGCGGATAATAAGCGGCATGACAAGTTTCTCTTGTGGCTAGACTCATAAATTTTAAAATGATGGGTTGGTATGCATAATGATTTGTGTGCTGGTGGACTCAACTTCTCAAGATGCGAGAAGGGGTAGACTTCCCAGAAAACCATAACGATCCGGAGGCAGGAAGCCATCCTTGGAATCACGATAGATGGTAGACAGACCGTCGCCAACTTAATATACTCTAGAACTAAAACTTGACTTGGCTAGATGTTAGGCTTGTGAAATGATTTATGAAAATTGGCTTTGCGTAAATAAACCTCAGCCATCCTTTGAATGACCCTATAATGTGCATCACTTCCATGTTGGCTTGCTGAGTACGTTGGGTACTCACCCTTGCTATACGCACAAACCTTCAGATGGTGGGAACGAAGAACTGGAGGACCCCTACGCTTACTGCCAGGTGGGCAAAGAAGAAGAAGGCGCCTACTAGGTCTTAGTCCCCGGTCGTTGCCTGTGGCAATCGACGAGCCGTTGCCTTCAAATTCCGCTGCCTTATGTAATTTCTGCTTTTGGTTGTATCCGGACCAGTAGGTCCTGCATGTATTGGATATTGCCTTCGGGCCTATTATTGTAATATATTTGTGCACTTTGCACCTGGTAATTCAGTACTGTATTCGTGGGTACCACACTACTCGATCCAGGGAAATGATACTATGGACACGAATGATTCCCGTTCCAAAAACGGGGGTCTACAGAGTAGGTATCAGAGCAGTGCGACTGTAGGATAAGACCAACTGGTTCCCTACCCCTTTATAGCTGGTTAAAGGGAATTATCACTACATAGGATTATTTTTTACAAAATACAGACTATGTCTATAAAACAAATATGTTTTTCGTGTACAATCTTAACCCCCATTTCTCTACAAACATTTGATTTTGCCACCACCTTTCTCTAACCCTAAGTTATCTTCAAAATAGATGTCGGACCATATTGGAGCATGGGAAATCGAGATCCCACGGGAGGAAGGATACGTGTCACAACTTCAGCAGTTGCTATGGTGCCTAAGATACCTAGACGCACCCACCTACCGGAGAAGAAGACATGGCACTAAAGAACACCCACTATGGGAAGCTATGGTTTCAATTGAGGCCCGTATTGGGAGCGAGTCACCCTATTGCTTCCAGACACGTTACTACCGAGATTTTATGGAGGTGGCCCTTCAGGACGCAGCCCGCGAGGCATTCCTACGCCTCAATGCCATCCACAGTACCGAGCTTATAGTGACCGAGTTCGTACACCATCCCTACCAGGAGGAAGGTGACTCAGTCTGCACCGTGGAGGCCACCCCTTGCTGCTATAACCCCATGGTTACCCGTTTGTCCCGCTGGGCGGAAGCAGCTGATGATTGTTATGAGGAGGCATTACTCGAGATAGACGAGCAGCAGCGATAGATGGATGATCTGGAGGAGGAACACCATACTTCAGCTACACCACCACCCCGTGCCCCCTGTGCCCGACCACTACTATGTCATGACTCCAGCATTCTTGGCCACCTTTCGTGCCATGATGGAGCAGGCCTTCATGCTAATCACTGAGTCAGGACCATACCTGGTCGACCCTACTGCTGCTACACCATCGGAGCCCACACCGATTTCCACGGCTGCACCATTCGAGCCTGGTTCGGGAGTGGATAACCCCATCCAGATCAACGCTGACTCCGAATATGAGTCAGAACCCATGCAGGTCGAGTGGGAGCTCAGTGACACAGATCCATCAGAAGATGAAGCTCCTACCCGCCGCATGACACTCACAGGAGGTCCTATCACCCTTAGGACTGCCCGTAAGAGCACCAGGCCACTAAGCAGGAGGATCAGACATGACTCCGAGGCCACAACCTCTGAGCCATGGGGACTTCAGTTCGCTCCAGCCAAGGATCACCCTCTACCTGCACCTGGATCATGCGAATGGCTGGATGACTAGTTTGGATACCTGCAGCAGTTCTGGTCTTGCCTTGAAAGGAATTAAGACAGCAATGACCGTGCCCCTTACCCCTTTATGTATGAAAACCCTAGATCGATGTTAGTATTGTTGTATGGAGTTGTATGGACTACGCATGTCCAATGTATCCCTATGATGTAACATCTATGAACTAATATGAAGTTCCATGTTATAAACGAGTTCATTCCACCATGCTTGTTGTGTGCAAAAGATCACTTAAAGAATAACTTGAAGTGAAAAATCAATTAAAACTCGTAACCTTAGTAAGATTAACCTCTCACCTCGTCTACATTCTCAGATGGCGCACTGTCACAGAGCCTCAGCGTCTACCGAGAACCCGCCGGAGCCTAACACCTCCACTCTAGCGGAAGTTATGGCTTTACAAACCCAACTGCTTCAAGCCATTGCCAACAACCAAGGACAACGCGGAGGATCAAACTTAGGCGAGTTTATGCGAGCCAAGCCACTGACATTTTCCACGGAGGAAGAACCAATGTACGCTGAAGATTGGCTAAGAGTCATAGAGAATAAGCTGACCCTCGTCCGAGTACGAGAGGCGGATAGAGTCATCTTCGCCACCAACCCAGCTGGAAGGTCCCACAAGTGGCTGGTGGGACACCTACAAAGAAACCCGAGCCGAAGATGCCAGAGAGCCAACTTGGGAAGAATTCACGGCTGCCTTCCGTGAAAATTTTGTACCTGCTGCAGTCATGAGGATTGAAAAGAACGAGTTCCGTAGGCTGCACCAAGGCAACACCACAGTACAAGAGTACCTAAATAAGTTCACACAACTGACCCACTATGCCGCCAGCGATCTGGCAGACGAGGAGGAGAGAATAGACAAGTTTGTTGAAGGATTGAAAGATGAGTTGTGAGGACCGATGATTGGTCAAGACCACGCCAGCTTCCAAAGCCTGATCAACAAGATCGTGAGACTGGAACATGACCAGAGGACGGTTGAAAACAGTCGGAAAAGAAGACTTGCAATGACCCGTCCAATTCAAGGGACATCCCAGCGACCCAAAGGAGCAACCCCGTCAGGTTGGAAGCCAGCCATAGTGGCAACCAATCATCCCGCTGCATCCGGCAACGTCAACAGGCCACCTGCAACACCGTCTCGCACCCCGGCACCTACCTTGGCAGCTCCAGGGACCAGGAATGTCAACTGTTTCAACTGTGGAGAATTTGGGCATTACGCCAGTAGTTGCCCCAAGCCGTGCAATACCCCCAACCGCACCGGAGCCAACGCCATCGCAGTACGAGGAACCCCCGCCCCGGCACCTGGACGCAGTATGTTCAGAATGCCCCAACAAAAGGAAGCAACAACCTGATTCCGTCGTGGTCAGGTGAACCATGTGCGTGCTGAGGAAGCTCAAGAGGACCAAAGCGTGCTGATGGGTATGTTTTCTATCCACTCTGCACCAGTTAATGTTTTGTTTGATTCTGGGGCTTCGCATTCATTTATATCATCAAGAATAAGCAAAGAGCACAACCTGCACCGGGTAGACCTTAAGAGGGCAATGGTAGTGCATTCACCCGGGAGGATATAACTATACCCCATGCGTGCATTGATGTGCACATTCGGATCAAGGATGTGGTATTCCTTTCGAACCTTATGGTTTTAGCACCCCAAACCCTGGACATCATACTAGGAATGGATTGGTTGACCAAGAACCAAGGGGTATTAGATTGTGGACGGAGAGAAGTCACCCTATCTACCCCATGGGGATCGCCGATGACTGTAGCCATGGACCAAGACCCTATGCTCTGTGACCGAGCTACCGGAATATTCACCATGCTACCCATAGTTGGAATGCCAGTAATTCAGGATTACCCGGATGTATTTCCTGAGGAACTACCTAGAATGCCCCCAGACCGAGACATAGAGTTCATCATTGACCTCATGTCTGGCACCGCCCCCATAGCTAAGAGACCCTATCGGATGCCAGTAAACAAATTAGAGGAACTTAAGAAGCAAATAAGGGAATTGCAAGAGAAAGGCTTTGTACGCCCTAGTTCTTCACCGTGGGGAGCCCCAGTGCTGTCTGTTAAGAAGAAGGATGAAAGCATGAGGATGTGCATAGACTATCGGTCGTTAAATGAGGTAACCATTAAGAACAAATACCTGTTGCCTCGGATCAACGACTTGTTCGATCAGCTCAAGGGAGCCCGAGTATTTTCAAAGATCAATCTTTGATCTGGATACCATCAGCTAAAGATTAGAGCCGAGGATATACCCAAGACTACGTTCTCTACGCGCTACGACTTGTATGAGTTCACAGTGATGTCTTTTGGACTGACCAATGCCCGGCCTACTTCATGAACCTCATGAACAAGGTATTTATGGAATATCTGGACAAGTTCGTGGTAGTGTTCATTGATGATATCCTCATCTACTCTAAAGATGATGAAGAACACGTAGAACATTTGCGCTTGGTACTAGAAAAGTTGCGGGAGCACCAGTTGTATGCCAAATTCAGCAAGTGCGAGTTCTGGCTAAAAGAAGTAGCTTTCCTTGGACATATAATCTCAGCTGGAAGCGTAGCAGTAGACCCTGTCAAGGTCGAAGCTGTTACCAAGTGGAAAGCACCCCAATCAGTAACGGAGGTTAGAAGTTTCTTGGGATTGGCCGGATACTACCGGAGATTTATTGAAGGTTTTTCCACCACAGCCCGGCCCATGACCCAACTGTTGAAGAAGAAAAAGAAGTTTGCATGGACTGAGCAGTGTCAACAAGCTTTTGACCAACTCAAGGAAAAGCTCACCACCGTCCCAATCTTAGTCCTACCAGACAACCGGAAAGACTTTGTCATATACTGTGACGCGTCCCAGCAAGGACTAGGAGGTGTATTGATGCAAGAAGGAAAAGTTGTGGCATATGCCTCAAGACAACTGCGACCACATGAGGAGAATTATCCCACCCATGATTTGGAATTGGCCACAGTAGTGCATACTTTGAAGATTTGGAGGCACTACCTGATCGGGAACCACTGTGATATATACACGAACCATAAGAGCTTGAAATATTTCTTTACCCAAACCGATCTTAACCTACGACTGAGAAGATGGCTGGAGCTAATCAAGGATTATGACCTAGAAATCCATTACCACCCTAGTAAGGCCAATGTCGTAGCCGATGCTTTGAGCCACAAGACCCAATGCAATTACCTGAAGCTAGAATGTATGGCCAACGAGCTTCGAGAAGAAATGGCTCGGCTTAACCTATAGTTGATTCCTCATGGATAACTGAATTCGCTGGAGATACAACCTCTCCTACAAATTCAGATTAAGGAAGCCCAGAAGGATTGCGAGGAAATCCAACTGATCAAGGAACGCATGGCCGAAGGACTTGCCAAGGAATTCACAGCCTACAACGAAGGAACCCTGTGGTATCGTAAAAGGATTTATGTACCAGAGAAAGGAGGATTGAGAAGACTAATCCTAAAGGAAGCCCATGAGTCAGCATACTCGCTACACCCGGGCAGCATAAAGATGTACCAGGATTTGAAAACAGAATACTGGTGGCCCAACATGAAAAGAGACGTAGCAGAATATGTAGCCATTTGCGATGTGTGTCAACGAGTCAAGGCTAAGCATCAGAGACCGACAGGATTACTACAGCCACTCAAGATCCCTGAGTGGAAATGGGATGAAATAGGCATGGACTTTATAGTTGGACTACCCAAAACTGCTACAGGATTTGATTCCATTTGGGTGATTGTGGATAGACTTACCAAGACTACCCGATTTATCCCGGTCAAGACTCGGTATAGCAGCGTTAATTTGGCAGAACTGTACATGTCCAAAGTTGTGTGCCTGCACAGAGTACCCAAGAGAATTGTGTCAGATCGTGGTACTCAATTCACATCTCACTTCTGGGATAAGTTTCATGAGGCGTTGGGAACTCACCTCAACTTCAGTACTGCTTATCACCCTCAAACCGATGGACAAACCGAAAGGACGAACCAAGTCCTTGAGGATATGTTGAGAGCTTGCGCGTTGGATTTCACCAAGGACAGGGAGAAATGCCTGCCCTATGCGGAGTTCTCCTAAAACACCAGCTACCAAGCTAGCCTGAAGATGTCGCCGAATGAAGCCTTGTTTGGACGAAGATGCCGAACACCGTTGATGTGGTCGGAAACCGGTGAACGAGTTGTGTTCGGACCAGATATCATTAAGGAAGCTGAGGAGAAAGTTTGTCTGATAAGAGATTGGCTTAAGGTATCCTAATCCCGACAAAAGAGTTATGCGGACACTTGCCGGAGAGAGTTGGAATTCAATATAGGCATCTTTGTGTACCTAAAGGTTTCGCCACTGAGAGTAACCAAGAGGTTAAAGGTCAAAGGAAAGCTGGCACCAAGATATGTTGGACATTTCCCCATAAGCGCCAGAAGAGGCGAAGTGGCCTACCAACTGGACCTACCTGACAACCTATCCAACGTGCACCCTGTCTTCCACGTATCACAACTGAAGAAATGTTTGCGAGTGTCGGAAGAACAAATCCCCTCAAAAGACATTCTTGTCAACGAAGACCTCAGTACCCTGAACACCCCGTGAAGATCTTGGAAGAAGAAGAGAAGAAGACTCGAACAAAGATGTGGCGAATATACAAGGTGCAATGGAGCAACCACACCGAGGAAGAAGCCACCGGGAGAAAGAAGACTTTTGAAGACCGAGTACCGAACCTATTCCACGAATGGTAAGAAATCTCGGGGACGAGATTTATTGTTAGGGGGTAGGTTTGTAACACCCTAAAAATCGGAGAATTTAAAATCAGGAATTTAAAAATCAGAACTTACAAAAACTTTTGGTATTTTTGCATCTCGCCTTGTTTATTGCCTCTTATTTGCCAGCTTTGTTGCGTGAAATTAATAAAGAGAAATTTATCTAAAAGATGGGGAAAAACAAAATAATTTAAAAATACCAAAGGAAAGGAAATTTCAAAATAAAGGTTTGAAAATAAAAATTATAAAAAGATATATAGGGAAGTTGATGAGAATTTATTTTGAATCAAAAATCACATTTTTGGGAAAAAGGGAAAATGAATTAAATAAAATATATATAATATAACATAATATATAAAAGGGACAAAAGGGTTGGAAACATAGGTTAAAAATTTTATTTTGACTGGGCTAGGTCATATTTTAATTTTAAATGTGAAGGCAAAAAGGAATGAAAGAAAATAGAATTTAATTTGAGAAAATAGAAAAGTCTACTGTTCATTGCACACCGTATGTTCGACGCCGTACCCAGGGTCCCCAGACCACCCTCGCCACCGTGCACGGTGTGTCGCGCCCGCGACCCACGCCGCACCGCCCCCACCCGCATGTCGCGCCCACTACCGCGTGGCTGCAGCCGCCGCGCCGCCGCGTGCGCTGCGCCGCCGCCCGCACGCCGCACATCGTCGCTCCACGCCGCGCGCCGCCCGTGCCTATACCGCCGTGCCACCCGTGCGCACACGCTGTCGTGCACGTCGCCCGCCGCCCGCACGCCACGCAAGGCCGCCGCCGCCGCGCGTGTTGCCACGCCACCCGCCGCCGCGCGCCCCACGCCGCACGTCGCCGCGCCGCACGCTGTTCGCGCCGCGCCCGTCCTCGCCTGGCCCCGCCTCCGCGCGTCGCCGTGTGTCGCCGCCGCATCGCCTCGCCACGTCGGCCCTCCCTCTCTTCTCCCCACTTCACCGCTCGTTGCCTCTCCCATTCCCTCTCTCTCTCTCTCGCCGTCACCTGTCGCCGCCGTTTCGCCACCTCGCAGAGCCGTCGCCGCTGTCGTCCGCCACGCGCATGAGTCCCGCCGCCTCCCTCACCGCCGCCGCCATCCGCCGGTAAGCCTCCCAGGCCTCCGCCCCACGCGCCGTCAGCCGACCGGGCGGGTGGAAGAAAGGGGGGGTAGACGCGAGAGAGGATAGAGGAGAGAGAATGAACAGGGAGAGGGTAGAAGGGTAAGAAAAAAAGAAGAAGGAAAGAAAAAGAAAAAAGGGGAAAAATTTAGAAAAATTTAGAAAAATTTAGGAAAAAGTTTTTGGAAAATATTTGGGAAAATCTGTGGGCAAAAATATATATTTTTTCTCATAAACAAATTTGGATTTCAAAATAGGAATCCGGAGATATTTAACCGTCGCATAATTTGATTATCTAGAAGTTTATTTGTAACTTAGCTCGCCATTAAATATTATTTTAACATGCGGATCTTCTAAAATTTAAAATCAAATAATTTTGAGATAACATCATTTTGGAAATTTGTCACCTTAGTAAATTAAATCGGTTTATCGCAAAAACCCTAAATTACTACAACCCGCATCTTAATTCGGATTTCATCAAAACTCACACCCAATCTTAAATAAAATCTTGGACTAATTTTTGGAGTCGCTTTTTGGGTGTTTTTCGACCTCTTGGTAATTTTACTGAATTCTAATCGAATTCAATTGATTTTTCGCACGTACGAATAGCATCCGAGGAAGCATGCACTAACTACACTGAAGACCCCGTCCAACAAGCGTACGAGCAAGGCAAGTCATCGCACCTCTTCGACATATTGATCCCAATTGCGAAATAATGTTGTTTTAAACTTCAAACATGCATGCTATATACACAAATTAATACCTATGCTTGATATACCATGCCTTGACATTGTTTACCTTTAGATATAATCTTTGTAACCCTCGATGTGATATAACCGAAGGATATCTTCAGTAAAATGCTTAGCTATGCTTATATTAGATTCATGCATACTCATGACTTTACAAAGAAGCTTTATACTTGGGCAACTACCTTAGGGAAGGCAGTTGAAATATGGCATGTGGAGACATGAGCGCCACATTGCCTCGAATATGATGAAAATAGTTTTAATGGAAAAACGAACGTATAAAACCAATGTTTTAGACTGGGCCGGCTGGATGGATTTGGGTCGATTTCGGCAAAGGCAAGTACCGTCCCTGGTGAATTAAGGACCGAGCCATGAGACTTACAACCTAAAACGAGCCAGTACAACCGTACTTCTCGAATGGGTATAAACCTAGCAGAGTAGATAGCCGAGCAGAGGCAGTATCCCTGGATAGTGGTTCTTATGATGAGAAGTGGTTTGTTATGTTGAGATGAGGCTGCGGTCCACATACGGAAGTGATGAATCAAATCAAAATTAATTATAAATTAAAGACTGAGAGAGTTTCCCTTACCCCGGGAGCGCCAGAACTCCTCACACTGCTAGGAAAGGACGGCTAGAGTGCAAGAGGGCTAAAGTTCATGGAGCGGGTACTGCCAAAGTGAGGTTATCGAAAAGCTTTGCCGTGACCGTGCAATATAAAAGGGATGTAGGCTCATTCAATGGGCAGTTGCAGAGTACGGGTAAAGTGTACATCCACTGCAGTGTGAGTAAATCAATCTATTCGAATAGTCGTGCTCGCGGATAATGAGCGGCGTGACAAGTTTCTCTTGTGGCTAGACTCATAATTTTTAAAATGATGGGTTGGTATGCATAATGATTTTGTGTGCTGGTGGACTAAACTTCTCGAGATGCGAGAAGGGGTAGACTCCTCAGAAAACCATAACGATCCGAAGGCGGGAAGCCATCCTTGGAATCACGGTGGATGGTAGACAGAACCGTCGCTGACTTAATGTACTCTGGGACTAAAACTTGACTTGGCTAGATGTTAGGCTTGTGAAATGATTTATGAAAATTGGCTTTGTGCAAATAAACCTCAGCCATCCTTTGAATGACCCTATCATGTGCATCACTTCCGTGTTGGCTTGCTGAGTACATTGGATACTCACCCTTGCTATACGCACAAACCTTCAAATGGTGGGAACGAAAAACTGGAGGACCCTATGCTTACTGCCATGAATCAGCATATTCGTTACACCCTGGCAGCACGAAGATGTATCAGGATTTGAAGGAGGAATACTGATGGCCCAATATGAAGAGGGACGTAGCTGAATACGTGGCCATATGCGACGTATGTCACAGGGTAAAAGCTGAGCATCAACGACCGGCAGGCTTGTTGCAATTGCTCAAGATTCCAGATTGGAAATGGGATGAGATAGGAATGGATTTAATTGTCGGATTTCCCAAGACTGCCACAGGATATGATTCTATCTGGGTGATCGTAGATCGACTTACCAAGACCGCCAGTTTATCCCAGTCAAGACCAATTATAATAGTGCTAAGTTGGCAGAATTATACATGTCTAGGATCGTGTGCCTTCATGGAGTACCAAAAAGGATTATATCGGATCACGGTACTCAATTCACGTCCTATTTCTGGAGCAAAGTTCATGAGGCACTTGGGAGTCACCTTGCCTTTAGTACCACATACCACCCGCAGACCGACGGGCAGACAGAAAGGACAAATCAAGTTCTTGAGGACATGCTGAGAGCTTGTGCGTTGGACTTTACCAAGGATTGGGAAAAATGCCTACCTTACGTGAATTTTCCTACAACAACAGTTATCAAGCAAGTCTGAAGATGTCGTCGAATGAAGCACTGTTTGGTTGGCGATGCCGAACCCCATTGATGTGGTCAGAAATTGGTGAACGAGCCGTGTTTGGACCTAACATAATCAAAGAACCTGAGGAAAAGGTCTATCTGATCCGAGATCGACTAAAGGAAGCCCAATCCCGACAGAAGAGCTACATGCATACTCGACGAAGGGACTTGGAGTTTAGTGTAGGCGGCTATGTGTACCTGAAAGTCTCTTCGGTACGAGGAACCCGGAGGTTCAAGGTCAAAGGAAAGCTTGCGCCAAGATACGTGGGACCATTCCTGATAAAAGCTAGAAGAGGCGAAGTGGCCTATCTGCTAGAACTACCAGAAAATATCTCCGATGTGCACCCAGTGTTCCATGTGTCACAATTGAAGAAGTGTCTGGGAGTGCCAGAAGAGCAAGCTCCCTTGGAAGATATCCATATCAACAGTGATCTCACATATCTTGAACATCCGGTAAAAATATTGGACGAGGCAGAGAAGAAAACCCGAACCAAGTCATGGCGCATGTACAAAGTGCAATGGAGCAATCACACCGAAAAGGAGGCCACTTGGGAAAGGGAAGATTTTCTAAGGACAAAGTGCCCACACCTTCTCGACAACCGGTAAGAAATCTCGGGATGAGATGTATTTAAGAGGGGTCGGTTTGTAACACCCTAAAAATCGAAGGCATAAAATTCGGATCTAAAATTAAAAACCTACAACACGTTTGAGTTATTGCATCGTGTCGTATTTATTTGCCTCTTATTTGCAAGTCCTTCATTGCCGAATTTATAAATAAAATAATATTTATTTAAAGAAAAATCGAAGAGGATTTAAAACCCTAAAAGAAAATAGAAAATAAAAATTTTCAAAATATATAATAGAAATAAAATTATAAAAATAAAAGTTGGGGAAAAACTAAAATTTAATAAATTTATAATTGAGCAAAATTATATTCAAATTCATGCATGAAATACAAATAAATAAATAATATTAATTATAAAAATAAAAATAAAAAAATCGAAAACATGAAAAATCACACTCTTCAATTCCCCCTAAGTGTTTGGCCCGGCCCCGAGCCCCGCGCCCCCACGCGCGCCGCGCACGCCGTCCCATCACGCTGCGCGCCTGGCCGCGCCGCGTCGCGTCTCCGTCGTGTCACGCCTCGTGCCCCGCGCCATGCCACCCGTTGTAACAGTCTGAAAATTGTACCTTTAAAAAATAAGTAAAAAGGTGAAGAAATTTTCTTTTTGCGAATAAATTTTGTACTATGTTTAGTATGAAGTAATTAAAATCATCTAATATTAGTGATTGATTGTTACTTTTTGATTATTATGTTTCAAAGTTGGAGATTTTGTCTATTTAAAGGTAACACCATTTAAGGGTATACACATGTTTCAAATGAAAGGGAAACTAGCTCCTAGGTATATTGGGCCATATCAGATAGTGAAGAGAAGAGGAGAAGTTTCCTATCAGTTAAAATTACCGTTGGAACTAAGTGAGGTACATCCAATATTCCATGTGCCACAACTTAAGAAATGCCAAAAACAACCAACTGAAGAGATACCATTACAAAACATCAAGTTACAGCCCGATTTAACCTATGTAGAAGAACCTGAAAAAATCTTAGAGGAATCCGAACGGAAATTAAGGAATAATAATATATAGTTTTATCTGGTATAATGGAAGAACCATACAGAGCAAGAGGCAACTTGGGAAAAAGAATCAGAGATACAAGAAAATTTTCCTAGTTATTTGAAATTTAGTAGAATCTCGGGGACGAGATTCTTTTAAGGAGGGAAGGTCTGTAATAGTCTGAAAATTGTACCTTTAAAAAATAAGTAAAAAGGTGAAGAAATTTTCTTTTTGCGAATAAATTTTGTACTATGTTTATTATGAAGTAATTAAAATCCCCTAATATTAGTGATTGATTGTTATTTTTTAAAAAAATCTTAACTTAGCTTTCAAATTAAGAAAATTCATAAAAATTAAAAATTAAAATTAATTTTAAAATCTAAATTAAACTTTAACAAATCCTTTCCTAATTTTTTCCCTTTTTCTTTTAATCCTCTTTTCTTATTTTCTTTCTCTCTTCCTTTTTCTTTTTCTCTTCCTTTTTCTTTTCTTTCCTTCCTCTTCTTATTTTCCAGCCTTCTTCTTCCTCCCGGGTTTGAAACACCACGACTGCCGCCTGAGGGAGATGCCCTTACACTGTGGGCTGGTCCTTGCCCATCGAAAGTCACAACCGACCTTAGTTACCGCCTCTTTCACACATACATAGCCACCCAAAACCAATCCAAACTGTTATCATTCCAACCTCCGATGAACCAACATGGCACAAACTACGGCCACCGGAATTTGGCCGCCATACCACGAGCTAATCTTGCCAATTGGAGACCAAACTAACACCGGCGAACCGACATCGAAATGTGCACATGTAAACACTAGATTGGCTCGGCCATGATATCGATTTTATCCTCAATGAACCGACTAAAGAAGAACCACCATAGTTGACAGCTCTATCTTCAGAGGAAACTGACAATAAAAACTATAAATAGACCTCGGTAGTTCAAGCTTTGTACACTAATTTTGATCGCCATCTTTCCCTCCCTAATACCGCTCAAGAATCCCTAGCTACCTGTTGATGAGAAAATTTCCCACACACTAGCCTGATGATTTGTTTAACTCTAGTGTAGGTACAAATTGGATTGCCTTTGGGGTTCAGGGCGTGCCAGTTGGTTTGATCCTGTAACCAACAAGAAACAAGAATAGGCAATTAAATTATAATTAGATCGTACTCAATCGACTATAGATATTCATAATATATAATCGTTATCCCAAAGTGTATTTAGACTAAGTGACTGGGATATATCGAGACAGTATAAATGACTTATGTCTAAAAGCACATCATGATAAAGATTATATACATTTATAGCCTAGCCGATGTCGTAGATCTAATATGAATTGGCTAATACTCCGATATAATTTTATACTAAGATATTAATCTGAGCTAAATACACTGAACAAGGATCAATCGGCTGTTAAGATGGCTTAACAGATTGATATCAAGCTTAATATATTAAACTAGATTAAGATTTAATATAAAGGGCGGCTTTAACACATCTAATAGAAATAAATCATGTAAGATGGCTAAAACAGGTAAGATCGGCTCAAACCTCGATACTATCTCTAATAGTAGTCATTGAGCTGAATAGATCTGTATGATTCTAAGAGCAACTTAATAGATCGAACTTAAACGATGTAGCATTAAGTACAAAAAGAAGCATGAGATCTAAATAAACTAATGAAAACCTTTCAAGATGGTAGATATACTATATAATCTAGATTAACATTGAAATCCAAACCTACCAAATCATCTAGCAATTGACGCTAGCCAATTAGGATTTAGACCACAACACCGATCTAAATTATATGGCATATATGATAACTATGAAGATTACAAAGACAGAATTAGAGTATCATAATGTTGGAAGCACTAATCCCGACAACGCAAACCGCTGTGACAAGAATTACATTTTTGCTGGAGATCAAATGATGCAGCCCAACTAGAAGCAAGAACTCTTCGAAAAATATTAAAGGAAAAAGGGTGGCGATGCGCCAAGATTGTATTGATTGATTCGTATATTAAATTACATGGCCTTGGGTCATATTTATAGCCAATTACAAACAGAGTCCTGGTAGGGAACGACCCTTACCTCTAAATACTATTTAAGATACGACACATATCTGGGACATGGTACCCTACCATGATACACAAGGAGACTATACAAATATCCTAATTTAAAGATACAATTGACTTTTTAGGACTTTATACGTAGATGACAATATCTCTGAAGCACTTAATGACCGAATCTAATGATGATCTTCATATCTTCCTTTCAAGGTCAGTCATATCTTTTATCCCAATTGGAATCGGCCATACCGGTTGCCCTGTCCGACTCGGACTCAGCCGACTGGCTCTTTAGCCAATTCGGACTCAGCCGATGCGTACTCTGTTTTTGAGAAACGCACGCTTCCCCAATTCCACTTCGAAGTTGCTTCAAACTCGGGGATTTGCTTGCCACATTTGGTCATTAAAACTACCATAGCCTGTACACTGATAATTTCTCAAAAGATCAAGGATAGGTTCAGAAGAACCCTAGAACGGCCGCAACAAGGAAATTGCAAAATTGGAAATCTTCGGCCGATTATCCTTCAAATTCAAGGTATGCTGATGTTCTAAAGACTCTAAGCTTGCTTTTCCCCAAAAAGATTTAAGTCTTAGCTCACCAAGGAACGCTGTCGACGAAGACCGCCGACTTTCCCCTCTTTCTCGCCAGCGCGCACACGGCGCCAGTTGTCCCCAGTGCAAACCCGACCCAACCAGCCGCATAATTAGGTTCTCTAGGACTTGTAGATGCTTATAGATCTCCCACTTTAGTTAGAGCTTCACCGAAACACGCCGGCGACGAGCCTCACCACCACGGAGACTACCTTACCGCCGCCGGCTCGTCTCTCGAGCCTCGCCGGCCCACCCGAGTACAAAAATGGAACTATAGCAAGTCCTATATGAAGAAAAACCCACTAAATCCTAGAATCTAGCCATCCTGTGCCGTGCGCATCATCCCCACAAACCACCGACTTTGGGAAAGAGAGAGAAGAGCAGACGAAGAAGAAGATGAATAGTAGGAAGAAGGAAGAGAAGAGAGAGGAAGTGAGAAAAACTTGTATGGCGCAGTGCAAAGAGTGGGAGGTCCTGGGTTCGAACCAACCACCACCCACCCCTTTTATTTATTTTCTGTTTTAATTTGTTTAGAGATAGAAGAAAGAAAGGGAAAATAGAAGAACTCTAGAAAAAGTCCCTAGAAGATAATTTGATTTTTTTAATACTCTTTTAAACCTCATATTCAAATATGTATATCCTTTCAAACTCATTTATTTACTATTTTTAAAACCCTTTTAAAACTATTTGTTTCAAAACCCCTTTACTTACATTTTTGTAAAATCTAAATTTTTAAACCAAAAGAATAATATCTTCTAAAATTTAAAAATTTATCTACTTTAAAATATGCTTACTTTTACGATGATTTTTGATTTTTGATTTAATTTATTCAATAATTTCTTTCATTGACGTATCGATAGATTGCGACGTTGAATCCTCGGAAGAGTAAGAACCCGACCAGGAATTCGACATAAACGCCCTCGTTACCGTCCATTCAAATAAATACTGTGAGGCCGACGACGCTCAAGGCAAGTCAAACTGTCTTTGATCATTCATAAAGTTCAAAAAACAATAACTTATCATGTTTTAAATAATATATTTAGACATAAATGTTTTGTGGGATGTGTTAGCTAAGTTAGATAGTCATAATTTGTCATGTCATGTGATTCTAGATTTTTTTAGGTTATATATGTTAATATTTTATGTAAATATAAGGACATCTATAGTTCATATAAGTTATTATTTTATTTGTAACATCCTAAAAATCGAAGGAACCGAAATCGGAACGTAAAAATCGGAACTTTCAAAAACCTTCGCTTGTTGCTTCTTTCTCGGGTTTGTTGCTTCTTATTTGCCAGCTCAGTTGCATAAATTTAGACGTGATCAATTTCCCTTTCGGTGTTTTTGAATGATTTGGGTTTGTCGAAATGAAAGATGCGAAGGTCCGTATCTGGGATTTTAAAAAGAAATCGGGGAAACGCGGATTTATGAAAACATGATTTGGGAAATATAAAATACAAATTATGGTTGGGAGAAGATAAATTAGGACACAAAATAAATAATGAAATTCTCGGGAGTCGTACTCGAAATCCGGAAAATTTTGGAAAAATAAAGGGGAGGATATTGAAATTTGAAAGAGGGATTTTAAATGAATAAATATGAAAAATATTGTGGAAAAATAAAAGTGGAGAAAAATTGAAAATATTGTGTTAAAAATTATTTTTGAATTTTATGAATTTATTTTGGAATTTTTTTAGAAGAAATAAAAATGGAAATGGAAAATTAAAATGGAAAATCGGGAAAAATCGGAAATTGCACTTGTTCATGGCGCGCCAAGTGTTCGACGCCGTCGCGCCGTGCCGGGCCCCCGCGCACGCTCGCCACGCGCCGCGCGCAGCCGCGCGCGCACCCCTCCTACCGGCCGCGCGCCACGCGCCGCGCGGCACGCGCGCCGCGCCGCGCGCGCCACGCGCCGCGCGTGCGCCTGCCCGTGCTGCCCCGCGCGCCCGCGCGCCCCATCCCGCGCGCCCGTGCCCTCGCCGCACGCCCGTACAGGCCCCCGCAGCCCACGCCCGCGCTCTCGCCGCCACGCGGCCGTGCCGCGCCCGGACCCCACGCCGCGCGCGCACGCCACGCCGGACCCCGCCGTGCCGCGCGCCGCCCGTCGCGTCGCTGCCGCCGCACCCGCCCATCCCCGAGCGTCGCCGCGTGCCTCCACCCCGCGCTCGCGCTGAGCCGGCCCCTCCCCTCTCCACCGCGCGCCGCGCGAGCCCCTCGGCCGCGCCTATAAAAGGGCGCGCCCGCCCCTCTTTGCCGCACCACCGCTGCGCCCTCTCTTCGTTCCCGAGCGCGCGCGAGAGCCGCCGCCGCAACCAAGCGCCGCCGTGCGCAAAGCCTTCCCCGTGCCCCATCACCCCTCCCGAGGCCGCCGTCGCCGGTAAGCCCCCTGCTCCGCCCTTTTTGTCGCCGCCGCCGTCTCTGTTTCGGCCGGACCCGGTCGAACGGTTGCGGCCAATGAATAGTGCGACGAGAGAAAAGAAAAAAAGAAAAATAAGGGAAAAATTAGGAAAAATTTTAGAAAATTTGGAAAAATATTTTGGGAAGACTTGAGTAAAATTTTGGGCAAAAATAAATTATTTTCTTGTATGTTTTCTCGGTGCAAAGTTGAAAATCGAAATCGGACTTTTCCGAATTTCGTTTCGCATCGTTTTTAAATCCGGACTTCGTTTAATTCTTTTTCGCCATTTAAATAGGTTTCTCTTTTGTGCTCAAGCCTTCAAAACCTCGAGCACGAATTCCTCCGCGGACATTTCCAAACCTAATTCCTCAAATAATTGCGATCGTCGTCTTTGTGAAAACCCTAGGACATCGACTCGATTCCAAAACTTGGATTTTTCCTAGCGACCCTTGTCCTAACTCAAGTAGAATCTTAGGCAAAACATTTTGAGTCATTTTCATGGCTTTTATGGTTCTTTTCGATCTCTCGGTATTTTATTGAATTCTAATTGAATTCAATTGATCTTCGCACGTACGGGTAGCACTGAAGAAACCGGCATCGACCCCATTGAAGACACCACCCTCAAGCGTGCGAGCAAGGCAAGTCATCACACTCTTTGAACATATTGATCCTACTTTGTGAAATGATGTTGATTTTAAATTACAAATTGCATGCTATACACAAACAGTACCTATGCTTGATATACCCCGCTTTGATATTGATCACCATTAGAATTTATTCTTTGTAACTTTCGATGTGATATGACCGGAGGCTAACTTCGGAAAATGCTTAGCCTTGCTTATACTAGATCCCCGCATACTCATAATTTTACAAAGAAGCTTTGTGCTTGGGCAACTACCTTAGGGAAGGTAGTTGAAATGCGGCCTGTGGAGACATGAGCGCCACATGGCCATGAGAATGATGAAAATTGAAAATGATATACAAATGATTTAGACTGGGGCGGCCGGATGATTTGGGTGGATTCTGGAAAAGGCAAGTGCCGACCCTGGTCAATTAAGGACCGAGCCATGAGATAGCCGGGAAACGAGCCAGTACAACCGTACTTCTCGAATGGGTATAGACCTAGCTGACTAGATAGCCGAGCGGAGGCAGTATCCTTGCATAGATGGTTCTCTATGATGTGGTTTCTGTGATGGGAATGGGGCTGTGGCCTTTACTGTGAATGGTGGAATTAAATCGACATTAATTGAACTTAAAGATTGTGGAAGTTTTCCCTTACCCCGGGTGCGCCAGAACTCCTCTCACTGCTAGAAAAGGACGGCTAGAGTGCATGAGGGCTTAAGTTCATGGAGCGGGTACTGCCAAAGTGAGGTTATCAAAAGGCTTTGCCGTGACCATCTCATGTGTTGAGACGTAGGCTCATTTGTTGGGCTGTCGCGGAGTACGGATAAAGTGTACATCCACTGTAGTGTGAGTGAATCAATCTATTCGAATAGCTCGCGGATATCGAGCATTCTGACAAGACTTTCGCTTGGCTAGACTTTAAACTTAAAACTGCTGGGTTGGGTTTGCATGATGACTTCATTCGCTGGTGGATCAACTTCTCGAGATGCGAGAAGGGGTGGATTCCCCAGAAAATCATGACGAATCGGAGGCGGGAAGCCATCCTTGGAATCACGATGGATGGTAGACAGAACCGTCGCCGGGTTAATGAACTACGGAACTAAAACTTGATTTGGCTAGTTGTTAGGCTTGTGAAAAGAATTGTGAAAATTGGCTTTATGCAAAAGAAACTCGAGCCATTCCTTGAAAAACCCTATCATGTGCATCAATTCCGTGTTGGCTTGCTGAGTACGGTTGGTACTCACCCTTTCTATACGCACAAACCTTCAGCTGATGGGAATCAAGAGCCGGAGGATCCATACGCGTACTACCAGGAGGGTGAAGGAACTGATGGCGCCTACTAGATCTTAGCTCCGGTCGTTGCCTGTGGCAAATGACATGCCGCTGCCTCTATTCCGCTGCCGTATTTAAATTCTGCTTCTTGTGTTGTATTCGGACCATGAGGTCCCTTGTGTTGAACATTGCCTTCGGGCCTATTGTAATAATGTCACCGTAAGACTATTCGTGCATGTGCACCTGATTGTTCAGTACTGTATTTCGTGGGTACCAACTACTCGATTAAGGGAAATGGTACTAAGAACACGAAAGATTCCCGTCTCAAAAACGGGGGTCTACAAAGTTGGTATCAGAGCCATGCGACCGTAGGTTAAGACCAAATGGCGCCCTACCCCTGACTAGTTGGCTAAAGGGAAATATCCCTACATAGAATCATTTTCAAACTATTATTTCCGAAAATACAAATATACCTTTCCTACATTTGTATTCCCTTTTCTTTACCAAATGATTATAATGATAGCTCTCTCCCTCTAACCCTAAGTTTCCTTCAAAAGCATATGTCGAACCATGACGGAGCCTGGGAGATCACCATCCCACAAGACGAGGGGTTTGTGGCACAGCTTCAGTCCCTGCTGTGGTGTTTAAGATACCCGGAACCACCCACCTACCAAACCAAAAGGCATGGCTCTGAAGGATATCCAGCATGGGAGGCGGCCGTTTCCGTGGAAGCCCGCATGGGAAGTGAAACATCATTCTGCTTTCACACCCGCTATCACCGGGATTTAGCAGAAGCAGCCATCCAGGATGCGGCCCGCGAAGCATTTCTTCACCTTAATGCGATACATCGTGCTAAACTCACGGTGACAGAGTTCGTGCACCATCCCTATCGCGAGGAAGGCAACCCAATTTGCACCGTGGAGGCCACCCCCTGCTGCTACAACCCGATGGTCACACGTCTATCACGCTGGGCAGAGACGGCAGATGACTGCTACAAAGAGGCCTTGCTTGAGATCAACGACCAGCAGACACGCCTCAATGATCGGTCGAGAGCCACCGTGGCGTGGGGATCGAGATCAACATGCTCACTCAGTGCAAAGCCAACGGTGCCCAATACGAGCAACTCTCGGACCGCTACATGGCCCGTGGGAAGCCCCGGTAGAGCCGGAGGAGCAGCTCAGGAAGAGCAAGCAGCAAGTCGACCAGCTGGAGGAGCAGCTGCGCACCCGCCCTGTCCACGCTACAGGTACTTCCACCGAGATTGTACCAACACCTCCTGCTCCTGTGCCCGACCACTATTACCTTATGACTCCAGCATGCTTGGATACCTTTCAAGCCATGATGGAGCAAGCTTTTATTTTGAGCACGAGCTGCGCCGTCACGATAGACCCCACGCGCCACGTCCATGGGACCCACCTCGAGCTCCGTAGCGTGCCATCCGAGCTGGATCGGGAGAGGAGAACCCCATCCAGATCCACACCGACTAGGAGTCTGAGGCGGAACCTATGGAGGTCAAATGGGAGTCCAGCGACACCGATCCAATGGAGGAGGAAGCTCCCCTCGTCGGCCGACTCACACCGGAGGCCCTCACCCGCCGCACCGCTCGCAAGAGTACGCGGCCACCGAGCAGAAGATTCGGCATGACTCCGAGGCCACCACCTCCGAGCCATGGGGACTCCGATTTGCTTCAGCATGACCACCCACTTCCCACCTGGCTCCTACGGATGGTTGGACGACTAGGCGGAAGGACCACCCCAGCTTGATCTCGCTCTGGACGGCTCGGCAGCAAGGACCACACTCTATTCCCCCTTAACTAGTTAATGAAGTAAGACAATGTAGTTGTTGTTATCATGGCATGAAGGACTGTGCGTGTACAGTCCGTGTACCCCTTTTGATGTAATATGATGGACCTAAGTATCGCTTTGTGGTATCCTAATTAATGAGCTTATTATTATTTTACCATGCTTGTTGATTGAAGATCATTTAAAAACAACTTGAAGAAAAATCCCCTAGGAACCATGACCTTAACAGGTCCGATCTCTTAATTCATCTATCTTCTTCAGATGACGCATCGCCGTAGAGCCGCAGCAACCAACGAGAATCCGCCGGAACCCAACCCCTCCACTCTGGCGGAGGTTATGGCCTTACAAACCCAGCTGCTCCAAGCAATTGCCAACAACCAGGGGAGTCGAGGAGGATCAAGTTTAGGAGAGTTCATGCGAGCTAAGCCACCAACCTTCTCCACGGCCGAAGAACCCATGGATGCTGAGGACTGGTTGAGGGTGATCGAGAAAAAGCTAACTCTCGTCTGAGTTCGAGAAGCAGATAGAGTTGTCTTCACCACTAACCAGCTAGAGGGTCCCGCAAGTGACTGGTGGGACACCTACAAGGAAACGCGAGCTGAAGATGCCGGAGAACCGACATGGGAAGAGTTCACGGCTGCGTTCCGTGAGAATTTCGTGCCAGCTGCAGTTATGAGGATGAAGAAAAATGAGTTTCGCAGGCTGCGTCAAGGAAACACCTCAGTACAAGAGTACCTGAAAAAGTTTACCCAGCTTGCCCGTTACGCCACAAGTGATCTGGCAGACGAGGAAGAGAAGATGGATAAATTCATCGAGGGACTAAATGATGAGCTGAGAGGACCGATGATCGGACAGGACCACACCAGTTCCAAAGCCTCATCAACAAGGTCGTTCGGCTTGAACACGACCAAAAGATGGTAGAAAATAACCGCAAAAGGAGGCTCGCTATGGCCCGCCCATTTCAGGGAGCGCCACAACGTCCCAAGGGAGCCACCCCGTCTGGATGGAAGCCAAAAGTCCCGGCAGCCGGTCGTTCCCCCGCTCCCGACCATGTTAACAAGCCAGCTACACCTCAGTTTCGTACACCAACGCCAACCCTAGCTGCTCCAGGAAGGAGGAATGTGAGCTGCTTCAATTGTGGAGAATACGGGCACTACTCCAATAGCTGCTCCAAACCACGCAACACTCCTGTGCGCACCGGCGCCAATGCAACGCCCGTCCAAGGAACCCCCACCCCTGCTGCAGGACGTGGTCTGTTCAGGACCCCGCTACCCAACGAGGCTGCCACCGGGTTTCGACGTGGCCAGGTGAATCATGTGCGGGCTGAAGATGCTCAGGAGGACCAGAGCGTACTGATGGGTATGTTCTCTATCAACTTTACCCCAGTTAAAGTTTTATTCGATTCTGGAGCCTCGCATTCATTTATATCTTCCCATGTAAGCAAACAACACCACCTACACCAAGTAGCACTTAAGAGGCCTATGTTGGTACACTCACCTGGGGGAGACATATCCGTACCCCATGCTTGCATCAATGTGCCCATACAGATTAGAGACGTGGTGTTTCTTTCAAACCTTATGGTGCTAGCACCCCAAACCATTGATGTCATACTCGGGACGGATTGGTTGACCAAGAATAATGGAATCATAGACTGCAGTCGAAGGGAAGTCACGGTATCCACCCCATGGGGATCACCGATGAGCATAACTATGGATCAAAACCCGAAGCTATGCGAGCAAGCTGCGGGAGTATTCACCATGCTACCTCTAGGCGGGATGCCAGTAGTACAAGAATACCCGGACGTGTTTCCCGAGGAATTGCCCGGAATGCCCCCGGATCGCGACATAGAGTTTATCATTGACCTAATGCCTGGTACTGCCCCCATATCCAAAAGACCTTATCGAATACCGGCCAACGAGTTAGAGGAACTCAAGAAGCAAATCCGAGAACTACAAGAGAAGGGATTTGTACGCCCATTTTCTCCCCGGGAGCCCCAGTACTTTCGTCAAGAAGAAGGATGGGAGTATGAGGATGTGCGTGGACTACCAATCGTTGAATGAAGTGACTATCAAAAACAAGTACCCACTACCTCGAATCGATGACCTATTCGATCAACTTAAAGGTGCGCAAGTGTTCTCAAAGATTGATCTTCGGTCGGGATATCATCAGTTGAAGATTAGAGCTGGAGATATTCCTAAAACGGCGTTCTCTACACGTTACGGCTTATACGAGTTCACAGTAATGTCCTTTGGATTGACCAATGCCCCAGCATATTTTATGAACCTCATGAACAAGGTATTCATGGAATACCTGGATAAATTCGTAGTGGTATTTATCGACGATATACTTATCTACTCCAAGAACGGTGAGGAACATGCGGAGCATCTACGGCTGGTACTGGAAAAACTACGAGAGCACCAGCTGTATGCAAAATTTAGCAAATGCGAGTTCTGGCTCAAGGAAGTCGCTTTTCTCGGCCACGTGGTTTCAGCCGGAGGAGTAGCGGTAGACCCCGCCATGGTCGAAGCTGTCACGGAATGGAAGGCACCCAAGTCGGTGACGGAAGTTCGGAGTTTCTTGGGCTTGGCCGGGTTTTACCGAAGGTTCATCGAAGGGTTTTCCACTGTAGCCCGACCTATGACTCAACTTCTGAAGAAGGAAAAGAAGTTTGAATGGAACGCGAAGTGTCAAAAAGCCTTCGACCAACTAAAAGAAAAGTTAACCACCGCCCCAATCTTAACTTTACCTGACAACCGGAAGGATTTCGTGATGTACTGTGATGCGTCTCGGCAAGGACTAGGAGGCATGTTAATGCAGGATGGGAAGGTCGTAGCATATGCCTCGCGACAGTTACGACCCCACGAGGAGAATTATCCCACACACGACCTGGAACTAGCCACGGTTGTTCACGCCTTGAAGATCTGGAGACACTATCTGATCGGGAACCACTGTGATGTGTATACCGATCACAAGAGCTTGAAATATTTCTTTACTCAGCCTGATCTCAACCTACGATAGAGACGATGGTTGGAGTTGATCAAGGATTACGATCTAGGGATCCATTACCATCTCGGCAAGGCAAATGTAGTGGCCGATGCGCTAAGCCGCAAAACCCAATGCAACCACATGGGATTGGGAGGTATGGCCAGTGAGCTCCAAGAAGAAATGGCTCGACTTAATCTGCACCTGATTCCTCACGGAGAAGTGAACTCACTAGAAATCCAACCCCTTCTGAGGACTCAAATAGAAGAAGCCCAAAAAGGGAATGAGGAAACCCAGGAAATCAAGGAACGCATGGCCGCTGGGCGCGCTAAGGAGTTTTCAGTAGACGACAAGGGAATCCTGTGGTACAAGAAAAGAATCTGCGTACCTGAACGAGGTGGTTTGAGAGGGTTGATCTTAAAAGAAGCACACGAATCGGCCTATTCGTTACATCCAGGAAGCACGAAAATGTACCAGAATTTGAAGGGAGAATACTGGTGGCCCAATATGAAGAGAGATGTAGCCGAATACGTAGCCGTGTGCGATGTGTGCCAAAGAGTGAAAGCTGAGCATCAACGACCAGCAGGCTTGCTGCAGCCGCTCAAGATTCCCGAATGGAAATGGGACGAGATAGGCATGGATTTCATAGTGGGACTACCCAAAACTGCGACTGGTTACGATTCCATTTGGGTAATAGTAGATCGGCACACCAAGACCGCCAGATTTATTCCCGTAAAAACTAACTACAATAGTGCCAAGCTAGCGGAACTATACATGAGTAGGATTGTATGTCTCCATGGTGTACCGAAGAGGATTATATCGGATCGTGGTACCCAATTCACGTCTTATTTTTGGAGCAAAGTCCACGAGGCACTCGGAAGTCACCTCCGCCTTCAGTACCGCTTACCACCCCCAAACTGACGGACAGACCGAAAGGACAAATCAAGTACTAGAAGATATGCTGAGAGCCTGTGCGTTGGATTTCACCAAGGATTGGGAGAAATGTTTACCGTACGCTGAGTTCTCCTACAACAATAGCTATCAAGCCAGTCTAAAGATGTCACCAAACGAAGCTCTATTTGGTCGCCGATGCCGAACCCCATTAATGTGGTCAGAAACCGGCGAACGAACCATATTCGGGCCAGACATAATCAAAGAAGCCGAGGAAAAGGTTCGCCTAATCCAGGACCGATTACAAGCTGCTCAATCACGACAAAAGAGCTACGCGGACACCCGCCGAAGAGAATTAGAATTTAAAGAAGGTGACTACGTGTATTTGAAGGTCTCACCACTACGGGGAACTCAGAGGTTCAAGGTCAAAGGGAAACTCGCACAAAGATACGTGGGCCCATTCTTGATAAACGCTAGGAGAGGAGAAGTGGCCTACCAGTTGGAGCTGCCTGAGAACCTCTCCGATGTCCACCCAGTATTCCACGTGTCGCAGTTGAAGAAATGTTTGCGGGTGCCGAAGAGCAAGCTCCTTTAGAAACCATCCATGTCCACAGTGATCTTACCTACCTGGAGCATCCAATCAAGATATTGGATGAGGCGTAAAAGAAGACACGGACCAAGTCATGGCGCATGTACAAAGTACAATGGAGCAATCACACGGAAGAAGAGGCTACCTGGGAGAGCGAGGAGTTCTGAAGACGGAATACCCACACCTACTCAGCAACCGGTAAGAAATCTCGGGGACGAGATTTATTGTTAGGGGGGTAGGTTTGTAACATCCTGAAAATCGAAGGAACCGAAATCGGAACGTAAAAATCGGAACTTTCAAAAACCTTCGCTTGTTGCTTCTTTCTCGGGTTTGTTGCTTCTTATTTGCCAGCTCAGTTGCATAAATTTAGACGTGATCAATTTCCCTTTCGGTGTTTTTGGATGATTTGGGTTTGTCGAAATGAAAGATGCGAAGGTCCGTATCTGGGATTTTTAAAAAGAAATCGGGGAAAGCGCGGATTTATGAAAACGCGATTTGGGAAATATAAAATAAAAATTATGGTTGGGAGAAGATAAATTAGGACACAAAATAAATAATGAAATTCTCGGGAGTCGTACTCGAAATCCGGGAAAATTTTGGAAAAATAAAGGGGAGGATATTGAAATTTGAAAAGAGGGATTTTAAATGAATAAATATGAAAAATATTGTGGGAAAATAAAAGTGGAGAAAAATTGAAAATATTGTGTTAAAAATTATTTTTGAATTTTATGAATTTATTTTGGAATTTTTTTAGAAGAAATAAAAATAGAAATGGAAAATTAAAATGGAAAATCGGGAAAAATCGGAAATTGCACTGTTCATGGCGCGCCAAGTGTTCGACGCCGTACGCGCTGCACGCCCGCCCGCGCGCGCGCCACGCGCCGCGCCCGCGCTCGCGCACGCACGGCCCTACCCCGCGCGCGCCACGTGCCGCGCATGCGCTGCCGCGCGGACCCCGCGCGCCCACGCCGCCGCGTCCCGCGCGCCCGCGCCCGCCGCACGCGCCGTACTTGCCCCCGTGCCCCGCGCCCGTGCCCTCGCCGCCACGCGGCCGTGCCGCGCCGGGACCCCCACGCCGCGCGCGCACGCCGCGCCGGACCCCGCCCGCGCGCGCGCGCGCCCGCCGCGTTGCGCCGCCGCCCGCCCATCCCCGAGCGTCGCCGCGTGTCTCCACCCCGCGCCCGCGCCGAGCCGGCCCCTCCCCTCTCCACCCCGCGCCCGCGCCGAGCCCCCTCGGCCGCGCCTATAAAAGGGGCGGCGCCCCGCCCCTCTTTGCCGCACCACCGCCGCGCCTCTCTCCGTTCCCGAGCGCCGCCGCCGAGAGCCGCCGCCGCAACCAAGCGCCGCCGTGCGCAAAGCCTTCCCCGAGCCCCATCACCCTCCCCGAGGCCGCCGTCACCGGTAAGCCCCCTGCTCCGCCCTTTTGTCGCGCTGCCGCCGTCTCTGCTTCGGCGACCCTGGTCGAACGGTTGCGGCCAATGAATAGTGCGACAGAGAAAAAGAAAAAAACAAATATAAGGGAAAAATTAGGAAAAATTTTAGAAAATTTGGAAAAATATTTTGGGAAGACTTGAGTAAAATTTTGGGCAAAAATAAATTATTTTCTTGTATGTTTTCTCGGTGCAAAGTTGAAAATCGAAATCGGACTTTTTCCGGAATTTCGTTTCGCATCGTTTTTAAATCCAGACTTCGTTTAATTCTTTTTCGCCATTTAAATAGGTTTCTCTTTTGCGCTCAAGCCTTCAAAACCTCGAGCATGAATTCCTCCGCGGACATTTCCAAACCTAATTCCTCAAATAATTGCGATCGTCGTCTTTGCGAAAACCCTAGGACATCGACTCGATTCCAAAACTCGGATTTTTCCTAGCGACCCTTGTCCTAACTCAAGTAGAATCTTAGGCAAAACATTTGGAGTCGTTTTCATGGCTTTTATGGTTCTTTTCGATCTCTCGGTATTTTATTGAATTCTAATTGAATTCAATTGATCTTCGCACGTACGGGTAGCACCTGAAGAAACCGGCATCGACCCCGTTGAAGACACCACCCCTCAAGCGTGCGAGCAAGGCAAGTCATCACACTCTTTGAACATATTGATCCTACTTTGTGAAATGATGTTGATTTTAAATTACAAATTGCATGCTATACACAAACAGTATCTATGCTTGATATACCCTGCTTTGATATTGATCACCATTAGAATTTATTCTTTGTAACCTTCGATGTGATATGACCGGAGGCTAACTTCGGTAAAAATGCTTAGCCTTGCTTATACTAGATCCCTGCAAACTCATAATTTTACAAAAAAGCTTTGTGCTTGGGCAACTACCTTAGGGAAGGTAGTTGAAATGCGGCCTGTGGAGACATGAGCGCCACATGGCCATGAGAATGATGAAAATTGAAAATGATATACAAATGATTTAGACTGGGGCGGCCGGATGATTTGGGTGGATTCCGGAAAAGGCAAGTGCCGACCCTGGTCAATTAAGGACTGAGCCATGAGATAGCTGGGAAACGAGCCAGTACAACCGTACTTCTCGAATGGGTATAGACCTAGCTGACTAGATAGCCGAGCGGAGGCAGTATCCTTGCATAGATGGTTCTCTATGATGTGGTTTATGTGATGGGAATGGGGCTTTGGCCTTTACTGTGAATGGTGGAATTAAATCGACATTAATTGAACTTAAAGATTGAGGAAGTTTTCCCTTACCCCGGGTGCGCCAGAACTCCTCTCACTGCTAGCAAAGGACGGTTAGAGTGCATGAGGGCTTAAGTTCATGGAGCGGGTACTGCCAAAGTGAGGTTATCAAAAGGCTTTGCCGTGACCATCTCATGTGTTGAGACGTAGGCTCATTTGTTGGGCTGTCGCGGAGTACGGGTAAAGTGTACATACACTGCAGTGTGAGTGAATCAATCTATTCGAATAGCCGTGCTCGCGGATATCGAGCATCGTGACAAGACTTTCGCTTGGCTAGACTTTAAACTTAAAACTGCTGGGTTGGGTTTGCATGATGACTTCATTCGCTGGTGGATCAACTTCTCGAGATGCGAGAAGGGGTGGATTCCCCAGAAAATCATGACGAATCGGAGGCGGGAAGCCATCCTTGGAATCACGATGGATGGTAGACAGAACCGTCACCGGATTAATGAACTACGGAACTAAAACTTGATTTGGCTAGTTGTTAGGCTTGTGAAAAGAATTGTGAAAATTGGCTTTATGCAAAAGAAACTCCAGCCATTCCTTGAAAACCCTATCATGTGCATCAATTCCGTGTTGGCTTGCTGAGTACGGTTGGTACTCACCCTTGCTATACACACAAACCTTCAGCTGATGGGAATGAAGAGCCGGAGGATCCATACGCGTACTACCAGGAGGGTGAAGGAACTGATGGCGCCTACTAGATCTTAGCTCCGGTCGTTGCCTGTGGCAAATGACATGTCGCTGCCTCTATTCCGCTGCCGTATTTAAATTCTGCTTCTTGTGTTGTATTCGGACCATGAGGTCTCGTGTGTTGAACATTGCCTTCGGGCCTATTGTTGTAATAATGTCGCCGTAAGACTATTCGTGCATGTGCACCTGATTGTTCAGTACTGTATTTCATGGGTACCAACTACTCGATCCAGGGAAATGGTACTAAGAACACGAAAGATTCCCGTCTCAAAAATGGGGGTCTACATTTATGCATTAGAACTATCCTACCATTTTGTGTATAGAAAAGGAGAAGCTTAGTATTTCACATGATTAGATATATTCTCCTTCTTCTTAGACAATATTCTGATAGCCTGCATTAAGTATAAAATCATAACAATAATAAAATGAGCATTATCATATGCATGAATATTTTATGCAAGGGTCACATGGAATTATATTATTATTTCATATAATAGAATGGAAAAATGATCCATTATTTTATATGATAGGCAAATATACGTCGTATCATCTCATGTGATATAAGAATAATTTTGGCTATATAGAAGAAATTATAATTCATATGACCTAAATGATATCGTTTCAAACTCAGTTATTTATTATTTTTAAAACCCTTTTTTGAAATATTTGTTTTAGAACCCCTTTACTTACATTTTTGTAAAATCTAAATTTTTAAACCAAAAGAATAATATCTTCTAAATTTTAAAAATTTATCTACTTTAAAATATGCTTACTTTTACGATGATTTTTTATTTTTGTTTTAATTTATTAAATAATTTCTTTCATTGACGCATCAATAGATTGCGACGTTGAATCCTCGGAAGAGTTAGAACTCGACCAGGAATTCGACATAAACGCCCTCGTTACCCTCCAACCAAATAAATACTGTGAGGCCGACGATGCTCAAGGCAAGACAAACTATCTTTCATCGTTCATAAAGTTCAAAAATCAATAACTTATCATGTTTTAAATAATATATTTAGACATAAATGTTTTGTGGGATGGGTTAGCTAAGTTAGATAGTCATAATTTGTCATGTCATGTGATTCTAGATTTTTTTAGGTTATATATGTTAATATTTTATGTAAATATAAGGACATCTCGTAGTTCATATATGTTATTATTTTATGCATTAGAACTATCCTACCATTTTATGTATAGAAAAGGAGAAGCTTAGTATTTCACATGATTAGATATATTCTCCTTCTCCTTAAGACAATATTCGATAGCCCGCATTAAGTATAAAATCATGAGAATAATAAAATGAGCATTATCATATGCATGAATATTTTATGCAAGGGTCATATGGAATTATATTATTATTTCATATAATAGAATGGAAAAATGATCCATTATTTTATATGATAGGCAAATATACGTCCTATCATCTCATGTGATATAAGAATAATTTTGGCTATATAGCGAAAGTATAATTCATATGACCTAAATGATATCCTTTAAAACTCGTTATTTATGATTTTTAAAACCCTTTTTAGAAATATTTGTTTCAAAACCCCTTTACTTACATTTTTGTAAAATCTAAATTTTTAAACCAAAAGAATAATATCTTCTAAATTTTAAAAATTTATCTACTTTAAAATATGCTTACTTTTATGATGATTTTTTATTTTTGTTTTAGTTTATTCAATAATTTCTTTCATTGATGTATCGATAGATTGCGACGTTGAATCCTCGGAAGAGTTAGAACTCGACCAGGAATTCGACATAAACGCCCTCGTTACCCTCCAACCAAATAAATACTGTGAGGCCGACGACGCTCAAGGCAAGTCAAAATGTCTTTGATCGTTCATAAAGTTTAAAAAACAATAACTTATCATGCTTTAAATAATATATTTAGACATAAATGTTTTGTGGGATGGGTTAGCTAAGTTAGATAGTCATAATTTGTCATGTCATGTGATTCTAGATTTTTTACGTTATATATGTTAATATTATATGTAAACATAAGGACATCTGTAGTTCATATAAGTTATTATTTTATGCATTAGAACTATCCTACCATTTTATGTATAGAAAAGGAGAAGCTTAGTATTTCACATGATTAGATATATTCCCCTTCTCCTTAAGAAAATATTCTGATAGCCTGCATTAAGTATAAAATCATGAGAATAATAAAATGAGCATTATCATATGCATGAATATTTTATGCATGGGTCATATGGAATTATATTATTATTTCATATAATAAAATGGAAAAATGATCCATTATTTTATATGATAGGCAAATATACGTCCTATCATCTCATGTGATATAAGAATAATTTTGGCTATATAGCAGAAAGTATAATTCATATGACCTAAATGATATCCTTTCAAACTCAGTTATTTATGATTTTAAAAACCCTTTTTAGAAATATTTGTTTCAAAACCCCTTTACTTACATTTTTGTAAAATCTAAATTTTTAAACCAAAAGAATAATATCTTCTACATTTTAAAAATTTATCTACTTTAAAATATGCTTACTTTTACGATGATTTTTTATTTTTCTTTTAGTTTATTCAATAATTTCTTTCATTGATGTATCGATAGATTGCGACGTTGAATCCTCGAAAGAGTTAGAACTCGACCAGGAATTCGACATAAACGCCCTCGTTACCCTCCAACCAAATAAATACTGTGAGGCCGATGATGCTCAAGGCAAGACAAACTATCTTTGATCGTTCATAATGTTCAAAAAAAATAACTTATCATGTTTTAAATAATATATTTAGACATAAATGTTTTGTGGGATGGGTTAGCTAAGTTAGATAGTCATAATTTGTCATGTCATGTGATTCTATATTTTTTAGGTTATATATGTTAATATTTGATGTAAATATAAGGACATATGTAGTTCATATAAGTTATTATTTTATGCATTAGAACTATCCTACCATTTTATGTATAGAAAAAGAGAAGCTTAGTATTTCACATGATTAGATATATTCTCCTTCTCCTTAAGACAATATTCTGATAGCCTGCATTAAGTATAAAATCATGAGAATAATAAAATGAGCATTATCATATGCATGAATATTTTATGCAAGGGTCATATGGAATTATATTATTATTTCATATAATAGAATGGAAAAATGATCCATTATTTTATATGATAGGCAAATATACGTCCTATCATCTCATGTGATATAAGAATAATTTTGGCTATATAGCGAAAGTATAATTCATATGACCTAAATGATATCCTTTCAAACTCAGTTATTTATGATTTTTAAAACCCTTTTTAGAAATATTTGTTTCAAAACCCCTTTACTTACATTTTTGTAAAATCTAAATTTTTAAACCAAAAGAATAATATCTTCTAAATTTTAAAAATTTATCTACTTTAAAATATGCTTACTTTTACGATGATTTTTTATTTTTGTTTTAGTTTATTCAATAATTTCTTTCATTGATGTATCGATAGATTGCAACGTTGAATCCTCGGAAGAGTTAGAACTCGACCAGGAATTCGACATAAACGCCCTCATTACCATCCAACCAAATAAATACCGTGAGGCCGACGACGCTCAAGGCAAGTCAAAATGTCTTTGATCATTCATAAAGTTCAAAAACAATAACTTATTATTTTTTAAATAATATATTTAGACATAAATGTTTTGTGGGATGGGTTAGCTAAGTTAGATAGTCATAATTTGTCATGTCATGTGATTCTAGATTTTTTTAGGTTATATATGTTAATATTTTATGTAAATATAAGGACATTTGTAGTTCATATAAGTTATTATTTTATGCATTAGAACTATCCTACCATTTTATGTATAGAAAAGGAGAAGCTTAGTATTTCACATGATTAGATATATTCTCCTTCTCCTTAGACAATATTCTGATAGCCTGCATTAAGTATAAAATCATGAGAATAATAAAATGAGCATTATCATATGCATGAATATTTTATGCATGGGTCATATGGAATTATATTATTATTTCATATAATAAAATGGAAAAATGATCCATTATTTTATATGATAGGCAAATATACGTCCTATCATCTCATGTGATATAAGAATAATTTTGGCTATATAGCAGAAAGTATAATTCAAATGACGTAAATGATTTTGGCTGTATGCCGAAAATATAAAAACTCTTGTGCTAGAATAAGAACATAGTTTCGCCCATCTAATGGATCGGTTATACCGGCATGACAATTATCGAGCAAACGCGGGGTGCTGGCGAGGTCGAGGTGACAGTGGCGCCGTGCGGGGTCTCACGGTGGCGGCGATCCTCGCTTTGGACGATACATCTGAACTTGTGGACGCGGCTGTGCATACATTGGTCTTGGTGGCTGAGACATTACGGGCCGGTTCATTGGTGGTGAAGCCAGTCGTGGATGAGTGGAGCTGCTACTTCCTGCAAATTTCTTCGCAGCCCACTTGCGTTTGCGGTCCTCAACTACTTCCTTCTAACTAAAGTCAACCCAAAGAGCCTTATCCACTAAGGCCTTCATGCTACTGATTTCATGAGCGGCCAGAGCATGCTTTAATTCAGGTACCAGTTTATCCCTGCATGCTTCGACCTTCTTAGCTTCAGTATTTATGTCAACAGTAGCATATCTACCGAGATAGTTAAATCGCTACATAAATTCCATGAAAGGCATATTCCCTTGTTTTAGATTGAGAATTCCTTTTTTTATCTCCATGAGTCCAGCTGGAATATGAGCAGATCGAAACCCTTCCCGGAATACAGTCCATGTGATGGGTTCGTCGGAGGGAATGAGTGTTTTGTATGTCTCCCACCAAGCGGCGGCAGCACCTTGGAGATAGTAGGTAGCAAATGTGGCCTTCTCAATGGGGTCACACCAGCAAAGATCAAGTTTATTTTCAATATCCCGCAGCCAATCATCCGCAGCAAGAGGATCGGCCGCTGAAGAGAAATGTGGCAGGTGAGTCCGTTGGACATCTGATAATTTAGAGGGCGCTTGATTAGCTTGATGTGCCATCGCTGCCCCCATATTCTCAGAGTTTTGCACCATTCGTTCAAATAGGTGATTTTGTTGGGCCAACATCTGTGCAAGAGTCGGATGATCATCATGCCGCTCGGATGAAGCAGCGCTGCGATTGTTTCCGGCACGAGCCATGGAATATGCGCCAGAGCGTGTATGAGTCATCCTGCACTCAGAGTACAACAGTACATGAATTCTTGTGCAAAGAAATGACATATACATACCCTCTGCACGCAAGGTAGATAGGAATGTTGTATAATAGTTGAGTATGCAAGTTATCCTTTGTATATTTGCATAAAACCAATCTTTGGACAGCAAGCATCCCATCTAAAAAACATACATTCCATTCCGATCCATAGATTTTAAAGGAGTCAAGTGCTCAACAATTGCATAGAGATGGATTGATGGTCATAAGCGCCAAGTACACAACTAGGTGTTACAAAAATTTGACTATACAAGGATTACATAGTAGGATTTCATCTCATACATCTTGTGGAAAGATAAGAAGTGAAAGTTACATCCGATACATTTTCTTTTCCTTGATGTTCCTCTCTTAAGAAGTTTGGGAGAATCTGATAGGAGGGTGTAGCACCGTGGTAGTTGGAGTGGCCATAGTCAAGCGGTATCGCCTTCCATTCCGCTCGAACACATAGAATGGTCATAGCAGCTCTGGATCTCCAACAAGTGTAGGATTTGGCATGGTGTGACGATTGCGATGAAATCCAACTCTCATATGGGCTCGAGTGTTTATGTTTTGATAAATGCCCATTGGAGAAGGAAAAGTATCGGTAAGTGGCTGAAGATCTTGATCTCCATAAATGGTGGCATTATCAAAATACCCTTGATGCCAAGTGGTTCTATACTCTATCTAGCATTGCCACCCTCGCTTGCAATCTATGCAGTTCTGACATAGTGCTTGCAAGGTACCTGTCCATAGCTCGGACTAGGCCGGCGAAAAAAAGCTCTGGAGAGTTAATCTCCCTCTCATGCCCTTCTAATCCCGGATAGTAATTAGCAGTGGCTTGAATAACACGGGTGGGAAAATAATGGAAAAATCCATCTATCCCCGGCCTATGGTGTCGGTAATACACGATCGCCTGAAAGGCAACCTCATTCATTGCAGAAGGTGCATCCCATCCATAAGCCTGAAAGTAGAGTGATGATTCATGTGCCCAAAGTCTTGGTATATGTAACTCAGCTATATATGCTCGGAGAGATGAACTCCAATCCGTAGTAAAAAAATGGTACTCCGGTATATGAGCGAACCCAAGATGATGTACCATGAGCCATAGAATGTGACGCAGCGATCCTTCCTCATAACCTCCGGAATAACCTAGTGGCTGCCACATGGTAGTTACCTACATCATTTTGGAATATATATATATATATACTAATTAGAGTTTCGTTAAAGTCTCATCAAAGGGTTGGAAATGAGTTTGGCGAGTACCCAACCAAAATCTATCTTAGGTAACATATTGTTACTTATTTTCGAGGAGTGAATATCGTTTCTCCTACTTAGGGTTATACCTGAGAATCTTCTGGTCATAAACCCATTCCTACAACTTGGATTTCTAAATTTTGGGCATCCGGGACTAACCGAAACGACCTCCCAATCTAAATAATGGAGTTCTGGAAGTACAGGATAGGCTGTTCTTGTCAAATTTTTATCCTATTGTCCAGTAGTGTAAAAATTCTGGAAACATTACTGGGGTATCATGATCAGGTTGGGCAACCACTGGCAAATTTTCAGAATTTTTGGTGCAGTACCCTGGTCTGTACGAAATTATGAAGGCCAACTGCTACGAGTTCTAGAATCTGCAGGGTTCGAAGTTTTCGGCATTTTAAAACATGATGCATGTATGCAAAATTTTTCGTGTCCAGGTTAGGCCATGAAATGGGTTTAATAACAATGGATTCACAGCACCTGGTGGCCTCTATATGTCAAAGAAATTAGGGCTTTGACACACAAATTTTTTTCCTATCCCGTTTTTAGGCTTAGTGTAAAACCTCGGGTTTTGAATTTTGTTTTCAGAAGAGTGAGCATTTACCTTTTATTACCAGAGGTCTTTAGAAATTTCCCATGGCTGTTACTAATTTAGATTTTATTTCTTCTATCCCCCTTTTACAAGTTAACACATATGTCTTCTAAATTCCTAGGCTTTTTCCCCGATCTTCTAGAAGTAAGATGAGGTTTTAAAAACAAAATATTGAACATACAAGAGAGATACCTATCCAAAGAGGGATGAGGAGTAAGGATAGATTTGTTTTCAAAAATACTTTTATTGGGGAGTGATCCTCCAAATTATTTTCTTTTGAAGCCATTATATCGCCCAGCTCATAAAAGGGTTCCTATAGTCAGTCTATGCTCTGATACCACTAGCTGTAGTGAGGCCTCTGGACTTCTTGATATGAGTAAGAGCTGAATGGAACTCATCCATTCCTCTCCTAAATATAGCAAGAAATCTGACGCTCCGAGAGAGAGATAACTGAGACATTGCTGGGCCTTTAGCCTGCCAGTCAACTTCAGCCTGGATTGTGCCCGTCAAACAACTCGATGGTGGAAACCAGATGTGTTACACAATCAGGAGACTTGACTCAAAATGGCTAAAGATATACACTGTCTCAATTATCTTTAACTCATACTCATGGTTAATACGTTCCCACCGAAAGGAACATGCTAACCACTTTCATCCAAGCATTTGGTATCTCTAACTGATTAAAAGTTCAACATACTGACATAGGTATTATAACATAGTAATTCTCATAAGTACTTATGGCCATCAGGCCAGATAGTTATATAGATAGCATTAACAAGTGAAAACGACAACATCCCCAAGGATCTTTTCTTCAACCGACTAGGGAGTGCCCTTGTATGAACCATCCGGGTAGAATGGCACCTCCTCGGCGAGCTCTTCCTCCTCAGGAGGAAGTTCCCCTGCAACCATTTCTATGCACAAACAAGTATAGATACACAACAAGTGTCAGTACAATAATTTGTACTGGCAAGCAACCATCAGGCCTACATGCTACATGTTTGGCTTTAACAAAGAAAGTTCATATTGGGTTCCTTTAGCACAAAGAAAATTTTTATTTTGGTAAAGCCCCACTGTAAATTTGAAGTTTTGCATGAATAAATTTCAGCAAACTGTCACTTTGCTAAATTGGGCATTTAGTAGATAGTAGTACACATATAACATCATCTCTTTGCATTTTAGGGCAGCAAAGGAGTAACATAAGCCATCAACAATCGCCCTTTGCAATATCGGGGCAGCAAAGGAGATAAATAAAATAACAATCATATTTGAACATTTTTCAAGCAAGTTGTTTAGAATACCCTTTTAGAACACACAAAACTATACCCACGACACATTCACACGACGCTTGTAACCGCGAGCACGGCTAATCAATTAGTTTTAACTCTGCAGAGGGTGTACACTTTACCCACATGATGTGACATAACAATCATGCAAAGAATGGCACGCACTACGAAAGTACCCGATTTATTACACACAACAAAGCCATTCTAATATCCGTGATTTAGCCTTACACCAGCACAATATGTGTTCCCTCCGTCCTATACCATTTTGAAAGTATGGCATAAGACCGTTAAGTGGCGGGACCACGCCTTAAACTTAACACCATGGAGGCGGACACGATAGGAACCCACCCACGTGGCACAATACTGTTGTATTGGACAGGTTGAGTCACCTAAACTACCACATCAGGGCATAAAGGAAGCTCCTCTGAGTTATACGAACTCATACACTTCGGCCTACCAAAATGTAAGGCTAAACCACAAATAGTATACTAAGCTAGGGCTATCCCATACTAGCACATGTGGTTGTACGGTATTCGAGATGAACATACCGTGAGTGAAGTCCTTAGGGTAGTTGGGGCACACACTCCCCCTATCGGTATACAACTAGTCACCATATGTATACCACTTGTGGCCCAAACATGAAATTCATATTTGTCACCTTTTTGTTTTGGCAAGTAACAATTTTTATCATAATATAATTTTTTAGAAGAGATTTTTTTTAAAAAAACAAAACTCAGGTACTTTGCCCAACAAGCATAGGAAAATGGCACTACAAGCAATACTAAGCAATAGTGGTGCGTCATCCAGGGTTTTAGATATTCCAATCACACATTAACATCTTGATCATTCCTAGGGTTTGGGATTTGACTAAGTAATTATGTGGGGTTTGAGATGGCATGCAACATTGGTGGTTGTACTATCCATTCTTTTCAAGTTTTTAGTGTCATTATAACAACATCATGCAAAGTTCCCAACCATTTTGAAATAACCTCCAAAAATTTAGGATCAAGATGTTCAAAGGGGGAGGTAGGACTTGCCTGGTTCTCCTTCTTCTTGTTCGTTCAAATACGCGGGGTCTTCGTAAAACGTCGGCGATTCGTCTAATACATACATATAACAATTTCAGGCTTCCAATGTTTATGGAAAGCTTTCATGATCTAAAATGAATGCATATGAGATGAAAGTGTTTTAGCTTCAGTTTGACCTATTAAGTAAAGTTTTTATTTCATATTTTCCCTCTAAGGTGAAAGATTCTTACCTAGTTCCTTTTATAGGTCAAGTATTCTAGCTTTGAATTCTCTAAATTTGTTTAAGGCTAAACCATAGGCTTTCTGGTATGTAAATTATTTTTAGGTAATAAAACATAGAGAGGTGGTCCTAACAAAATTTAGTTTGAAATTTTAGGAATTTTTAATGTGTTTCCCACAATTTTTAGAAGTGGAGTGTTCTAGATTAACCCTTTTCCCAAATAAATCTATAAGTAGTGCATCTGCCATAGAAGGTACTTGGTTTCATATTTTTAACTTAAGGTACATTTTCCACATATTCTACAGGTCTTGCTCGCCTTATTTGGAGCTAGGATGATTTTCCTATAATTTTTACAAGTTAAACCTACTCTATTTGGCTGGCTTCATAAAATAGATTTTTCTAGATATATATGCTACTGTGTGTAGCTGTTTTTATTCCACAGTCTCAGAGTTCAATTTTGTGGTTCTAACAAAACTTGTCCCCAATCAAAATGTGTTGTTTTCAATTTTCTATGGATTTTCAAAGTCTAGCTACTTTTCTGTTGGAATATACCTGTTCGAATTAATTTCTTTATTTTGTGTGGGGCCTACCTGTCAGCGGAAGCCGGTGATTAAACAGTCTAATGGCGCGCCTGCTAAGTGGGTCCTGGCTGTCAGCGGCTCATGGAGAGGGGAAAAACAGGGCAGCGGCGCGTGGCGAGTTTCTCGCCGGCGCCGGCGGCGAACGGCGGCCGATGAGCGGTCGCGACCAAAAGGAAAGATGTAGTAGAGTCTATGGCAAAGCTAATGGTGGTTGTCTCATGTGTTACCGTGGCCGAAACAGTCGTCGGCGATGGTGAGGGCGGCGTCGTGGTTCGGGGAAGACAGGCATGTGCGTTTCTAGCTTGTGCCTTGCTGTGGATGTGATGGAAATAGCTACTAGGGATGCTGAGGGTGCTTACCGAGCAAACGCGGGGAGCTGGTGAGGTCGAGGTGACGGTGGCACCGCGCGGGGTCACACGGTGGTGGTGATCCTCGCTTTGGGTGAACGTCAACGAGGCGTTTCGGTGTGCGGTTGCGAAATGGGAAAGTGGGACCTTGTCAATGGGTCACTGGGGATGCTTGAATCGAAAGGAATCGGTCTAGAACTCACCAGGGAGAGAAAGAGGGAAGTTCGATGGCGGCGACCAGAGTTGGGGACGAAATGAGGGATTCCTTCCTCAGAGCTTTTCCCGTCAATTCCTTCGGTTTCAACCAATGTTAGGCATAAAGGAACACAGTGACGAAAGGACTACGGCAATGGCTCACTATGGATGGCTGGTGACGAGCGTGTGGTTCGGCGGCGGTTGATCAAAGTGTGCAGTTCATCGCTTTGGCTCGATGGCGTTCCCGGTCAATGGTTGCATCATTTGGAGTGAAACTTGGGCGTTAGAGAGAACAAGGTTCAAGGAGTTGGGAACGGGCATTGGCTAGAGGAGTAGCTCACTGGAGCGCAAATGTGGTCGGATCTTGCTTGCCGACAAAGAGGATTCCTTGGAGGTTTCATGGTGTTCTCGGGGTGTTTGGCATCGGTTTCTTCATGGAACGAGACAAGAGTGAGAGAAAAGGGGAGATTGTCGGCCGGTCGGGCTTAAATACTGTCGCTGGCGATGGGAGGAGAGGTGAGGGCTCGGTGTCATGGCGGCCGAAGCGTGCTCCGCGCGTTCCTCGCCACCGATGCGTGCTCTCGTGCGTGGCGCGAGCGTCCTGGCATGTGGGACGGGGTGGAACGTGATGTGTCACTGGCAACATGGCCCCGCAAGTCAGTATGGCCTGCTTGGCAGTGGGCAAGGGAAGAAGAGATGAAAAAAGGCTGAAATTTTCCAAGTCTGGTCGTAGTGACGACTTTACAACTTTGGTCTTCGTTTAAACCTATTTCCATGCGGATTCAGGGGCAGTGCCCTATGTCAAACTTGTAAAGCGTGACTCAATCTACAATACTGCCAAGTTTCACCGCCTGGGGCTTGCTGGATTAGTTTTCGCAACAGTTCAAAGTTGGCTCCAGTGTTCTGTGTCGGCCAGCTCAACACTTAGAAAAATTTCTTAGGGTTACATCTATTTTCTTGTAAATTTCCATCTTTTACCTTAGTGATGTGTTCCTAAATATTGCGGTTAGTTTGCTGAGGTCCCTTTCAAGTTTTTAGATATTTTTCTAAAATTTTTCTTGGGCCTCCTTTGTTCAAATTCCAAGGGAAAACTATGCCCCTATTGTGCATATGCACTATATTTTACACCACAACCGAATATCCGCACTTCGTTCAAATCAAAACTTTTGGTTCGATATTTATAGTACCCTTCCTCCCTCGGTCCACGGTTACATAATTTGTCAGGATGTGACATCTCCTTTATTGGGGCCAGTTGGCACTTGATGAAAGGCCGAGTGATTAGCTCTCCTTTCAGTCCTTTTTTCCTTTATCTTGGCAATTTGAGCGAGAAGAACATCAGCTTCAATTTTGTCTTGCCCTTCAGGCATAGAATTCCATTGAGGCTGATGGACGGGTGGAAGACCGACGGAGTCAGGAAGGCAATGAGAGGGGTTGGAAATATAAAACCAATTTGAATGCCAACCTTGTTAGAAGATTTCAATGGAAGAGAAAAGTAGAACTTTGAAGATCTCCTCGCAGTTGGAAGCCTGAGCCCTCAACTACACAGGGATTTTCTTTGGATGGTTGAGCTTTTAGGTAAAGGTTCCGATGGAAGAGGTTGAAATGAGAGAGAATTCCAAGAAAGCCTTCACAGAGATGAATAAAGATAACAATATGTAGAATTGAATTAGGGTTAAGATGATAAATCCTAATCCCAAAGAAATCCAAGAGACCGCGGAATAATTCAGAGGTAGGAAGGCTAAAGCCACTGTGAAAAGAAATGGGTAATTACCATAATTTCTCCCATGTTGAGAGTGGGAAAATCTTCATCGGCTGACGGATGACACATGATAATTTTTTTTGCCAAAAGCACATCATCCTTCACCATCTCACGCAGGTGCTTTTCCTCCACATCTGAGGTTGCCCACTAGTCGAAGGGGATTTCTCTCTCTTCCGTCATAGGAGGGATGGAAAAGATTTGGATTAGGGTTAATCTCCCATTATCCAGCTTCTTTGCTTTGCTTCATCCCAAATTTTCATCAACCGATGCTGAGGTAAACCTTCACATATTATTGCTATCTTTGCATACTTCATCTTCCATAAATTGTCAACATTTCTTATGTAGGCTGTCGATACAGATCCCTCGACCATAAGCATCAGCGGACTTCCAATTGAATATGCCCTCATATCGGCTTCCTCCATCCTTGGAGCTAATGCTCCTCCTCCATCGTCTTTATTCCGAGGGGTAATTCAAGAGACAATCCAAAGTACAAGGGAGAAAAGAAACATGACTGCAATGGGCTCAAAGAACAAAAAATACAAAAACAATCGATTTGCCTAGTACAACAGAAGATCTCCCAGAGATTGATCCTGAATCGGCAGTTGTCATGGATGAAGTTGTTGTGTTGGAAGAAATAACCAAGGTGATCAAGGCTCATTGGTGCTATACAAGGCATTAAAACTGAGGCAACCGATCAAACCACTCCTCATGTTACCGCTGATGGTGACCTTGATGCAGAAATTGCAGCAGCCAATGACGAAATAACAGAAACCAATGCTGATCCGGAACAATACGCATCCCAAGCTGCCACGCCTCCTGTATCGGTAAACTCTCTCACACTATTTCTAATTTACACCCTTGCTTCCTTTTTAACACCTGCCATTATTTCTGCCTGTGGCTCCATCGGCTCCATCTCATCGATCAACATCAAGCGAGCGCATCTATAATGATCCCATATACTCTGCCGCCGACAGCTATCACTCCGATCAAGCTCAACCCTCAACTGCGCTGATCCCTCTGCTATACTCCAATCAATTGATTATTTTTCAATCATGCCTGTTCATTTCTAACTTCAATTTTTTTTAAATACAGAATGTAGCCGATAGATTCTCTTTTGATGTCGGTCAATTTTTGATGATGATGAAGAAGAAATTATTTGCTAAGGCAAGCTCTCCTCCAACTGACGCCCTTAGAAGCCAATTGCTAGATATCGCAGATCGGCTAAACGCCTCAGTTGATGCCCTGGTCGAGAACACTAGTCCTATCAGGAGCTGAATAGAAGAATTCCAAGGCCAACTACCCGATGACATCATCAATGATTTAATTCCAGCGGCTTTTCTTGAATCTCATTGGTTCCAAATCACCAGGGCACATAAATGGGTTGCCGATCGTATTGAAGAAAGATCCTTAAGCAGCACTCCAAACCGATCGGCAATTGGCTCAGGCAGAAAAAGTAATGCTTCATGAACTAATCACTAGCTCAGACAACACCAAACACCATCAAGAAATTAAAGAAACAAGAAGCCGATCTGCTGGCTAAATTGGAGCAAACCCACAAAGACTTGGAGCTAGAAGAGAAAAAACTTGCTGATCTCCCAAAGGCAATGACGATCAAAAAACCAAGCTCAAGGCATCAATACCCAAGTAACCATACAACGTAAAACCATCAAGCCAATCCAGGATCCGATGCCAATGATCTCCTCACTATTGAAGATGTTGATCAAATTCGTTGTGTGCCATATCGGCATCCAGAAGTTTCTCGGTTGATGTAATAGGCTAAATTTAAAACATTTTGCTTGATAATACTTGAAACGTCTTGTAATATATTTATCAGCTTTAAAGCACCCTTTTGCTCTTATGAAACGTATCTGTTTAATTGTTCTAAGTGTGATATTGTATATCAACCATCTAAAGGTGATGTTCATACATTGGCTATTACGTAGATCGGCTATTATCCAACCAATTATGAGTTAACCCAAATGCTAGCTTAGTACTTCTTCAAATATTTTCCATTGAGCGTCTTTCCAAATACCTCTCTGTCAATTCCTTCAAGCATGTACGCATTGCGTGGTACACAACAATGTATCTGATAAGGGCCTTCCCAATTTGGTGACCATTTTTCATACTTATTATCTCTTGTCCCTATCAGTAAAATCAACTTTCAAACCAGTTCTCCCTCTTCAAAAGACTTTGGTACCACTTTCTTGTTATAATGCCTTGAAACTCTTTCCTTGCACGCAACCGATTCTAGGCCAAATCCTCTAACTCATCAATTATCAAATTATAATATTCATCGGCTATTAATTGATCCTGCAGAGAAAACCTTCTTGAGTCGATGTTAGTTTCCCATGACAAAACAACTTCATGCCCATAGACTAACTAATAAGATGGTACTTGCATAGGTCCATGACATGTCATCCGATAAGCCCATAATTAATCGGCTAATATTGTATGCCAATTCCTTGGTTGTTCTTCAATCTACCGCTTGATCAACTTAATCAAACTTTTATTAGATGATTCTGCTTGTCCATTGGCTTGTCCGTAATAAGGAGAAGAATTTAGCAACTTGATACCCATACTGGCAGCAAAGTGAATAAATTCATTGGATATAAAAATAGATTGAGGAATTCTAAACCGATAAATTGTATGTTCTATGATAAACTCAATAGCATCCTTGGCATCAACCTTCTTCAAAGGGATTGCTCCAACCCACTTTGTAAAATAATTAATTGCTACCAATATATATTTATGTCCCTTACTTGATGGTGGATTAACCTGGCCAATCATATCCATAACCCAACCTCTAATTGGCCATGCCTTTACAAATGGGTTCATAGCCGATGCTGGTGCCTTTTGAATAGCCCCAAATTATTGACAATCATGGTAATCTTTATAATACATGACACAATCTTCCAGCCTCGTCGGTGTTAACGACAAAATTTGATAACCAAATCCCCGAGTTCAGAGCCAGTTTGAAGCGGAATCAGATTAGGAGTGCAGTCTGCGGAGAATGCAGGGGCCGCATCGGCTAAGACCGAATCGGATGGGGATACCAGTCGGCTGAGGCCGAATCGGACAAGGATGGACGATAGCCGATTCCAGTTAGGAGATGGAAATTGAACCAATCCCCAAAAAGGAGCATAAAGATAAATATTGGATCCGGTTCCCAAATGATCATTGAAGATATTGCCATCTATGGATAGAGTCCTATAACGGCACTTATATCTGTAAATTAGGAAGTTGCATAGATTTTTCTTTTGTGATACGGAGTGGGACTGTGTCCCAAGATATTGTTGTACTGTAAATAGTAGATAAGGTAGAAAGCATGTCCTACACGGATATCGTTATGCCTCGGTATAAAATAAGACCCGAGGGCTCTTTGTAAATAGATCAACCAACACACAATCAATCAATTTCGGTGCATCACCACCCTTTTTATTTTAGACGAGTTCTTGTTCTTGCTCGGGTTGCATCGGGTTCGATCTCCAAACAAGGTAATTTCTTGTCATTAGTGGTTTGTATCGTAGAAACTAGTGCTTCCATCACTATGATACTCTAGTTTTGAAGTTATAAACTACGCAATTTATCATACGCGGCCTACAATCTAGAACAATATCTAGATTTATCCCTAATCAGCTGATTTCCTTCTGAAGACAGCAGTCGATGGGGCTAGGTCCAAGGGTTCAACTAAATTATATGTCGTGTTTACCGTCTCGAGGGACTCACATTGACTTATACAGATCTAATATTTCTTTTTGTGCTTAATGCTGCATCTAATCAACCTATTAAGTCACTCTTAGAATTATTAAGATCTGTTTAGTTTAATGTTTATCATTAGAGGCAGTGCTGGAGTTTTAGCCAGCCTTATCTATTTAGTTATCTTTTAGTTTTAATTGCTATTAGATATATTAAAACCACCTTTTATATTAAGATCTCAATCTTTTTAAATACCCTAGGCCGGTATAAATCTGTCAAGTTACGCTGACAGCCGATTGATCCAGGTTTAGCGCATTTAGGTTAGATTAGTATCTTTTTATAAAATATATCCAAGTATTAGCTGATTCATATTAGACCTGCAGTATCGGCTATGTTGTCAATACAGATAATTATTATCCAAAATGCGCCTTTAGCCTAAGTGATTCATATTGTCTCGGTATGCTACCGATCTATCCCAATCACTTAGTATAAATGTGCTCTGGAATAACAATTATGTGTCTATTGATGCCTTCAGCCGATCCGGTAGAATCTTATTCCAATTTAATGCCTATTTCTTGTTTCTTGTTGGTTATAGGACCAAACCAACTGGCACGCCCTCAATTCACCAGAGGCGACCAATTTGGACCTACGCTAGAGTAAAGCAAATATCTCAGGCCAGTGCGTGGGAATCGAATTTCTCATCAACACGCTTTTGGCATGCCCGGTGGGACCAAGTGCAGACTTCCAAGTTCAACACAATGTCCACTGACAGGAACCCAGAAATCGACAAGGAGAACGTCATCCCGGTGAAAATTGATCAACTGTCAGTTGAACAGCTAGCCGACTACAAACAGATGGTCGAGCAGCTGCAGGCTAATTACCTGCAGTCCTTTACCCAAACCAGATCTGGGGCTGTCCTGTAGAAATTCAAATTCAAGCTCGAGGATCTCAACACATCCCCCGAGGAGGACAAGAAAGGAAAGAAAAAGATGGAGGACGTTAAACAAGAACAATATGATTCGGGACCGAATCGACTCGGCTGTGCACCATGCCCTCATCAACCAGAGTGGCATACTGGTTAACACCCTCAACAATATGATAGCCATTGTGGTCGACTCGAGGATAGCCGAGCAATTGCCAAGGGGGCCAACCTATTTCACTGATGGCCAGTTCCCAGGTTATAGGACGTTGTCAACTCAAGGCTTGCCAATCCCGCCACTGGAACAGCCGAATCCTCAAAGTGTAGCTCTGATTCAACCAAACGCGCAGGCATCGACCTCAGAGCCGCATCCCAGGATCCTGGTCCAACAACAACCTCAACATCAGGGCCATGGTGGCCCAACAGTGACGCAGGAGCGAGTGAACCTGTTCAACACCAATCGGCGGCCAGTCATGCCCAATGAGCCGATTGGCAGTATTTCCCCGGCTCCACATCATAGCCTTGTCGGCAATCGGCTACTTCCCGAGCAGTCACCGCCGATCATGTTTCGGCCACCCCCCGCTACGAATCACTTGCAACACCAACATCCGGGAGGCCAATATGATCAGCAGTATCGGCCACAAACGCCACCGTCACTTCAGTATCGGCAAGGACTCATACCGTATGAACAATACGAGCCGATACCCCAAGCTCAAGACAACAGACATTGGGCCAATCTGATTGCCAATGTGATGCGCGATCAGTTCGGCCTCAAGCCAAAGGACTCCGGCCATATGTATCGGTACCTGTATCTGGAGCACTTCGAGAGGTGCCATTGTCGAACCGGTACAAAGTGCCAGACTTCTCGAAGTTCTTTGGGCAAGACAATGTGTCTACCTACGAGCACATCAGCCGATTTCTGGCTCAATGTGGGGAAGCATCGGCTACAGACGCACTCAGGGTTCATCTGTTCCCGCTGTCATTTTCAGGATCGGCCTTCATCTGGTTCTCATCACTACCATGCAACTCGATACAGAGCTGGGCCGATCTTGAGAAACAATTACATAGCTATTTCTACTCCGACAACCATGAGATGAAACTGTCAGACTTGACAAACATCAGACAGAAGCATGAGGAATCGGTCCAAGATTATATTCAACATTTCAGAGAAATGAGGAACCGATGCTATAGTCTGATTTTATCAAACTCTCAGCTAGCCGATATGGCGTTTCACAGCCTTCTGCCACCAATCCGCGAGAGATTTTCGGCTCAAGACTTTGAGAGCCTAGCCCACCTGGCCTAGAAAGTGACGAACCACGAACAGAGATTTCAAGAATCTAAGAAGGCCTTCAAAAAGGTCGCCCACATCGCCAATGCAACGGACACGGACTCAAGTGACAACAATGCGGAGGTGGCAGCAACCGAGTGGACCAGGAACAAGAAAGCAATAACTTGCCAATGGTTGAAAAGGTCAGCCAAGGAAGAGAAATATGACTTTGATATCACCAAGGCCGACAGGATCTTCGATCTGCTGCTGAAGGAGAAGCAAATTCGTCTACCAGACAACCACGTTATCCCATCAGCCGATGAGCTCAAAAAGAAAAAATATTGCAAGTGGCACAACACCACCTCCCACAGCACAAACGATTGTAAGGTATTCAGGCAACAAATCCAATCGGCCATCGAGGCCGGGAAGATAAAGTTCGATGAATCAGCCAAGCCGATGAAGGTTGATGACAACCACTTCGCAGTCAACATGGTCCAAACCGACCACAGGCGAGCTGATCGGCAGCACCGAATGACGTACAGCTTAGCCGATACGCTAAAATCAGTTAGCGCTGACTTAGGGCCACCCCACACAGAGCCGACTAGAGATGTAACTGCATTAATCAACATGGTGCACACCAACGGACGATCGCCCGATCGTTGGCCCAGGCAGGACAGCCGGCTACGATTCCAACGTAGGATCCAGGAGGAAGAAGGGAGCCGGCGTGACAAGCCATACCAGAGGGCGCCTGACCGACTGGGCGCGGCCTACTACCGCCGCCACGACGATTGTGACCCACATTGGCATTGCGAGTTCTTCAGGTTCTGCTGGGAGCAAGGAATGAGGTTGCCAACCCTCGAAAATTGCTCAGCATGCAGTGAGTACAGGGAGGATGAATACAGGGCACCACAACCGGAGAGTTCTAGCCGATTCATCCCCCGAGTCATTCAGCTTAACCAACGTAAACCCTCTGTTCATGATCGGCTCGGCCCCATCCACCAAGACTTCTTTTAGGAAGAAGACCAAGAAGAGGCCGATGACAAACAATCGCCAACCCCCAATGGTGCCCTTCGGACCTCTTTACCAAAACACGAAAAAGAAAAATTCGAGAGGCTCAAGAGCGAGGGGTAGGACGAAGAAGTCCGGAGGATGATCCAACAGCAACGACGTCGGCAGGGCACAAAACATTGGCACGTCAAGAAACAAGCGGCCGAAGCCAACGAGAGCCCAGCCGATGAAAACCCAGACGACGAAGCTAGAAGGGCGGAAAAAGGCAAAACAATGGTCTCGGCATCGATCAACATGGTTTTCATTCTACCAGCCGAGTTTGAGGCTGCCAATGCCGATGCAGACACAATGGAGGAGACCATGGCTAGACTAGTTTTGTCCCCAGAACAAGCTATTTTTGAAAAACCTGAGGAGAATGAGAATCGGCACCTGAAGCCACTATATGTGAAAGGATTCGTCAATAGCAAGCCGATGTCTAAAATGCTAGTCGATGGAGGGGCCGCTGTCAACCTAATGCCCTATGCAACTTTTAGGAAGCTGGGGAAAGGAGCCGAAGACCTGATCAAGACAAACATGATTCTCAAAGACTTCGGCGGCAACCCTTCAGAGGCTAAGGGAGTTTTAAATGTTGAGCTGACCGTCGGCAACAAAACTATGCTCACTACGTTTTTCGTCATCGACGAGAGGGGGTCGTATAGCCTGCTACTAGGAAGGGATTGGATTCACGCCAACTGATGTATCCCTTCTACAATGCACCAAAGTCTGATCCAGTGCCAAGGCAACAAGATAGAGATCATGCTAGCCAACAGGTCAGTCAACGTTGCTAATGCCGATTTACCGCTCTGGGAAATCGATGGTATTGATTGCCTGTCTGGCAAAATCTGGCAAGCCGATTTTCTAAAGGTATCCAATTCTGATATACAGCCCATTGGAGACGACGAGCCTCAATTGCTACTTTGAAGGTGTCGTGGAGGGCTCGAGCATCTAAAGCGAGGACACCGTGGACGACAACGACGGCAAACTTGGGCAAGGTTTTATGTCGGCTGACGAACTAGAATAAAATGACATAGGAACAAGAGATAAGCCTAGGCCAATATACATTAGCAAAAATCTGTCTTCTCATTGTAGGACCAAGCTAATAAATTTATTAAAAGAGTATAAAGATTGTTTTGCTTGGGATTACTGTGAAATGCCTAGTCTTAGCCCATCCATTGTTGTGCATCGGCTGCCTATAATGCCTGGATATCGACAGTACAAGCAGCCTCCCAGGAGGTTTAAAGCCGATATGTATGATGCGATCAAAGACAAAATCACTCGGCTATACGATGCCGGATTTATTCGGCCCTGCCGATATGCAAAGTGAGTGTCCAACATAGTTCGAGTACTAAAGAAAAACGACAAGCTTAGGGTGTGTATCGACTTCAGGGATTTGAACAAGGCTACCCCCAAGGACGAGTACCCAATGCCTATAGCCGATCTGCTAGTGGATGCCGCCTCGGGCCATAAAAACATAAGTTTCATGGACGACAACGCAAGTTACAACCAGATATTTGAAGGGTTACGCGGAGGCTACACTAGCCGAAAAACAAAACTTTTTACCGCGCAAACCAGGAACACTTGCAAGTAAGGGCCGATAGATCGTTACTGATTCGAGTAGAGAGCAGTGGACTAGCCAATTAGGACTATCCGATTTGGAGCAATGCTGGCCGATGACAACCGATTTGCCGACAGTCGATTCCCAGCGATAGCCGTTTCACCAATCAGCCGATTCGTCGAGCAGCCGATTCGCCGAGTCGTCCGGTCACGTTCTCGCGCCTCACTCTGATGCGACCAACCACAGCCGATTCCACCACAGCCGATTCGTAGCCGATCAACAGCGCCGCAATGTAGCAGCGCCTCTACCGGTATCCACACGTCTGGGGACAGAACACCGAACACCCATGTGCTAGCACGCAATGCAAGGCTAGGGTTTGGCTCGAAGGTAGGGAGGGTTTCTGTAGAGGTTGATCTCACCGACTTCTGTTGCGCCAAATCAAATTGATTCGGTTCAATTCAATTCAATTGACCTACAACAGCTCTCCACCCCTCACCCCTTTATATAGATTTGGCCGACTGGGACTAGTGGCCGATCAGGACTCTATTTTAAATCGGATCCCATCCGAATCTCATAGAGTTGGCCGCCCATACGTCGTAAGATCATAGGACTCTATCCGATCGGATCCCTATCCGATCGAGCCATATCCGAGTCCAACTCGAATGCCTGTTCTTATCCCCTTAAGCGTGCGACCCTGTAGGTTCAGGTATACTTGGTTTCGGCTCGAGTCTAACTCAGCCGATTTGTCAACAGCGGCGCCTAGCGGCACATAATGACACCATAGCATACAAGAATATAATATCGGCTCTGAACCTGTAATGTGTACACAAATCCCTTTGCCTCACGATACCAATTAAGCTATAGGCAAGATGTGTTCCATCCCTTCAATAGCTTAACCATCTACTCGAACCGTATTGGATTATCCGTGCATTGATTGACTCCTCAATCAACTTAGCATGGCCATGCATTTCCATAATCCATTACCTCGAGGGGCCCAGAGATATCTCTCTCAAAGGAGGGGCAAAATTCCATCTTGATCACTCACATCGCACTCCATGTTTCATAGCAAACCCGAAAACTACCTTTATAACTACCCAGTTATGGAATAGCGTTTGGTAGTCCCAAAGTAGGCTACTACACATGTTGGAATCCATGGTGATCTCAGGTCTAAGGACTTTGTACCAACACTACTTGAGACCAACTAATGGCACATTAATTCCTGTAGTGTCTCATGGTGGGTCTATCCAACAATGTGTTCTCTAACACATATGTCCATGTTTATTGATTTGGTATCTCCATACCCATGATCTATGAGACATGATCATCAATCAATAAACATGCCGATCTTAGAATCATATTTGTTCCAACAATATGACATATGATCAGGGATCATTTAGAAATAGATTCATACATATAGAGTCTCATAAATAAGTCACGTACTTATTGATCAATACAAGATGTCTATTTCATGGAACTGAATAACACTTTATTCATAAATACATAAACATTGACGTGATATCCAACATCTCCATGTTGCCTATAGGGCATATCACTAACAATCTCCCACTTGCACTAGAGTCAATCATGTAAGTATCTAATACCCATTGCTCTTGTGTGCGCCTCATGCTTCGGCTGAGGGAGAGGTTTTGTCAACGGATCGGCTATGTTGAGATCCGTGTGCACTTTGCATATCTTGACATCACCTCTGTCCACTATCTCGCGGATGAGATGATATCGCCGAAGTATGTGTTTGGACTTCTGATGTGACCTCGGCTCCTTGGCTTGCGCAATGGCTCCACTATTATCACAATAGAGAGACATTGGACCAGTCGTACTAGTCATCACACCAAGCTCAGAAACGAATTTCTTGATCCAAACAGCCTCCTTTGCAGCTTCCGAAGCAGCAATGTACTCGGCCTCCATTGTAGAATCATCAATAGTATCCTGCTTGGAACTCTTCCAGTGACGCGCCTCCATTTAGGCGAGAACACGAACACGATTGCGATCTATAATCATCCTTGTCTGTTTGGAAGCTAGCATCGGTGTAACCACTTACAACGAGCTCTTCTTCACCTCCATAGACTAGGAACATATCCTTAGTTATTCTAAAGTACTTAAGGATACTCTTTACGGCAATCCAGTGACCTTCACTGGATCGGACGGTATCTGCTCATAGCACTCAAAGCGTACGAGACATCGGGACGTGTACAAAGCATGGCATACATGATGGATCCAATTGACGAAGCATATGGAACCATACCCATCTTATTCCGCTCATCATGTGTCCGAGGACACCGATTCTTGCTAAGATTAATGCCATGTGACATGTTGCAAGAAACCTTTCTTGGAATCATACATGTTGAACCTTTTCAACATCTTGTCAATGTATGTACTTTGGCTTAATCCAATTAGCCTCTTGGGTCTATCTCTATAGATCCGAATGCCCATTATGTATGCTGCCTCCCTAAGTCTTTCATGGAAAAACTATTTTTCAATGAAGACTTGACGGATTCTAGCAGAGGGATATCATTTCCAATCAACAATATGTCATCCACATATAAGATTAGAAATACAATTGCGCTCTCACCGACCTTTTGTAAACACAGGCCTCCTCTTCGTTTTTGATGAAACCAAACCCTTTGATTACTTCATCAAAACGAATATTCCAACTCCGAGATGCTTGCTTCAATCCATAAATGGATTTTTGTAGCTTGCATGTCTTTTCAGGCGATTGTGGATCGACAAAACCTTGAGGTTGTATCATGTATACATCCTCGCTTAGGTTTCCATTTAGGAAAGCCGTTTTGACATCCATCCGCCATATCTCGTAATCGAAATATGCAGCAATCGCTAGGATAATCCGAATAGATTTAAGCATTGTGACGGGCGAGAAGGTTTCATCATAATCAATACCTTGAATCTATTTAAAACCTTTCGCTACCAATCGCGCCTTATAGATGTGAACATTTCCATCCATATCGGCCTTATTCTTAAAACCCATTTACACTCAATGGTTTTGACACCATCGGGTGGATCAACCAAGTTCCAAACTTGATTGTTGTACATGGATTCTATTTTGGATTTCATGGCTCCAAGCCATTTGTTGGAATCGGGTCCCACCATCGCTTCCTCATAGGTCTTTGGCTCATCGTTGTCCAACAACAATATATCACGTTGTTCCTCACCGGTACTGTCGGGCGCACGACGTGATCTTTCGGACCTCCGTGGGGCTAATGTATCTACAACAGTGGTGGCGCAACATCTTGTTCCTCTGTTGTGGTTCTATGGTCGCTGAAACATTTTCTGGTGTTTCTTGAACTTCTTCAAGATGCACCCTGCTCCCACTAACCCTTCTTGAAAGAAACTCTTTCTCCAAGAAGACACCATGTCGGGCGACAAACACTTTGCCTTGTTCCCGATTATAAAGTTAATATCCCTTAGTTTCCTTAGGATATCCCACAAACAAGCACTTGTCAAATTTGGGTGTGAGCTTGTCGATCAGTAACGTTTTACATAAGCTTCGCATCCCCAAATTTTGAGAAAAGACAAACTAGGGGGTTGCCCTGTCCATATCTCATATGGTGTCTTTTCAACTGACTTAGATGGAACTCTATTTAGTGTGAGCGCAGCTGTTTCAAGAGCATATCCCCAGAAGGATAACGGAAGATCACTTTGGCTCATCATCGACCGCACCATGTCCAACAAGGTGCGATTTCTCCGTTCGGACACTCCGTTCCATTGTGGAGTTCTGGTGGAGTCAACTGTGGAACAATTCCACAATCTTTCGATGATTACCAAACTCTTGGCTCAAGTATTCCCCTCCACGATCTGATCGTAGAAACTTGATTGTTTTCCCTAAATGATTCTGTACTTCATTATGGAATTCTTTGAACTTTTCAAAGGATTCGGACTTATGCCTCATTAAGTAGATATAACCATATCTACTAAAGTCATCGGTAAAGGTAATGAAGTACTGATAACCACCTCTGGCCGTTGAGCTCATTGGTCCACATACATCAATATGTACGAGTGCCAACAAGTCACTTGCTCTCTCACTGTGTCCCGTGAAAGGTGCCTTTGTCATCTTACCAAGTAAACAAGACTCACATGTCTCAAATGATTCAAAATCAAAAGAGTGAAGCAATCCATCCTTATGGAGCTTCTCCATGCGTTTCTTATTTATATGGCCTAAGCGACAATGCCGGATAAATGTGGGGTTTGTATCATTTGGGAGTTGTCTTTCGTATTAATGTTATAAATGGGAGACGCTTCAAGATTCAAAACGTATAATCCATTCACCAATGGAGCATGAAAATAGAACATATCTCTCGAGATATATTGAACAAGCATTGTCCATTGATCCAAAATCATATCCTTCCGCTTGCAAACATGAAGCGGAAATAACGTTTTGACATAGTGTTGGAACACAATAACAATTATTTAATTCCAAAACTAATCCTGAAGGTAGATGAAGTGGTATTGTGCCGTCGCAAGCGTAGCAACGCTTGCTCCATTGCCAACGCGCAGTTCACCTCGCCCCTTCTCAAGCCTCTACTTCTTCTCATTCCCCGAACGATTTGCAAATATGAGCTACGATCCGGTATCAAATACCCAAGAGTCGATAGCGTGAAGTAGCAAGATTAATGTCTATAACATTAATACCTGAAGCGAAGTCGTACTTTGCTTCTTTTTGAGATCGTCCATGTACTTCTTGCAGTTCCTTTTCCAGTGGCTGTCTCCTTGCAATAGAAGCAAACGGCATCGATGTCGCCGACCCTTTTTGCCTTTCTTTGCATTACGAGGCACTCGCGATCTCATCGGGAGTTAACTTCCTCTTGGTGCAAAGTTTCTTGATAGGTGGTTTGCGCTTAGCCTTCGCATCATCATCACATGATGACCGTTTTCTGGATACTCTCCTCACTGTCTTTAGCATCCCATGCAATTCGGACAAGGTCTTATCCATACTTGTTCATGTGATAATTCAATATGAATGGCTCGAAGCTCGGAGGGAGGGACCGAAGAATCACATCGAGCCAACTCTTGGCTAAGGGAAAACCTAGTTTTTCCGGACTCTCGATATAGCCAATCATATTTATCACATGCGGGCCGACGGGATTCCCTCAACAAGCTCGCACGCAAACAACCTCTCGGCCCGAGCTTGGTTCTCAAACATGCCACGCAGTCCCGAATAATAGTGTGAGCATCGCTGTTCTCATATTGCTTCGAAGCTTAGGGGACATTGTAGCAAGCATGAGATAGCTTATATCTAAGGCATCATTAGTGTGCTTCTCGTAAGCTCTTCGTGCGGTTGCGGTGGCATTATTAGGCAAATCCTCCGGATAAGGTACTTCAAGAACGTACTCCTTACGCTCTTGCTTGAGAACAATTCTCAAGTTGCGATACCAATCTATAAAGTTTGTTCCGTTTAATTTCCCTTTCTCGAGAATATATCGCAAATTAAAAGCACTGGGTGTAGTATTAGCTGCCATTATTCTACAACGAAAAAAGCAAAGTTTAGCACAATGTTTATGCTATGTCTACTGTTAAACAATTTAACATTAGACTCCCATTACGTATTCTACACCTTCCCTCTAGGTTACGTATTGGGTCAAGATCCACATGTTATTTAATTTCTAGTGAGCTTTGGCATCACTTGCTAGAAGATTAATAACATCGGTAAGCAACTCCTTGCTAATCACATCTCTATGTGACTCTTGTTATTGGTGTGGCATCTCCATGCCCGGCGCCAACCTATGCCCCAAGGCCCAAAACTCTTTTGATAGCCTTGTTAAGTCAACCAAATGCTCTGCTGTATATGTCCGACGTATACCCCTCGTGTTATGATAGAGAATGGCACTCTAATTTGGCGGACCCACCATTGACGAGCATAACGGTGATGGGTGCAACATTTGGAAGGGCATCATTGCTACTTAATTTTGTGAGAGATACTATCCTATCAAACAAACATATCACATATATGAAAGGGTAGAATAGTATATAATGAAATAGTATGGCCCCCTTCACATGGTGATCTCCATCTCCATGTCGGTATAGAGGATCTCCATCTTCATCACCGTTCTTTCGAGTGCCGAATGCTTGATTTCTTCAAACTAAGCTACTACTATAGATGCTCTAATTGAAGATTACATCGACTCGTAGGTCGTGAAAGAATATTACAAGCATTGCACGTATGAAAGAATATTACAGGGATTGCACATATGAAAGAATATTACATGCATCACATGCATCTCATACATACAATAGGGCCATACCATCTCAAAGCATTCTCTGCAAAAACAAGTTAGGTGTAGAATGTTTTCTACCTATTGCGAGATACGGCATCGAGACGACCTATAAGGGGGACGAAAATGGCCGCCCCCTCGCGGGCTTCCGGGCAGCGCCCGGAACACCACACGAATTTCATAGATCCAATCTATGAAATCGCAGACGGAAGCCATATCGGCATAATCACATTATGCCGTCCCGATACACTATCAAGGGAGATGGTTTGCGTAGGCGCGAGGTGACTTTGAAGGTCAGACTACGAGATAGCTTCGGCATAATCACATTATACCGTTCCGATACACTATCAAGGAACGCTATCTCGAACCCAACTCAAACCGAGTTCTATGGATATTGCTTCGACGTAATCACATTACGCTATTCCGATACACTATCAAGGAACGCAATTACCATCTACTCTCCTCAACAGATCCCGTAAAACCGATTGATCTAATCAACCCGTGTGCTAAACTTGTTCCAGATCCAATCTAAAACCCGAACTAAGCAAGATTAGCTCTGATACCACTGAAGGGTTACGCGGAGGCTACACTAGCCGAAAAACAAAACATTTTACCGCGCAAACCAGGAACACTTGCAAGTAAGGGCAGATAGATCGTTACCGATTGGAGTAGAGTGCAGCGGACTAGCCAATCGGGACTATCTCGATCTCGGAGCAATGCCGGCCGATGACGACCGATTTGCCGGCGATCGATTCCCGGGATAGCCGATTCACCAATCAGCCGATTCGCCGAGCAATCGATTCGCCGAGTCATCCGGTCACGTTCTCGTGCCTCGCTCCGATGCGCCCAACCGCAGCCGATTCCACCATAGCCGATTCGTAGCCGATCAACAGCGCCGCAACGTAGCAGCGCCTCTACCAGTATCCACACGTCCGGGGATAGAACTCCGAACACCCGTGTGCTAGCACGCAATGCAAGGCTAGGGTTTGGCTCGAAGGTGGGGAGGGTTTCCGTGGAGGTTAATCTCGCCGACTTCTGTTGCACCAAATCAAATTGATTCGGTTCAATTCAATTCAATTGACCTACAGCAGCTCTCCACCCCTCACCCCTTTATATAGAGTTGGCCGATCGGGACTAGTGGCCGATCAGGACTCTATTTTGAATCGGATCCCATCCGAATCTCATAGAGTTGACCGCCCATACGTCGTAAGACCATAGGACTCTATCCGATCGAGCCGTATCCGAGTCCAACTCGAATGCCTATTCTTATCCCCTTAAGCGTGCGACCCTGTAGGTTCAGGTATACTTGGTTTCGGCTCGAGTCTAACTCACCGATTTGTCAACATGCGGCGCCTAGCAGCACATAATGACATCATAGCATACAAGAATATAATATTGGCTCGAACCGTAATGTGTACACAAATCCCTTTGCCTCACGATACCAATTAAGCTACGGGCAAGATGTGTGCCATCCCTTCAATAGCTTAACCATTCACTCGAACCGTATTGCATTATTTGTCGTTGATTGACTCCTCAATCAACATAGCATGGCCATGCATTTCCATAATCCATTACCTTGAGGGGTCCAGAGATCTCTCCAAAGGAGGGGCAAATTCCATCTTGATCACTCACATCCCACTCCATGTTTCATAGCAAACCCGAGAACTACCTTTATAACTACCCGCGGAATAGCGTTTGGTAGTCCCAAAGTAGGCTACTGCACATGTTGGAATCCATGGTGATCTCGGTCTAAGGACTTTGTACCAACACTACTTGAGACCAACTAATGGCACATTAATTCCGTAGTGTCTCATGGTGGGTCTATCCAACAATTTGTTCTCTAACACATATGTCCATGTTTATTGATTTGGTATCTCCATACCTATGATCTATGAAACATGATCATCAATCAATAAACATGCCGATCTTAGAATCATATTAGTTCCAACAATACGATATATGATCGGGGATCATTTAGAAATAAATTCATACATATAGAGTCTCATAAATAAGTCACGTACTTATTGATCAATACAAGATGTCTATTTCATGGAACTGAATAACACTTTATTCATAAATACATAAACATTGACCATGATATCCAACATCTTCATGTTGCCTCTAGGGCATATCACTAACAATATTTATGGCCGAAGAAGACATTCACAAGACAGCTTTCAGATGCATAGGGGCAATCGGCCTATATGAATGGGTCGTCATGTCGTTCGGCTTGAAAAACGCTGGAGCTACATATCAAAGCGCCATGAACTACATTTTCCATGATATGATTGGCTCCCTGGTAGAAATCTACATTGATGACATCGTCGTTAAATCTAGAGAAACAGAAGACCACATAGCCGATCTAAGACAGGTTTTGGAGAGAACGAGAAAATATGGCCTGAAGATGAACCCCTTGAAGTGTGCGTTCGGAGTATCAGCCGGGCAATTTTTAGGATTTCTTGTCTACGAAAGAGGAATTGAAGTTACACCAAGAAGCGTTAACGCAATCAAGACAATACAACCTCTGAAGAACAAGAAGGATTTAGAGTCTCTGATCGGCAAAATCAATTTCATCAGGAGGTTCATTGCCAATCTGTCAAAAAAGATGGAGCCCGATCAAGCATTCACCTGGGGGACAGAACAACAGAACAACAGAAAGCACTGGACAATATCAAGGACTATATCAGGACTGCTTTGGCTGAAGCCCGATCAAGCATTCACCTGGGGGACAGAACAACAAAAAGCACTGGACAATATCAAGGACTATATAAGCTCTCCCCTATTCTTAATCTCTCCACAAAAGGGGATACCATTCAGGTTATATTTGTCAGCCGACAAAAAATCCATCGGCTCAGTGCTGATTCAAGAGGTCGAAGGGAAAGAGAAGGCCATCTTTTATCTCAGCCGACGGCTTCTGGATGCCGAAACAAGGTATTCACCAGTGGAAAAATTATGTCTCTGCCAGTATTTTTCATGCACTATATCTGTTATCCAATGAGTGCACTATGGTATACAAAGCCGACATGGTAAGGTATATGCTATCAGCTCCAGTGCTAAAAGGATGAGTTGGGAAGTGGACATTTGCCTTAAGAGAATTTGATCTATGCTACCAGGCACCCAAGGCAGTGAAAGGACAAGCCATAGCCGATTTCATAGTCGAACGCAGAGATGATTCAATCGGCTCATCAAAAATTATGCCTTGGACTCTAACTTTCGATGGCTTGGTTTGCACCAATGGTTGCGGAATTGGCTTGGTAATAATTTCTCCCAGGGGGGCAAGCTTTGAGTTTGCTTTTTCAATCACGTCCCATGCCACAAACAACCAAGCCGAGTATGATGACGTGCTTAGAGGACTACAACTACTCAAGGAGGTTGAAGCCGACGCCATCGAAATAATGGGGGATTCACTGTTAGTCGTCAGCCAGTTGTCAAGAGAATTTGAATGCAAGAATGACGCGTTGATGGTCTATTATAAAAAATGCCGAGAATTGATGGACAACTTTCGACTAGTGACATTGAAGCATATCCCCTGGGAACAAAACACAGAAGCCAAGGACCTGGCTCAGGGGGCATCAGGCTACAGGCCGATGGCGAAGGAGGCTGAAGTGGAGATCGCCACCATGACAGCCGACGACTGGAGGTTTGAAGTCTACAACTACCTGCAGAATCCTTCCCAGTCGGCTTCAAGGAAATTGCACTACAAGGCTTTGAGATATGTTTTGCTTGACGAAGAACTGTACTACCGGACGATTGATGGTGTGCTACTCAAATGCCTCAGTGCCGATCAAGCCAAGGTGGCTATCGGAGAAGTGCATGAAGGAATTTGTGGCACGCATCAATCGGCTAGCAAGATAAAATGGCTACTTCGACGAGCAGGGTACTTTTGGCCGATGATGCTGGAAGATTGTTTCAAATACTACAAGCGCTGCCAGGACTGCCAGAAGTTTGGGTCTATCCAGAGAGCACCAGCATCTGCTATGAACCCAATTATCAAGCCTTGGCCGTTCAGAGGTTGGGGAATCGACATGATCGGCCAGATCAATCCACCCTCGACCAAAGGACACAAGTTTATATTGGTGGCAACAGATTATTTCACCAAATGGGTGGAAGCGATTCCGTTAAAAAAGGTTGATTCCGGGGATGCAATCGAGTTTGTTAAGGAGCACATCATATACCGGTTCGGCGTCCCTCAAACTATAACCACGGATCATGGATCTATCTTTATTTTAGATGAGTTTGTTCAGTTTGCCGACGGCATGGGGATCAAGTTACTCAATTCTTCGCCATATTACGCTCAGGCTAACGGGCAAGCTGAGGCCTCAAATAAAAGTCTAATCAATCTGATAAAGAGAAAGATCGCTGAGTATCCAAAGCAATGGCACAGCCGATTAGCTGAATCACTTTGGGCCTATCGGATGGCTTTCCATGGATCAATCCAGGTGCCTCCATATAAACTGGTCTACGGACATGAAGCAGTTCTACCATGGGAAAATATCATCGGCTCAAGGAGGATTCAGTTGCAAGATCAGCTTACAGCCGATGATTATGACAACTTAATGATGGATTAATAAGAAGACCTAGTTCTATCAAGGATGCGTGCCTTGGAAAAAGTGATCAGGCACAAGGAGCGAGTAGCCTGACATTATAATAAGAAAGTTGTGCCTAAGTCTTTTGAAGAGTGCGAGCTCATTTGGAAGTTAATATTGCCGATCGAATCAAGGGACAACAAATTCGGCAAGTGGTCGCCGAACTGGGAAGAGCCTTTCAAGATCCACAGATGCGTCTCTAAGGGAGCCTACATGTTAGAAGGATTGGATGGAGAAGTGTTTGGAAGGGCTCTCAATGGAAAGTATTTGAAAAAATATTACCCCAGTATTTGGATCAACTCCTGATTCGGCTAAGGTCTAGCCGATTCATGTCAGCCGATGCGTCGAGAGGAATACGCATCACCTTTAGGTCGTTTTGTGCGCTAAGTTTTTCCCTTATCTTTCTACATCGGCTCAGCTTAGCCGACAGCGGCACGATGTTCAGTTTGATAATTTTATTAATGCTGAGCACATCATCAACAAAATTAAGGGGGAATACATATATGTTCTCAGATACCAGACTTGGCAAATTTTCACAGCATTCAAGACGTGATCGGCACGCACGCATATAAATAATGGTGGCAAGCCGGTCACAAAAGAGGTGCGAGTTTAAGTTACATAAATTTCCTAGCCAACTATTACAATCAATTCAGCGGGAAAGGAAGTTGGTGATAGCCGATATCGCTTTACGACGAATCTTGTCTATCTCTTCGATGGCCTTGGCGTCGGCTGCATCACTCCCTCGGAATCCCCCTGGCCAGATCGGATAAGTGTGACACTGCCGCCTTGATCTTTGCTCGTTCCTCCTCAATCTCTTTTGGCAAGCCGGCCACACGCTGTTCTTTGGCCAGGATGTCGGCTTCAACATTAGCAAGTTCGGCTGCCAGTTCTTCCTGACACTTGCGAAGCCGATCAAGCTCAGCGATCGGCTCAGTTTTCAAGGCATCGAACTTGGCTTTCTCGACGGTGATCTCTTGTAGGCTAGCTCTAATGTTGGCCTCCAGCGCTTGGTTCTCTCGGCGATCTGCTATTCTCTGCTTGGCTCGTTCGAACTTGTGCCGATGCGCCTCCATGAAGGTGGTCGGGGCGATGATGTCAGCCAGCTGATATGGCAGCCGATCTTGGACGTCTTCAAACCGACTTCGGATAGAACCACAGTCATGACCAGAAAGTCGAGGGAACACTCCAGCCGCTTGGCTATGTCCGACAGGGTAGCTCGTAGGTCCTCGTCCGACATCACCATGGCCTTGTCGGCATCCACATCAGGGTCCAGAAACTCTGAAAGGTCGAAGTCCAAAAGATCGGCTATAGACTGCAAGACAGAAGGTAGTTAGACGATCGACAAAACTAGTAAGCCGATGTATCAAGTTGGACGGAACTTACTTGGACAACTAGGACTGAGGTAGCCACGTCCTCGGCATTACCACCACCCGCAGCCGCTGGCGTGTGTTCGCTCGATACGTGGGGGCCGGTGTCGAAGCACGAGAAGGCTAAAAAAGGTACAAGTCAGAAATTGGCTGTGTTGATGAGACAAAAATTAAGGATGGTAGATTTTACCAAGGGAGGAGGAGCCGTCTTCTTCTTGGCAGCCAGTTTCTTCGCCTACAAACACAAAAGGCCGATGAGGCATAGGCTTGGAAACGGTGATAAGGTCAAATAATGAAAGGTGTTTACCGGTTTGGAATGAGGAGCGCGTTTCGGATGCCTAGGAGTTTTTTTGTTGGTTTGTTCAGCCGATGGAGTCCGAGCGTATTTGCTTGAAGAGCTCGTCTCGGCTGCGGTAACATCGATAGCTTGGTCCATCTCCTAATCCCTGACTTCTTCTTCAAGGATTGCATCCACGTATGGATCGACTAAAGGCAAGTCGTCGGCTAGAGTTGGTTTCGGCCTCTTCGAAGCCCGTTTCTTTTTCTCTGTAGCCGGGGTAGCAGCAGCCGATGGCTTTGCCCTCTTCTGCTGATGCAACGGCTCAGGGGTCTGCCCAAGGAGAAGTGTTGATACCTTCGGCGCGTGAAAGCCGATGATCGATGGGGCCAGCCCGCAGCCGCCGGACAGCACGCTAGGAGCATAGAGGGTTGCTACTCCCGTGTTTCTTGCGTGTGGGGGCGGGGAAGCATCGGTTGTCTGCAAAAGAATGTGGCATCATTAGTCAAATATGTGAGTAATGGCTGAAGGGAACTAAAAAAGAGAAGACACTTACCGATGGGGTCATCTCCGGATCGACGATGGTCAAGTACATTAGGCCGATTGATGAAACAAGTGTCGCTTCCACTCATTCCACCATCGGCTGAAGATAGTTGTCCTCGCACCACCAAGTCGATGTTGTCAATGCTACCCAGAGGGGGGCCGGGGATGTTGAGCAGCCGATGCATCATGATGTCTCCTTTGATTTTGCTCATAGCTTGGATCTTGTCTGAGTAATAGAGGCCGATCGGCAGCTTGCCCATGCCAAGTTGTCTCGCAGACAACATCGGATGATAAAACTCATATGACTTCTGGATGTTGCGCCCTTGGTGGATGCCGACGGGGAGGATGCAAGGTGTTATGGCCGACATATAAATCTTCCTCGGCTTTTCGTATTCTTCAGCTCGTCTAGCCGAAGATTGGCCGGGAGTTCAAAGTTGTCAAAATCCTCATAGGCAAACCATATCCTCGAGCTGCTTGGGAAGCCGCTGTACAGATTGCCGAACCAATTTTTGAAATGATCGGCCGTCAGGTTGGATCCAGGATAAGTTGCCACTGCTTCCCCATACGACAGACATCGACAGGTGGTTACTTCTTCGTCATCTTCGAACTGTGGCTCGATCAAAGGGAAATTGGCTTCTAGTGGAGTTGGCCTTTCTGCGGCCTGGTAGGTGTGGAGGTTTAACCACAATTGCAGTAGCCACCAGGGTCCTCCTATATTGATGGCCTGCTTGGAAGCCAGCCTAGCCGATGTGTTGTTTAGCATCTGGTACAAATAGCCGAGCAGCTATTTTTCAAGGGGGACTTGCTTCTTGCTCACCAGAGCTTCGGCTACGTGCTGCCAGTTGCTAGTCGGCCCGCAGCTTGATCTGCAGATACAAATTTTTCCAACCACATTAGGAGGAAAGTTGTGTGTTCTCACTCCGAGATTGGACCGTCTTTCATGTTCATTGATATAAAGCCGCTCCAGCCTCCTATGCTCTTGGTCTTGAAATTATGAGTGCATTTGATGTTGAGGTTGGCTGGGTCGACTGTGGAGGTTATATCCAGCCCCGTGATCATTACTACATCCAGGAGTGTTAGCGCCATCGGCCCTTGTTCGGATAAGAACGCATTCAGTGTATCGACCAGAAGTAGGTGGCGGCCGATAGGAGGGGTTCATCCTTGGGCATGTCGGCTATTGTTAAAGCTAGGCACTGGCTTATACCTAGCTTGGTCCAATGAGTTTGTTGTCTAGCTGACATCCTTAGGTACCAGGACGGCCAGGATTTGTCCGTTGAAGGCCAAGACTTGAAAGCACCAGACCAATAGGCCAGGTCACGGGAGGAAAACCTAAAGGGGATCTGGTTTGTTTTGGCATTAATGAACTCACTAGGGTCTAAGTTGCTGATCGGCCCTAATAAGAACTGATTGGGACTAAGAAGATATGGGATGGCAATTTGGTGAGCGAGGTGCTACAAATGAAAGGATAGAAGAACAAGACTATAGAAGGTAAAAAGCCAGATTGCAAGGAATAAGGGGCTACAGCCGATGGAACTTACCTCAGGGTATTCTGCTTGAGCCGTGTCGGAGAGTGCTTGAGGACGCCATCGACGGGAGGGGATCGCCGTCATGGAGGGGTTCGCCGATGAGGTTGTGCTTCGGTTCAGACGGGCTCGCCGAGGAGACGAAAAGGTTTTTTTTGGCTAAGGCTTAAAGTTGAAAAAATGACAGTGTGGTTTGGTTCGGTGCAAGGCGGGTGTTATTTAAAGAAATTTCGTGACAGCCGAAACGGACTAGGGTGAAATTTTCGCGGGAATTTGAAATAGCGTCAAATTCGCAATACTGTCATATCACGGACTTGGGGGCATGTGTTAACGACCAAATTTGGTAACCAAATCCCCGAGTTCGAGCCAAGATTGAAGCGTAATCGGATCGGGAGCGCGATGCAGAGAATGTAGGTTCCGCATCGGTTAAGACCGAATTGGCTAGGGATACCAGTCGGCTGATGCCAAAATCAGACAAGGATGGACGATAGCCGATTCCAGTTAGGAGATGGAAATTGATCCAATCCCGAAAAAGGAGCATAAAGATAAATATTGGATCCGGTTCCCAAATGATCGTTGAAGATATTGCCATCTATGGATAGTATCCTGTAACGGTAATTATATCTATAAATTAGGAAGTTGTATAGATTTTCCTTTTATGATACGGAGTGGGACTGCGTCCCAAGATATTGTCGTACTGTAAATAGTAGATAAGGTAGAAACCGTGTCCTACATGGATAGCGTTATGCCTGGGTATAAATAAGACCTGAGAGCTCTTTGTAAAGAGATCAACCAACACACAATCAATCAATTTCGGCGTATCAATTATTTTAGACGAGTTCTTGTTCTTCTCGGGCTGCGTCGGGTTCGGATCTCCGAACAAGGTAATTTCTTGTCATTAGTGGTTCGTATTGTAGAAACTAGTGCTTTCATCACTATGATACTCTAGTTTTGAAGTTATAAACTACTCAATTTATCATACGTGGCCTATAATCTAGAACAATATCTAGATCTATTCCATAATCGGCTGATTTTCTTCAGAAGACAGCAGCCGATGGGGCTAGGTCCAGGGGTTGAACTAAATTATATGTCGTGTTTACCATCTCGAGGGATTCACATTGACTTATATAGATCTGATATTTCTTTTTGTACTTAATGCTGCATCTAATCGACCTATTAAGTCGCTCTTAGAACTATTAAGATCTGTTTAGTTTAATGTTTATCATTTGAAGCAGTGCTGGAGTTTCAGTCAGCCTTATCTATTTTAGTTATCTTTTAGTTTTAATTGCTATTAGATATATTAAAACCGCCTTTTATATTAAGATCTCAATCTGTTTAAATACCCTAGGCTGGTATCAATCTGTCAAGTTACGCTGACAACCGATTGATCCAGGTTTAGCGCATTTAGGTTAGATTAGTATCTTTTTATAAAATGTATTGCAGTATTAGCCGATTCATATTAGACATGCAGTATCGGCTATGTTGTCAATACAGATGATTATTATCCTAAATGTGCCTTTAGCCTAAGTGATTCATACTGTCTCGGTATGCTACCGATCTATGTCAATCACTTAGTATAAATGCGCTCTGGAATAACAATTATGTGTCTATTGATGCCTTCAGCTGATCCGATAGGATCTAATTCCAATTTAATCTCTATTTCTTGTATCTTGTTGGTTACAGGACCAAACCAACTGGCATGCCGTCAATTCACCAGAGGCGACCAATTTGGACCTGCACTAGAGTAAAGCAAATCTCTAAGGCCAGTGCGTGGGAATCGAATTTCTCATCAACAGTCTGTCAAAAATATCCAACCCTCCGAAGTAACCATATCATCTTATGAGCCGATTGATGTGTTCCACAAATTCCTTCATGAACTTCGCACGTTCCTACCTTGGCTTTCTCCAAATTTAAACACTTGAGAAAAACAACGTCAATCATTCGATAATACAAATCTTCATCAAACAATACATACTTAAGAGCCTTATACTTCAAGTTTCTCAACATCGATTGAGATGGATACTTCAAGTACTCAATAATTTCATACCTCTAATCATCATCATCAACATTGGCAATTTCTATCTTCACATCTAATGTGACCATGGCTACCATTGATACAATCGTTTCTCACATCACAGGTCTACTGGAAGACATCAAGATTAAGCTATCCAAGTGTTGGAATCCAATTCAGCCACCTGCTACCGTGCTGACATCAAACAACCACCAAATATGCATACGAGCTCCGGTTCGGGTCCAAGAGTACTTGATGGAAAGCTCTCGGAGTCCTATTTCCAATGGATCCAGCCTCATTTCCAAATTCCATGTCAGTCGGCCACAATTAGTGAAACAAAGTGTTATATCATCTATAATGGGCCTATGGGCTTGTAAGTGGGGCCCTAGTGGGGTGCGTCCCAACCTGGTGGAGCACGACCCTAGGGACCCTAGGTTGTCCTCCCACCTCCTTAAATAGCTAAGCTACCCCCTCAGGGTTTCTTGGGTTTTGTTTAGATTAAAGTTTAGCCATTAGTACTTTTTGGGTAAAGACGTTGTTATTCAATTCCTATTTGCAATTCAGATTGCTTTTACCTTGTCAACTCACCAAAAGATCAGGCCAGTCAAAGCCGTGAGCTCGTCAAGTGGAGCTCAGGGTTTATCAAGTGGTATCGGAGTTTTCGTTGCTCGGTGAGTTTTTATCTACCTATAACCAAAAAAAGCCCAACAAAAAGTTGCATCCATTACCTAGCCATATCTGTACCATGCATTGTTCTTTTCAGTGAAAACAAAGAACATAAATTGTTATATTCTTTAAACACGTTGAGCTATATTCAATTTGATGATTTTTGTAAGCTTGATAATTTGATGGAGAAATTATTTGCTAAGTCTAATTTGTCATGTCCAACTAATGCTATTTTTCATATATTGGGTGAATATAATGATAGAGAAACATATTTGGTGCATAGAGTTTACATATGCTTGGATTTAGAACATCTGTAGCCGTGGATAAAAATTGCAAGCTAGAGAGACATGTCATTGCTAATCATGTTATCTCGAGTTCGTGTTGTTTTGATTTAAAGAAAGGATGGTTCTGAGGAAGAGGAGCGATCGGATCACTCAATGTGGTCACCATGCACCCAGGTTGTTGTGCCACATGAGTACTTGGCTTCTGAAGAAGGGAAGCAAAATGAGCAACAAGCTAAACAATCAAATGTGGTATCTATGTTCGTTGTTGTATATCCCCATTACCAGGTACATTCGTTTCATAGGAGATTAATACTATTCGCTAAAGAACTGATGATGTTACATGACAAAAGTTTGTTGCGTTTATTTTCATGTACATAATTCTATAGGCAAGATCATGCACTACGCGAAGAGTGTCATATGGAAAAACCAAGGACGGTTTTTCGTAAAGAAGGGGAGGATGGTGTGATCATGGCTACTATTGATACAATCGGTATTCACATCACAGGTCAACTAGAAGACATCAAGATCAAGTTGTCTTCAAACATGCTGGAATGCAATTCGGCCAACTGTTACCGTGTTGACTTCAAACAGTCGTCAAATATGCATACGAGCTCTAATTTGGGTCCATGAGTACTTGATGGAAGGCTCTCGGAGTCATCTTTCCAACGGATCTAACCTCATCTCCATATTTCATCTTAGTCAGCTAGAATCATAGAAACGAGGTGTTGCATTACCTATAATGGACTATCTGGGACCCCGGCCCAAGTCATGGCCAAGTGAGGTGCGCCTCAACCTGGTGGAGCACGACCCTAGGGACCCCTAGGTACTCCTCCCACCTCCTAAAATAGATAAGTTACCCCCTCAAGGTTTCTCGAATTTTTAGATTAAAGTTTAGCCATTGCTACTTTTTCCGGAAGCCATGATTGGTTAGATCACCGTTTTTCTCGTTACGGAATCCCAACTTATCATTTGTATTCAATTTCTATTTGTAATTCAGATTGTTTTTATCTTGTTCTTGCTTGTTTCTTCGATTTGCTTGCTGGAATAAGGTTGATCTGCATCGGCCAGATCAACAACCCACAAAGAGGTGTATCGATCGCAAAGGCGCAACACAACAACGTCTCGTACGGTTGTAGTCGGGTCATCAACGTTTCTCCCAAATCATATTTATCAACAACTCACCGAAAGATCGGGCGATTCAAAGCCATGAGCTTGCCAAGTGGAGCTCATGGTTTATCAACATCCTTCAACATCGGGTTATAACCCGATGCCCCTTCTGCAAGATCATTGACTTCAATATTCTGCTCCCTAGGGTTCTGTCTAATAGATACAATTTTGAAATCCTTCATCAACTCTTGACATTTTTCATTGTATGACCTTAAGACTTCATCCTTGCATTCATATTCCCCAGACAAGTGCTTGATTACCAACAATGAATCCCCAATAATCTCTATTGCATTTGCTTCTACCTCTTTTAATAACTGAAGTCCTTTGAGCACTGCTTCATATTCCGCTTGATTATTAGTATAATATGGCTTAATTGTAAAGGCAAACTCAAAACTTGCCCCTTGAGACGAAATAATTACTAACCTAATGTCACATCCATTTGTACAAACTGATCCATGAAAGAACAAAGTCCATGGCATTGGTTCCACATAACTATTGGAATTATCCCGATGCTAAACCACAAAATCGGCAATGGCCTGTCCCTTGATTCCTTTAGCCAATTCTTATCGAAGATCAATCTGTTAAGGCAAAAATCCATTTTCCAACTCTTCCTTTCAGCACTGGAGCCGATAGCATATATCGTATTGCATCGGCTTTGCAAATGACTGTGCACTCGTTTGACAATAAATAATGCCTCAACTTTGTACATGAAAAATATAATCATAAACACAATTTTTCCACTGGGGTATACCTTGTTTCAGCATCAAGAAGCCTTCTGCTAAGACAAAATATAACTCTTTACTTTCCTTCAAGCTCCTGAATCAATACTGAACCGAGACTTTTGATCAGCCGATATATACAATTTAAACGGAACCCCTTTCTGTGGTGGCACTAAAACTGGAGGAGAACTTAAATAGTTTTAAATTTCATCAAACACTTTTTGTTGCTTTTCTCCCCACACAAACTCTTGATCGGCTTTCAATTGTAGCAATGGAGTGAATGGCTCAATTCTCCCCAACAGATTTGAAATAAACCTTTTCTCAAAAAATTAATCTTGTCGATAAATGATTGTAACTTGGTTTTATTTTCAGGTGGCTCTATATTGATAGCTTTGATACTCCTCTGATTGATCTCAATTACTCTTTCACAAACTATAAAGCCCAAAAAATATCCAGCCAATGCACCAAAAGCGCTCTTATTTGGATTCATCTTCAAACCATATTTCCCTGTCCTTTCTAATACCCTTCGTAAATCGGCTAAATGCCCATCAACACTCTTTGAGTTCACAATCACGTCGTCTATATAAATTTCAACTAATAAGCCGATGAGATCATGGAATATGTAATCCATAGTTCTTAGATATGTAGCGCCAGCAATCTTAAGTCCAAAAGTCATCACAACCCATTCATACAAACCGATTGCTCAAGGACATCTAAAAGCAGTCTTCAGAATATCTTTTTCAGCCATAAAATTTTAATTATATCCTACATTGCCATCCATAAAACTAATAATTTTGTGTCTAGAAGCTGCATCAACCAATAAATCAGCAATTGACATAGGGTATTCATCCTGAGGAGTAGCTTTGTTCAAATCTCAAAAATCAACACAAATTCTTAGCTTCCCATTTTTCTTCAATACTGGCACTATATTAGAAACCCACTCAACATATTGGCAAGGCCTAATAAACTTAGCATCCTATAATCTGGTAATTTCTGGCTTGATAGCGTCATATATTTCTAGCTTAAATCGCCTTGGCGGTTGTTTAAAAGGCAGATATCCAGGTTTGATTGGTAACCGATCTTCTACAATGAATCAGCTAACTCCTGGATCTCATGATATTTCCAAGCAAAGCAATCTCTATACTCTTTTAATAACTCAATTAATTCCCTTTTAAACTCAGGACATAAATTAGCACATAAAAATGTTGGCCTTGGCCTATCGCCTGGTCCAATATCTACTTCTTCTAATTCATCGGCCAACATAAAACTGTTAACGACCAAATTTGGTAACCAAATCCTTAAGTTCAAGGTTGAAATTGAAGTGGAATCGAATCGGGAAAGTGATCTGTGGAGAAACAGAGGCTGCATCGGCAATGATTAAATCGGCTGGGAGACCAGTCGGCTGAGGCCGAATCAGATAGGGACAGCCGATAGCCGATAGACGATTCCGATTCAGAGAAGGAGACGGAACCGTTTCCCATAAAGAGGCTTGAAGATAAAAGGAAGATTCGGTTCCCAAATGTTCGTTAAGATATTGTCATCTATGGATAGAGTCCTGTAACGGCAATTGTATCTGTAAAATAGGAATTTGTATAGATATTCCTTTTGTAACGCGGCATGGGATTACTTCCCGGAATATTGTCGTACCGTGTATAGTAGATAGATAGAAACCGTGTTCTACACGGATTTTGTTGTACTTGGGTATAAATAGGACCCAAGACCTCTTGTAAAACATATACAGACACATCAATACAAACTCAGCACATCGCCAAACCTTTTCTTTTAGACGAGTTCTTGATCCCGCTTCGGGCTGCATCGATCTCGACCCCAGAATAAGGTAAATACTTGTCATTAGTAGTTTGTATCGTCAAATCCAGTGCTTACATCGTCATGATACTCTAGATTTAATGTTATAGACTGTGCAATTTATCATATACAGCATATAATCTAGGGTAATATCTAGATCTATCTTGCCATCGGCTCGTTTCCCTCAGAAGACGGTAGCCGATAGAGCTAGATCTAGATGTTCAACTAGTTTATATGATGTATCCACCGTCTCAAGGGGTTTACATCGGTTTATATAGATCTAATACTTCTTTTTGTACTTAATGTTGCATCATCATGACCTATTAAGTCGCTCTTAGAATTATTAAGATCTATTGGGCTGGATGTTTGTCATTAGAGATAGTGTCGGGGTTTCAGCCGGCCTTATCTATTTTAATTGTCTTTTGGCATTACTTACTATTAGATATGTTAAAACTGCCTCTTGTATTAAGATCTCAATCTGGTTAAATGCCTTAAACCGGTATCAATCTGTTGGCATCTGCCGACAGCCGGTTGATCTAGGTTTAACGCATTTAAGTTAGATTAATATATTTTCATAAGATGTATCGGAGTAATAGCCGATCCACGTTAGGTTATAAATGCATATATTCGTTATCCTGGTGTATATTTAGATTAAGTGGTTTATACTATCTCGGCATAGCCGATCTATCCCAATCACTTAGTTTAATTGTGCTTTGGGATAATAAATATATATAAATTGATTCCCTGAGCCGATCCGGTAGGATCTAACCTTAACCTTAATGGATGTATCTGTTTATTTCTTGTTGGTTAACAATCAAACCAACTGACACTCCTAATTCATCAAAGGTAGCCAAGGACGGACCTGCACTGGAGTTAAGCAGATCTTCCAGGACAGCGCGTGGGAAAGATTTCTCATCAACATGCTTCTTGGCACGCCCAGTGGGACAATCAACTCGGCATAACAAAGTCGACGTGATGGTTAACGTCAAGAGCCCCGAGATCAGCGAGGAAATCATGTTTCCTGTCAAGATGGAACAATTGTCGGCTGAGCAATTGGCTGACTACAAAAAGATGGTGTAGGAATTGCAGGCCAACTATCTACAATCTTTTGCCTAGACTAGGTCTGGGGCCGTCCACCAGAAGTACAAATTCAACATGGATGACTTCAAGGCATCCTCCTCAGACGACGCAAATGGAAAATGCAAGGTGGAGGAACCGAAACAAGAACAGGACGATTCGGGACTGCACACTTTGCAAGACCGAATCGACTCGGCTGTGCAGCACGCTCTCGTTAATCAGAGTGGCATCCTGGTCAACACCCTCAACAACATGATTACCACTGTGGTCGACTCGAAGATTGCCGATCAACTGCAACGGGGGCCAACTTATTTCACTGATGGCCAGTTCCCCAACTATAGGGTCTTGGCAACCCAGAATCGGCCGGTGCCACCACCAATACAGTCGGGGCCACCAGGAGGAGTCCTCAGTCAGCCGAATGCATCTGCATCGGCTTCAGGGCCGCCGCTCGTCGTTCTGAACCGGCAGCAACCTCCCTCCCAGGAACGACTAGCCGACATGTTCGACTTCAATCGGTGGCAAGAACAAGTTGCCAACCTCATTCAAGGGGCACAGTACAACGCCAGCGGCCGTCGGCTCTTCCCTGACCAATCACCACCACCGGTGAATCGGCCGCCTTCCGCTGTCGACCCAACTCAATATCAGTACCAGGGAGGCCAGCATGACCAACATTACCAGCCGCAGACACCGCCACCTCTGTATCGGCAAGCACTCGTGCAATACGATCAATATGAGCCGATACAGCACGCCCAAGATAACAGGACTTGGGCCGATTTGATTGCCGACGTCATGCGTGATCAATTCGGCCTCAAACCGAAAGATTCTGGCAGTATGTACGGTATCCATACCCAGAACATTTTGTGAGGGTGCCACTGCCTAGCCGATACAAAGTCCCAGATTTCTCCAAGTTCTCAGGGCAAGACAATATTTCTACATACAAACACGTCAGCCGATTCCTCGCGTAATGCGGGGAGGCATCGGCTACAGACGCCCTGAGGGTTCGCTTATTCCATCTCTCGCTATTGGGATCGGCATTTACCTGGTTTTCTTCACTACCTTACAATTCCATCTAGAGCTGGGCCGATCTCGAGAAACATTTCCACAGCTACTTCTACACCGACAACCATGAGATGAAGCTGTCGGACCTGACAAGCATTAGGCAGAAGCATGCGGAGTCCGTTCAGGATTACATTCAAAGATTCAGGGAGATGAGGAACCATTGTTATAGCTTGGTGCTGTCCGATTCCCAGTTAGCCGATTTGGCTTTTCATGGACTGCTGCCACCGATCCGTGAAAGGTTTTCGGCTCAAGACTTTGACAGCTTGGCCCATCTGGCGCAGAGGGTGATGGCCCACGAGCAAAGATTCCAGGAATCAAGGAAGGCCGTCAAGAAGGTTGCCCACGTCATCGTCGAAACTGACTCAGAAACAAATGACGATGATGCAGAAGTTGCTGCAGTCGAATGGACCAAGAATAAGAAGGCCATTGTTTGCCAATGGCTGTTGAAAACGGCTAGGGAGGAGAATTACGACTTTGACATTACCAAGGCCGATAGGATCTTTGATTTATTGCTGAAGAAGAAGCAAATTCAGCTTCCTCCAAACCACACGATCCCATCGGCTGAAGAATTCAAAAAGAAGAAGTATTGCAAGTGGCACAACTCCACCTCCCATAGCACTAACGACTGTAAAGTTTTCAGACAGCAAATCCAGTCGGCCATTGAGGCCGGGAAGTTGAAGTTCGCCGATTCACCTCGGCCAATGAAAGTCGATGGCAATCCCTTCCCGGTCAACATGGTTCAGGCCAGCTCCGGCGAGCTAATCGGCAGAACAGAGTGACGCATGGCTTAGCTGAAACTCTCAAAGGGGTTAAGGCCGAAAAGAAACTGGCTGGAGATCAAGCTACACCAGTCAATATGGTGCATTCCACCAGCCGATCGACCGATCGGTGACCCAGGCGCATGGACCCCATGCCCCATTTTCAACAACGCTTTCGTGAGGAAGAGGAGGCCCGATGCGGCAAGCCTTACGTCAGGAAGCCTGAGGTCAGGGGACTCCAATTCGTCAGAAACCACAGTGGTTACGACCCGCACTGGGGCTGTGAGTTTTTTTGATTCTGCTGGGAATCGAGGATGAAGCTGCCGATGATAGACAATTGCTCGGCCTGCGGTGAATATCGTGAAGACGAATACAGGGATCTGCCGATGCAAAGCCCTGCCCAATTCGTCCCCAGGGCCGTGCAGCTTAACCAAAGGCGGCAATCGGTACATGATCGGCTTGGGCCGATCCACCAAGACTTCTTCGAAGACGAAGACAAAGACGAATACTACGAAGAAGCTGAAGATGAGCAATCGGCTAACCCCTAATGGCGCCCTTTGAACCTCTTCAATAACACACAAAAGAGAAGCATCCAGCGGCTCAAGAGCGAGGTGCGAGAGGAAGAAATACGACGGATGATCCGACAGCAACAATGTCGGCAAGGCGCAAAACAATGGCATGTTAAGAGACAAGCGCCGACTGCCGATGAGAGCCCATCCGATGAGAGCCCAGCCGACCAAGGAAAAGCTACTACATCGGTTAACATGGTCTTTATACTACCAGCCAAATTCAGTGCCACAGAGGCCGATGCAGATAGCGTGGAAGACGCCTTGGCAGAACTAGCACTCTCCCCGAAACAAGCCGTTTTTGAAAAACCAGAGGGGAATGATAATCGGCACCTCAAACCACTGTACGTGAAAGGATTTGTTAACGGGAAGCCGATTTCAAAGATGCTAGTCGATGGAGGGGCAGCAGTGAATCTCATGCCCTATGCCATTTTTTGGAAGCTGGGAAATGGAGCCGAAGATCTAATCAAGACGAACATGGTGCTCAAAGACTTCGGCGGCAATCCATCGGAGGCCAATGTCATGCTGAACGTCGAACTGACCGTCGGTAGCAAAATCGTGCCCACAACATTCTTTGTCATCGACGGGAAGGGATCTTATAGCCTGCTACTTGGGAGGGACTGGATCCATGCAAACGGTTGCGTCCCTTCCACAATGCATCAAAGTTTGATCCAATGGCAAGGTGACAAGATTAAAATCGTGCCAGTCGATAGGTCAGTGAGCGTTGCTAACGTTGATTTGCCACTTTGGGAAATCGATGGTATTGATTGTCTATCCGGCAAAATCTGGTAAGCCAATTTTCTAAATGTGTCCGATTCTGCCATACAGCCTATTGGAGACGAAGAGCCTCAGTTATTACTTTGAGGGTGTTGTGGAGGGCTCGGCGTCTATGGCAAGGACACCACGGACGACAACGATGGCAAACATGGGCAAGGTTTTATGTCGGCCGACGAGCTCGAAGAAATCGATATAGGTCCTGGAGATAGGCCTAGGCCGTCATACATTAGTAAAAAAATGTCTTCTCATTATAGATCCCAGCTTACTGAATTATTAAAGGAATATAAAGATTGTTTTGCTTGAGAGTATTTCGACATGCCTGGTCTTAGCCCGTCCATTGTTGTGCATCGGCTGCCTATCAAGCCGGGGTATCGGCCATACAAACAACCTCCTAGGAGGTTTAAAGCCGATATGTATTCATTCGACCTTGCCAATATGCAGAGTGGGTTTCAAATATTGTTCCGGTAATAAAGAGGAACGGTAAACCTAGGGTGTGTATTGATTTCAGAGACCTCAATAAAGCTACCCCTAAGGACGAATATCCAATGCCCATAGCCGATTTGCTCGTAGATGCTGCTTCTGGCCACAATATCATAAGTTTTATGGATGGTAATGCAGGTTATAATCAGATTTTTATGGCCGAAGAAGATATCCACAAGACTGCTTTCAGATGCCCAGGAGCAATCGACTTGTATGAATGGGTCGTCATGACGTTTGGCTTGAAGAATGCTGGAGCAACTTATCAAAGGGCCATGAATTACATTTTCCATGATATGATCGGCTCTCTGCTTGAGATTTACATCGATGATGTTGTTGTCAAATCCAGGAAAATGGAAAACCATATAGCCGATCTTAGATAGGTTCTGAAGCGGACAAGGAAATATGGTCTAAAGATGAATCCACTGAAATGTGCATTCGGCGTGTCAGCCAAGCAATTTTTAGGGTTTCTTGTTTATGAGAAAGGGATTAAGGTTACACCAAGGTGCATTAATGCCATCAAGATGATACAGCCTTCGAAGGACAAGAAGCAACTACAATCCTTGATCGGTAAAATCAACTTCATCAGGCGATTCATAGCCAATCTTTCAGAAAAGATGGCGTCGTTCACACCATTGCTTCGGCTGAAGGTCGATCAAGCATTCATTGGGGGGCAGAGCGGCAAAAAGCATTGGACAATATTCAGGATTATTTAAGCTCAAACCCAGTCTTGATTTCTTCGCAAAAAAGGGTATCATTCAAACTATACCTATCAGTCGACGATAAGTCCATCAGCTCAGTCCTGATTCAAGAGATCGAAAAAAAAGAGAAAGCCATCTTTTATCTTAGCCGACGGCTGCTAGACGCAGAGACAAGGTATTTACCAGTGGAGAAATTGTGTCTTTGCCTGTATTTTTCGTGTGCAGAGTAGAGGCATTATTTATTATCCAACGAATGCACGGTGATATGCAAAGTTGATGTAGTCAAATATATGCTATCGGCTCCAGTACTCAAAGGACGAGTTGGAAAGTGGATTTTTGCTTTAGCGGAATTCGACTTAAGATATCAGGCACCCATGGTAGTTAAAGGACAAGCCATAGCCGATTTCATCGTAGAACACAGAGATGGTTCAATCGGCTTGGTGGAGATCAAGCCTTAGACTTTGACGTTCGATGGCTCGGTTTGCACGAATGGATGCGGTATCGGCTTGGTTATCATATCACCAAGGGGGGCAAGCTTCGAATTTGCCTTCTCAATCAACCCCCACGCCACAAACAATCAAGCCGAATACGAGGCAGTGCTTAAGGGATTGCGTCTTCTGAAGGAAGTTGAGGCTGACACCATCGAAATAATGGGAGATTCACTGTTGGTCATCAGCCAGTTGTCAGGAGAATACGAGTGCAAAAATGATGCACTGATGGTCTATTATCAACGATGCCAAAAATTGATGGACAGCTTTCAGTTAGTAACATTAAAGCACATCCCCAGAGAGCAGAATGCAGAAGCCAATGATTTAGCTCAAGGGGCATCAGGCTACATGCCGATGACAAAAGATGTTGAGATAGAGATTGCCACCATGACAGCCGACGACTGGAGATGTGAAGTCTAAACCTATCTGCAAAACCCTTCCGAGTCGGCTTCAAGGAAATTGCGCTACAAGGCTTTGAGATATGTCTTGCTCGATGAAGATTTATACTATCGGACGATTGATGGAGTGCTGCTCAAATGTCTCAGTGTCGATCAAGCCAAGGTAGCTATCGGCGAGGTGCATGAAGGAATCTGCGGCACGCATCAATCGGCTCACAAGATGAAATGGCTACTTCAGAGAGCAGGGTATTTTTGGCCGATGATGCTGGAGGATTGTTTCAGGTACTATAATGGCTGCCAGGATTGTCAGAAGTTTAGAGCTATCCAAGTGCACCAGCATCGGCTATGAACCCAATTATCAAGCCTTGGCCGTTCAGAGGTTGGGGATCGATATGATCGGCCAGATCAATCCACCCTCGAGCAAAGGACATAAATTCATATTGGTGGCAACAAATTATTTCACGAAATGGGTGGAAGCAATTCCTTTAAAGAAGGTTGATTCAAAGGTCGCAATCGAGTTTGTTAAGGAGCACATTATATACTGATTATAACAAGAGATAGCCCACCATTATAACAAGAAGGTTGTGCCTAAGTCTTTTGAAGAGGGTGAACTCATTTGAAAATTGATATTGCCAATTGGATCAAGGGATAGTAAATTTGGCAAGTGGTCACCAAATTCGGAGGGGCCGTTCAAGATCCACAAATGCGTCTCTAAAGGAGCTTATATGCTAGAAGGGTTGGATGGAGAAGTGTTTGGGAGGGCTCTGAACGGCAAATATTTAAAGAATATTCCCAAGTGTATGGATCAACTCATGATTCGACTATGGTTATGCCGATTCGTGTTAGCCGATGCGTTGTGACGCACGCATCGCCTTTAGGACATTTTTACGCCATGTTTTTCCCCTAATCGCTCTACATCGGTTCAGCTTAGCCGACAGCGACAAGATATGTGATTTGATAATTTTGTTAATGCTGGGAACACCATCAACAAAATTAGGGGGCATCTACAATACAATATGACATCAAGAAGGCAGAGCGAATTTTCGAAAATTTTAAGCGAGTTTGACGTAATCGGCAAGGATACACATGAATAACATTAAACAAGGATTAAGTTGCAACCAGCCGATTACAAAAGAAGTTTAAGCCGATTACAAAACACATAGAGAGTTCAAGTACAAGGATGCCTAGCCAACTATTACAAGTAGCTTAGCGCGACAGGAAGTTGGCGATGGCCGATATCGCCTTACGACGGGTCCCGTCTATCTCTTCAATGGCCGTGGCATCGGCTGCATCGTTCCCTGGGATTGGCTTCATCGCCCTGGCCATGTCGGACAAATGTGACACGGCCGCCTTGATCTTCGCTCATTGGTCCCTGATCTCCTTCGACAGGTCGGCCACGCGTTGTTCTTTGGCCATAATATCGGCTTCGACGCTGGCGAGTTCGGCTATCAATTCCTCCCGACGCTTGTGGAGACGATCGAGTTCAGCAATTGGCTCGGTCTTCAAAGCATCAAACTTGGCCTTCTCGACGGTGATTTCTTGTTGACTAGCTTTGATGGTGGCTTCTAGCGCTTGGTTTTCTCGGCGATCGGCTATTCCTTGTTTAGCCCGTTCAAACTTGTGCTGATGCGCCTCCGTAAAAGTGGCCGGTGCAATGATGTCAGCCAGCTGATCCGGTAGCCGATCCTTGATGTCTTCAAATCGACTACGGATCGAGCCGCAGTCAGTGACCAGGAAGTCGAGGAAGCACTCTAGCCGTTTGGCTATGTCTGACAAGGTAGCCCGCGGTTCCTCGTCCAACACCACCATGGCTTTATCAACGCCCTCATCAGGATCAAAAAACTCTGAGAGGTCGAAGTCTAGAAGATCGGCCATAGACTGCAAGTTAGGAGACGGTTAGGAGAGCCTACAAAGTTGATGAGCCGATTTATAAAGCTGAATTGAACTAACTTGGATAGCTGGGACTGAGGAAGCCACGTTCTCGGCGTCACCATCACCTGCAGCCATTGGCGTTTGCTCGCTTGATACGTGGGGGGCAGGTGTTGGAGCACGAGGAGGCTGAAAAAGATACAGGTTGGAAATCGGTTGTGCTAATAAAAGGGAAATGAAGGATAGTAGGACTTACAGAGGAAGGAGGAGCCGTTCTCTTTTTGGCAGCCAGTTTCTTTGCCTACAGACGCAGAGAGCCGATGAATCACAGTGGAAAAGGTGATGAGATTAAACGATGAAAGATGCTTACCAGCTGGGAGCGAGGGGCGCGTTTCGGAGGGCTTGGAGTTTTTTTGAGGTCTTCTCAGCCAATGGAGTCCGAGTGTATCTGTCTGAAGAGCACGTTTCGGCTGTGGCAGTGTTAACGGCTTGTTCCATTTCCTCGTCCCCAATTTCTTCTTCAAGAACGGCGTCCACATCCGGATTGATTGGAGGCAAGTCATCGGCTGGAGTTGGTTTCGGCTTCTTTGAAGCCCATTTCTTTTTCTCCGCGCCGGAGTAGCAGCAGTCGACGACTTTGCCCTTTTCAGCCGATGCAACGGTCACGAGTTTGGCCATGAAGTAGCGTAGCCACCTTCGGTGCATGGAAGCCGATGATTGATGGGGCCAGCCCGCAGCCGCCGGATAGCACGCCGGGGGCATAAAGGATTGCTACCCCAGTGTTACTTGTGTGTGGAGGGGAAGCATCGATTGTCTGCAAAAGAATAAGGCGTGGTTAGTCAATAATACAAGAAATGGCTGAAGGAAGCTAAGAAGAAAAGATACTTACCGATGGGGTCATTTCCAGGTCGACGATGGTCAGGTACATGGAAGCCGATTGATGGAAGAGATGCCGCTTCCACTCATACCACCATCGGCTAAAGATAGTTGTCCTTGTCACCGCCAGATCGATATTGTCAATACTACCCAGAGGAGGGCCAGGGATGTTGAGTAGCCGATTCATCATAAGGTCTCCTTCAATTTTTCCCCTGGATTGGATGTTGTCTGAGTAATAGAGGCCGATCGGCAGCTGACCCATGCCAAGTTGTCTTGCGGCCACCATTGGATGATAGAATTCATAAGATTTCTAAATATTGCGCCCTTGGTGGATGCCGACGGGGAGGATGCAAGGTGTTATGGCCGATATGTAAATCTCCCTCGGTTTTTCATATTCTTCGGAGTTAAGCTCATCTAGCCGAAGATCGTCTGGGAGCTCGAACTTGTCGAAATCTTCATAAGCAAACCATATCCTCGGGCTGCTTGGGAAGCCATTGTACAGATTGCCGAACTAGTTTTTGAAATTATTGGCTGTTAGTTTGGATCCAGGATAGGTTGCTGCTGCTTCTCCATATGACAGGCATCGGCGGGTGGTCACTTCCTCATCATCTTCAAACCGTGGCTCGATTAAAGGAAAATCGGCTTCTAGTGGAGTTGGCCTTTTTGCAACATGATAGGTGTGGAGATTTAGCCATAACTACAGTAGCCACAGGGCCCTCCTGTGTTAACGACCTATTTGGAAGCTAGCCGAGCTGACGCATTACTTAGCATTTGGTACAAGTAGCCGAGCAGGTATTTTCCCAGGGACTTGTTTTTTGCTAACCAGGGCCTCGGCTATGTGTTGCCAGTTGCTAGTCGGCCCACAGCTCGATCCACAGAAGACAAATTTTTCTAATCACATTAAGAGGAAAGCTGTGTGTTCTCTCTCAGAGATTGGGCCGTCTTTCATGTTCATCGATATGAAACCGCTCCAGCCCCCTATGCTTTTGGTCTTAAAACTATGGGAGCATTTGATGTTGAGGCCGGCTGGGTCTACTGTGGATGTTATATCCAATCCCGTGATCATCACCACATCTAAGAGGGTTGGTGTCATTGGCCCTTGTCTAAATAAAAATGCATTTAGCATGTCCGACCAGAAGTAAGTGGCAGCCGATAGGACGGGCTCGTCCTTTGATATGTTGGCTATTGTCAGAGCTAGGCATTGGGTTATACCTAGTTCAGTCCAATGGGTTTGCTGCCTAGCCGACATCCTTGAGTACCAAGCTGGCCAAGATTTGTTTGTTGAGGGCCAAGACTTGAAAGCACCAGACCAGTGGACTAGGTCAGGGATGGAAAATCTGAAGGGAATCCGGTTTGTTTCGTGATGAACTCGCTAGGTCTAAATTGCCGATCGGCCCTAACAAAAACTGATTGGGCTAGCAAGGTCTGGAATGGCGATTTGGTGGGCGAGGTGATGCGAATTAAAGAATGGAAGAACAAGATTACAGAAGATGAAAACCAAGTTGCAAGGAATAAGGGGCTGTGGCCGATGAAACTTACCTCTGGGTATTCTACTTGGGTTGTGTCGGAGTGAGTGCTTGAGGACGCCATTGATGAGTGGGATCGTCGCCGCGGAAGGGTTGGTTGGTGAGGTCGTGTCGAAACTTGGTTTCGGCAATAGAATTTTGGGGTGTAGTCAAGATCGCCAAGCACAATGGGTTAGGTGGAAAACAAGGATTTAGACGGGTTCAGGCCCTCTCGTGAGGTAATACCCTACTCCTGTTTCGGGGATTTGATCCGCCGAGTGTCTTTATTGATCTCGTGATCTAAGGCTGAAAGCTAAAAGCTGATCTAACTTCTCATGAAGCATATGATCTAAAGCCGATATCCCTCAAGGGATGGCCCTTACCCCCCTTATATAGTCTTGGAAAGTGGGCTTATAGATCGGAAACCCTATCTAACACTAAGTCGGTTTCCTCAATCTTACCAAACCATGACTATGGGTCGTTGCCTTATCTCAATCGGCAACGTAACACCCAAGTCATATTTGGTTTACATATATAGTAGGCGCAATCTATCCCTACCTCCAGTCGGATAAACTTGCCATGTAGATACCCGATTGCCATTATCTCCACAGTAGCCCCCGAGTCCTTTTCAGTCGATGAGACAACTCAACTTCAAACCAAGACAACACCCAGCCAAAAACCTCTTTGGCCGAGTGCCTCTGGCGCCGAATGATTCCGTCATCTCTGCTCGAATCTCCCGAGTGGCTCCAAAGACTGTGAAGGGCTGGAAAATATCTGAAAAATTCTCAATAAATATCTAGGTGCATCTCCTGATGCACCTAATTAGGTGTAGCCCCCGACTATGTGGATAGTCAAAAACAGACTAAGCATATAGTCAAGAACTATAAAAAATCATACTCGTATGAATGCTTAACTCAAGCTAAAGCAATCATAAAAAATCATACAACACATCACTCGGCAAGCTCATGCTTATCTGAGTAGATTCGCCCGAGTCATTTCGAAACAAATAATTTAATTAGCCCTCACGGGTAAGAAATCAATTCGCTTGGTAAGCTCATGCTTATCGGAGCTGATCTTCCCGAGTCATCCCGGAAATTTGCCCGAGTCATCTCGGAACAAATAATTCTCATATAAATGCTTAGCTCAAGCTAAAGCAGTCATAAAAAATCACACCCCTCGGCAAGCTCATGCTTATCCAAGTAAGTTCGCCCGAGTCATCTCAGAACAAACAATTTAATCAACCCTTATCGGTAAGAAATTAATTTACTCGGCAAACTCATGCTTATCCGAGTTGATTTGCCCGAGTCATCTCGGAACAAATAGCTCAATCGACCCTCGTGGGCAAAAAACACTCGGCAAACTCATGCTTATCCGAGTTAACTTGCCCGAGTCATCTCGGGACAAATAATTTAGTCAACCCTCATGGGTAAAAAACACTCGGCAAGCTCATGCTCATCCGAGTTAACTTGTCCGAGTCATCTCGGGACAAATAATTTAGTCAACCCTCATGGGTAAACAAATTTTTCAGTCATCTGAAAAATACGACCAAAATATTAAATAGCTCCTGTCATAATATTGGTCTTAATCTAAAAAAGATCTTCACCAAGGTGGAAAAAATAGCATTGATATAATCATTTAATCAAATGTTTTAAAACCAAATAGTTCCTGTCATCAGGACAGCCATGAAAAGCTTAACTATTTGTCACCTTTCAAATTGCATCGTGCCAACATCTCATGAAGTTATGCAAACCGCGGTATGAAAGGATTTTAAAGGTATTGCGCTATGTGACACGTGCATATTGCCAGGGCAAATCTGCTTAAGTCCATCCACTTAAGTCCCTAAGGACACGTGTCAAGCCACACCTTAGCTAGGCCGCAAGTCTCTCATGGGCTCGGCCCAATCGCGAGATAACTTGGCAAAAACCCTCAAGTCTTTTTACGAAGCCTTGAGGTCATCCTCGACACTTCATCTTCCCCAAAAATTTCCTCTTTCGTAGTACTGTTCACCAGCTCTCCGTGGAGAACCCTAAACTCGTGTGCGTGCAAATCCATCCATCTAGGAACTCTTGTTCCATCACAAGCCATCTTCCGCATCCAGCCTCCAAGATTTCCTTGTTGTTCGAGGTTCAGTCGGGAGTAAGTTTAATCATCTTGGTCTCTTTATTCCTTCGATGTGAACTTGTAGGTATCTAGCTTATTTATGTTAATGCCTTGACCTGAGTCTTCATAGAAAATTTCTTAAGTAACTTTCGTCCGACTGTCACCAAGCCTAAGCTTGATTAGATCATCAGAAAATTCTCAGTCCTTATCTATTGAACTCAAATCAAGGAACATTAAACAATGATAAACCAAATATAAACAAGTTGTCGAAGAAAACCATGCTTTATTGACACGTATGCAGCCCCCATTTGTCAACTCAAGAGTCATCTTGCTTGAGGTTGGCAGTCAAGAATAACATGAAACTTACGGCAATTTAAGCATAGTATCGTCGAAGATGCTCAATATTCCAGGAGTTCTCCACCATAGATCCATCTTCGGGCTTTAGTCGAAATGCTCCGGCCGAGTCACCTCGGCGATTATGTATGGTCTTTCCCATAGTGGAGATAATTTGTGACGGTCCTTGGTGGTCGGATCTTGCGTAGAACCAAATCGCCGACAATGAAAGCTCGCGCCGAACATTGCGGCTATGGTATCGTTTAAGTCCTTGAAGTTATCTTACCGGGATCATGAAGATTTTCTTCATTTTGGCGTCGCCTTGTCCCCGACTTGGCTATCTTCTCTGACGAATTTCACCCTCTTCGGATGTTGATGCGCACGGATTTCTTTCGCCACATGATCTCTCACAAGATTGGGCCATATCGTAGCTTTCTTTGTTGCGGTGAAGGCTTGTTTGACGTCGCTGCGCGGGGTGATGACGCCGTTGGGGCCGGGCATCTTCATGCGAGGTGAGTGTAGAGTGGTATCGCTATGAACTAGGCGAGCGCAGGCCTTCCAATGATTGCGTGGTAGGCCGTCTCAAAGTCAGCCACCTCGAAGGTGATGTTCTCCATCCGGAAGTTCTCCCGAACTCTGAAGGTGACTGGAAGGGCGATGTGCCCGAGTGGCGTAGATGACAGCCCTGGGGTAACTCCGTGGAAGAGGGCTGAGCTTGCCTTCAACTCGGTATCTTGGAATCTGCATCTCGTCCAAGGTCTTGGCAAACAGGATATTGAGGATGCGGCCCCCATCAAAAAGGACGCGCTTCAGCTTGATATTCCAAACCACCGGGTCGAGTACCAAGAGATACCGCCCCGGGTGAACCACTCGGTCAGGATGATCCGAGCGATTAAACGTGATGGCCACCTCCGACCATCGTAGATGTTGTGGGACTTCGGTTTGTGCCGTGTTGACCTCGCGCTCCATCAGCTTTTGCTTCCTCTTGGACTCATAAGCCTGCGGCCCCCGAAGATGTGACTCAGCTCGCCCACGGGGTCTTGAAAAGGCTCTGAATTTCCAGTCGGGTTGTTCTTCTTGGTTCCCGATGGACCGGCTTCATCAGTCGGCTTCTTGTTTAACCGTGCCGCATATTGCTCGGTGAATTGCTTGTAGATGATGCGTGCACTGAGCGTTCATGATCGTTCATGATCGCGTCGTAGGCCGCAACTCGGGGACAGCGTTGAGAGCTGGACGTTGTGGCAACCAAGTCCTCGGGCGGCGCTTGCGATCTCTCTGGCCATGATTGCTATTGCCGTTATCCTTCTTAGGGTGTCGGCTTCCTCCTGACTGCTTGTCGTCCCTTTCGTCAGGCCGATCTTGGCGTGCCGCTTTGATCGCGTCGCTGGATTTGGCATAGGAGTTCGCTGTCTCAAACATCTGCTTCACCGTCTTCTTTGGCTTGCGCCCAAATTTTCCGATCAACAACTCATCACGGACTCCCTTCTGGAAGGCGGCGATGATGATGTCGTCGGTGATGTTGGGGATCTTGTTGCGCTTTTTGGAGAAGCGCCGGATGTAGTCTTTCAATGACTCGTCTGGCTTCTGGACGACGTTGTAGAGATCGAAGTGGGTTCCAGGCCTCTCGAAGGTGCCTTGGAAGTTGACGATGAAATGGTTTGTTAGCTCGCTCCACGAGCTGATCGAGCCTCTTGGCAGGCTCGTGAGCCAGTTCCTGGCTGAGTTGGCGAGAGCCATGGGCATGTAATTGGCCATGGCCTTGTTGTCGCCGCCTGCTGCCCGGATGGCGAGAGTGTACACGGTCAGCCACGACCCGGGGTCGGTCTTGCCGTCATACTTCTCGATTCCAGTCGGCTTGAAACCGTTCGGCCAATGCACTCGGCGAAGCTCCCGAGTAAAAGCTGGCACTCCGTTGTTATTGTTGTCGGGTGATCCCCTCCGATCTTCCCGAGTGCGTTGATCTCGCTCTTGGTAGCGACGATCGAGGACTTCCCACAGATCACTCGGCGGGGTCCTCGCGGCTGGTTGGGTAGTGGAGGCGTTGTTGCGGCGGACGCGGTGGTGGACGGGTGGACGTCCATGTTGCTTCTCGCAGAGTCGGTCGTTTGCTCCTGATGCTTGTGCGTGGACTTGTGGCGTGGGCTTCTTGGCCTGGTTGTTGACCGGTCTGGGTCGGGCCTCTTGTAGTCCCTTGACCTTACCGGCGGGAGTCGGCTTCTGTCGGGCGTTTCAGCCACGGACTAAATCGGTCTTCGTGCTGAGGTGGAGGGATGACCATTGGCCGTAGCCACGACGATGGTCTTGATTTTGTCCAAGATTGGAGTCATGTCGGGAGGCGCCGTCTCGATGACGGTGTCCAGGAGTGTGAGGGCAGCAACAGCGTTCTGCTCTGGCGTCTGGAAGATATTGGTGTTGCGGACCCGCGTCTGAAGTATAGCCTCCTGAGCGGATCGTCCGGCTGCCCTCAGATCCTGCTTCCTTCTGTCGGCTTCCTCCTTGCGCTTCTTCTCTTCTTCTACCCGCTTGCGCTCTTGCTCAAGTCTGGCTCGTTCTTCTTCCGTGAGCCTACGGGCCATGGCTGAGTCGGTCTCGGCCACCTCAGCCATGAAGACGTCAAAGCACCTCGGCTCGTAGTTCTTGTCGCAGTCGGAGTCATCAGCTTTGTCCGAGGGGATGCCATAAAGGTTGTGAAAACCCGAGGAGGCGAGGTGCGGTCGAGCTCCGAGGATGAGCATGACCCGAACGGTTGAAGGATGATCGCGACTTCCCTTGAGCTCGGGTGGCTCGTGTTAGTGATATGCCCTAGAGGCAACATGGAGATGTTGAATATCACGTCAATGTTTATGTATTTATGAATAAAGTGTTATTCAGTTCCATGAAATAGACATCTTGTATTGATGAATAAGTACGTGACTTATTTATGAGACTCGATATGTATGAATCTATTTCTAAAGGATCCCTGATCATATGTGATATTGTTGGAACAAATATGATTCTAAGATCGGCATGTTTATTGATTGATGATCATGTCTCATAGATCATGGGTATGGAGATACCAAATCAATAAACATGGACATATGTGTTAGAGAACACATTGTTGGATAGACCCACCATGAGACACTACAGAATCAATGTGCCATTAGTTGGTCTCAGGTAGTGTTGGTACAAAGTCCTTAGACACTGAGATCAGCATGGATTTCAACATGTGTAGTAGCCTACTTTGGGACTACCAAACACTATTCCGTAACGGGAAGTTATAAAGGTAGTTTTCGGGTTTGCTATGAAACATGGAGTGGGATGTGAGTGATCAAGATGGAATTTGCCCCTCCTTTGGAGAGATATCTCTGGGCCCTCGAGGTAATGGATTATGGAAATGCATGGCCATGCTAAGTTGATTGAGGAGTCAATCAACGACGGATAATCCAATACGGTTCGAGTGAATGGTTAAGCTATTGAAGGGATGGCACACATCTTGCCTATAGCTTAACGGTATCGTGAGGCAAAGGGATTTGTGTACACATTACGGGTTCGAGCCGATATTATATTCTTGTATACTATGGTGTCAATATGTGCTGCTAGGCGCCGCGTGATGTGTCGGCTGAGTTGGACTCGAGCCGACGATCGGCTAAGTTAGACTATAGCCGAAACCGAGTATACCTGAATCTACGGGTCGCACGCTTAAGGGGATAAGAACGGGCATTCGAGTTGGACTCGGATACGGCTCGATCGGATAGGGATCCGATCGGATAGAGTCCTATGGGCTTACGACGTATGGGCGGCCAACTCTATGAGATACGGATGAGATCCGATTCAAAATAGAGTCCTGATCGGCCACTAGTCCCAGTCGGCCAACTCTATATAAAGGAGGGAGGGGTGGAGAGCTGCGACACGTCAATTGCATCGCGTGCAACGAAGTCGCCGAGATCAATCTCCACGGAAACCCTTCCCACTTTCGAGCCAAACCCTAGCCTTGCATCGCGTGCTAGCACACGGGTGTTCGGCGTTGTCCCCGGACATGTAGATACCGGTAGAGGCGCTGCTACGTTGCATGCTGTTCATCGGCTGTGGAGGAATCGGCTGCGGTCGAGCGCATCGGAGCTTGGCGCGAGAACGCGGTCAAACGACTCGGCGAATCGGCTACATCCGCGAATCGGCTGATTGGTGAATCGGCTGTCCCCGGGAATCGGCTGACATCGGTCAGAACAGTTCCAGATCGGATTGCCCTGATTGGCTATTCCGCTGCACTCTACTCCAATCGGTAACGATCTATCGGCCCTTACTTGCAAGTGTTCCTGGTTTGCGTGGTTAAAAGTTTTTGTTTTCGGCTAGCGTAGCCTCCGCGTAACCCTTCGGTGGTATCGAGCTAATCTTGCTTTGTTCGGGTTTTAGATTGGATCTGGAACAAGTTTTGCGCACGGGTTGATTAGATCAATCGGTTTTACGGGATCTGTTGAGGAGAGTTAATGGTAATTGCGTTCCTTGATAGTGTATCGGAACGGCGTAATGTGATTACGTCGAAGCAATTTCCATATAACTCGGTTTGAGTTGGGTTCGAGATAGCGTTCCTTGATAGTGTATCGGAACGGTATAACGTGATTATGCCGAAGCTATCTTGTAGTCCGATCTTGTTTGCTGCCTCGTGCCTACGCAAACCATCTCCCTTCATAGTGTGCGTACCCCCTTATAGGTCGTCTTGATGTCGTATCTCTACGATAGGTAGAAAACATTTCTACGCCTAACTTGTTTTTGCAGAGAATGCTTTGAGATGGTATGGCCCTTATTGTATGTATGAGATGCATGTGATGCATGTAATATTCTTTCATATGTCCAATCCTGTGATATTCTTTCATACGTGCAATGCTTGTAATATTCTTTCACGACTTGCGAGTCGATGTAATCTTCAATTAAAGCTTCTATAGAAGTAGCTTAGTTTGAAGATATCAAGCATTCGGCACTTGAAAGATGGTGCCGAAGATGGAGATCCTCGGCGCCGACATGGAGATGGAGATCACCATGTGAAGGGGGCCATACTATTTCATTATATGCTATTCTACCTGCTTTCATATATGTGATATGTTTGTTTGATAGGATAGCATCCCTCGCAAAATTAAGTAGTAATGATGCCCTTCCAAATGTTGCACCCGTCACCGTTATGCTCATCAATGGTGGGTCTACGAAAGCGAGTGCCATTCTCTATCATAACACGAGGGGTATATGTCGAGACATATACAGCGAGCATTTGGTTTACTTAACAATGCTATCAAAACAGTTTTGGGCCTTGGGGCATAGGTTGGCGCCGGGGCATGGAGATGCCACACCAACAACAAGAGTCACATAGAGATGTGATTAGCAAGGAGTTGCTTACCGATGTTACTAATTTTCTAGCAGTGATGCCAAAGCTCACTAGAAAATTAACTAACATGTGGATCTTGACCCAATACGTAACCTAGAGGGAAGGTGGAAAATACGTAATGGGAGTCTTATGTTAAATTGTTTAACAAAAGACATAGCATAAACATTGTGCTAAACTTTGCTTTTTCTGTTGTAGAATAAATGGCGGCTAATACAACACCCGTACCTTTAATTTGCGATCTATTCTCGAAAAGGAAAAATTAAATGGAACAAACTTTATGGATTAGTATCGCAACTTGAGAATTGTTCTCAAGCAAGAGCGTAAGGAGTACGTTGTTGAAGTACCCTATCCCGAGGATTTGCCAAATAATGCCACCGCAACGCATGGAGGGCTTATGAGAAGCACACTAATGATGCCCTAGATATAAGCTGTCTCATGCTTGCTACAATGTCCCCGAGCTTCGAAGCAATATGACAAAGAGCGATGCTCACACTATTATTCAAGGACTGCGTGTCATGTTTGAGAACCAAGCTCGGGCCGAGAGGTTCAACACCTCAAAGTCCTTGTTTGCGTGCGAGCTTGTTGAGGGGAATCCCGTCGATCCGCATGTGATAAAAATGATTGGCTACATTGAGAGTCCGGAAAAACTAGGTTTTCCCTTAGCCAAGAGTTGGCTGCGATGTGATTCTCCGGTCGCTCCCTCCGAGCTTCGAGCCATTCATATTGAATTATCACATGAACAATATGGATAGAACCTTGGCTGAATTGCATGGGATGCTAAAGACAGTGAGGAGAGTATCCAGAAGAATGGTCATCATGTGATGATGATGCGAAGGCTAAGCGCAAACCACTGTCAAGAAACTTTGCACCAAGAGGAAGTTAACTCCCGATGAGATCGTGAGTGCCTCCAATGCAAAGAAGGGCAAGAAGGGTCGGCGGCATCGGATGCCGTTTGCTTCTATTGCAAGGAGACAGGCCCTGAAAGAGGAACTGCAAGAAGTACATGGAGGATCTCAAAAAGAAGCAAAGTACGACTTACGCTTCGATATTAATGTTATAGACATTAATCTTGCTACTTCACCTACTGACTCTTGGGTATTTGATACCGGATCGGTAGCTCATATTTGCAAATCGTTGCGGGGAATAAGAAGAAGTAGAGGCTTGAGAAGGGGCGAGGTGAACTGCGCGTCGGCAATGGAGCAAGCGTTGCTACGTTCTTTGTCGGCACGCATACCACTTCATCTACCTTCGGGATTAGTTTTGTAATTAAATAATTGTTATTGTGTTCCAACACTATGTCAAAACGTTATTTCCGCTTCATGTTTGCAAGCGGAAGGATATGATTTTAGATCAATGAACAATGGTTGTTCAATATATCTTAGAGATATGTTCTATTTTCATGCTCCATTGGTGAATGGATTATACGTTTTGAATCTTGAAGCGTCTCCCATCTATAACATTAATACGAAAGGCAACTCTCTAATGATATAAACCCCACGGTTATCCGGCATTGTCGCTTAGGCCATATAAATAAGAAACGCATGGAGAAGCTCCATAAGGATGGATTGCTTCACTCTTTTGATTTTGAATCATTTGAGACATGTGAGTCTTGTTTACTTGGTAAGATGACAAAGGCACCTTTCACGGGACACGGTGAAAGAGCAAGTGACTTGTTGGCACTCATACATACGATGTATGTGGACCAATGAGCTCAACGGCCGAGGTGGTTATCGACTTCATTACCTTTACCGATGACTTTAGTAGATATGGTTATATCTACTTAATGAGGCATAAGTCCGAATCCTTTGAAAAGTTCAAAGAATTCCAGAATGAAGTACAGAATCATTTAGGGAAAACAATCAAGTTTCTACGATCGGATCGTGGAGGAGAATACTTGAGCCAATAGTTTGGTAATCATCGAAAGATTGTGGAATTGTTCCACGTTGACTCCGCCAGGAACTCCATAATGGAACGGAGTGTCCGAACGGAGAAATCGCACCTTGTTGGACATGGTGCGGTCGATGATGAGCCAAAGTGATCTTCCGTTATCCTTCGGGGATATGCTCTTGAAACATTGCGCTCACACTAAATAGAGTTCCATCTAAGTCGGTTGAAAAGACACCATATGAGATATGGACAGGGCAACCCCTAGTCTGTCTTTTCTCAAAATTTGGGGATGCGAAGCTTATGTAAAACGTTTACGATCGACAAGCTCACATCCAAATCGGCAAGTGCTTCTTTGTGGGATATCCTAAGGAAACCAAGGGATATTACTTTTATAATCGGGAACAAGGCAAAGTGTTTGTCGCCCGACACGGTGTCTTCTTGGAGAAAGAGTTTCTTTGAAGAAGGGTTAGTGGGAGTAGGGTGCATCTTGAAAAGTTCAAGAAACACCGAGAAAATGTTTCAGCGACCACGAACCACAACGGAGGAGCAAAGTGTTGCGCCACCGGTTGTAGATACACCAGCCCACGGAGGTACGAAAGATCACGTTGTGCACGACAGTACACAGTGCGGAACAACGTGATATATTGTTGTTAGACAACGATGAACCTAAGACCTATGAGGAAGCGATGGTGGGACCCGATTCCAACAAGTGGCTTGGAGCCATGAAATCCGAAATAGAATCCATGTACGACAATCAAGTTTGAAACTTGGTTGATCCACCTAATGGTGTCGAGAACCATTGAGTGTAATGGGTTTTTAAGAAAAAGGCTGATATGGATGGAAATGTTCACATATATAAGGCGCGATTGGTGGCAAAAGGTTTTAAACAGATTCAAGGAGTTGATTATGATGAAACCTTCTCGCCCGTCGCAATGCTTAAATCTATTCGGATTATCCTAGCGATTGCTGCATATTTCGATTATGAGATATGGCGAGATGGATGTCAAAACGGCTTTCCTAAATGGAAACCTAAGCGAGGATGTATACATGATACAACCTCGGGGTTTTGTCGATCCGAATCGCCGGAAAGATATGCAAGCTACGAAATCCATTTATGGATTGAAGCAAGCATCTCGGAGTTGGAATATTCGTTTTGATGAAGTAATCAAAGGGTTTGGTTTCATCAAAAATGAAGAAGAGGCTTGTGTTTACAAAAGGTCGGTGGGAGCGCAATTGTATTTCTAATCTTATATGTGGATGACATATTGTTGATTGGAAATGATATCCCTATGTTAGAATCCGTCAAGTCTTCATTGAAAAATAGTTTTTCCATGAAAGACTTAGGGAGGCAGCATACATATTGGGCATTCGGATCTATAGAGATAGATCCAAGAGGCTAATTGGATTAAGCCAAAGTACATACATTGACAAGGTGTTGAAAAGGTTCAACATGCATGATTCCAAGAAAGGTTTCTTGCCCATGTCACATGGCATTAATGTTAGCAAGAATCGGTGTCCTCGGACACATGATGAGCGGAATAAGATGGGTATGGTTCCATATGCTTCGGCAATTGGATCCATCATGTATGCCATGCTTTGTACATGCCCGGATGTCTCGTACGCTTTGAGTGCTCGAGCAGATTCCGTCGAGATCCAGTGAAGGTCACTGGATGCCGTAAAGAATATCCTTAAGTACTTGAGAAGAACTAAGGATATGTTCCTAGTCTATGGAGGTGAAGAAGAGCTCGTTGTAAGTGGTTACACCGATGCTAGCTTCCAAACAGGACAAGGATGATTATAGATCGCAATCTTGGTTCGTGTTGTGCACGAACGGAGGCGCGATCATTGGAAGAGTTCCAAGCGGGATACTTTGCTGATTCTACGGCGGAGGCCGAGTACATTGCTTCTGAAGCGCAAAGGAGGCTGTTTGGATCAAGAAATTCGTTTCGAGCTTGGTGTGATGACTAGTGCGGGTCCAATGTCTCTCTATTGTGACAATAGTGGAGCCATTGCGCAAGCCAAGGAGCCGAGGTCACATCGAAGTCCAAACACATACTTCGGCGATATCATCTCATCCGCGAGATAGTGGACGAGAGGTGATGTCAAGATATGCAAAGTGCACACGGATCTTAACATAGCCGATCCGCGACAAAACCTCTTCCTCACCGAAGCATGAGGCGCACACAAGAGCAATGGGTATTAGATACTTACATGATTGACTCTAGTGCAAGTGGGAGATTGTTAGTGATATGCCCTAGAGGCAACATGGAGATGTTGGATATCACGTCAATGTTTATGTATTTATGAATGAAGTTTTATTCGGTTCCATGAAATAGACATCTTGTATTGATCAATAAGTAAGTGACTTATTTATGAGACTCGATATGTATGAATCTATTTCTAAATTATCCACGATCATATGTCATATTGTTGGAACAAATATGATTCTAAGATCGGCATGTTTATTAATTGATGATCATGTCTCATAGATCATGGGTATGGAGATACCAAATCAATAAACATGGACATATGTGTTAGAGAACACATTGTTGGATAGACCCACCATGAGACACTACAGGAATTAATGTGCCATTAGTTGGTCTCAGGTAGTGTTGGTACAAAGTCCTTAGACCTGAGATCACCATGGATTCCAACATGTGTAGTAGCCTACTTTGGGACTACCAAACGCTATTCGTGGCGGGTAGTTATAAAGGTAGTTTTCGGGTTTGCTATGAAACATGGAGTGGGATGTGAGTGATCAAGATGGAATTTGCCCCTCCTTTGGAGAGATATCTCTGGGCCCCTCGAGGTAATGGATTATGGAAATGCATGGCCATGCTAAGTTGATTGAGGAGTCAATCAACGGACAGATAATCCAATACGGTTCGAGTGAATGGTTAAGCTATTGAAGGGATGGCACACATCTTGCCTATAGCTTAACTTGTATCGTGAGGCAAAGGGATTTGTGTACACATTACAGGTTCAGAGCCGATATTATATTCTTGTATACTATGGTGTCAATATGTGCTGCTAGGCGCCGCTGTTGACAGGTCGGCTGAGTTGGACTCGAGCCGACGATCGGCTAAGTTAGACTATAGCCGAAACCGAGTATACCTGAACCTACAGGGTCGCACGCTTAAGGGGATAAGAACAGGCATTCGAGTTGGACTCGGATACGGCTCGATCGGATAGGGATCCGATCGGATAGAGTCCTATGGGCTTACGACGTATGGGCGGCCAACTCTATGAGATACGGATGAGATCCGATTCAAAATAGAGTCCTGATCGGCCACTAGTCCTAGTCGGCCAACTCTATATAAAGGAGGGAGGGGTGGAGAGCTGCGACACGTCAATTGCATCGCGTGCAACAGAAGTCGCCGAGATCAATCTCCACGGAAACCCTCCCCACTTTCGAGCCAAACCCTAGCCTTGCATCGCGTGCTAGCACACGGGTGTTCGGCGTTCTGTCCCCGGACGTGTGGATACCGGTAGAGGCGCTGCTACGTTGCACGCTGTTCATCGGCTGTGGAGGAATCGGCTGTGGTCGAGCGCATCGGAGCTTGGCGCGAGAACGCGGTCAAACGACTCGGCGAATCGGCTACATCCGCGAATCGGCTGATTGGTGAATCGGCTGTCCCCGGGAATCGGCTGACATCGGCGGCCACAGTTCCAGATCGGATTGCCCTGATTGGCTATTCCGCTGCGTTCTACTCCAATCGGTAACGATCTATCGGCCCTTACATGCAAGTGTTCCTGGTTTGCGTGGTTAAAAGTTTTTGTTTTCGGCTAGTGTAGCCTCCGCGTAACCCTTCAGTTCGGATCTGGATCGTTCCAGTTCGAGTCGGAGCTTGACAACATGGGTCCCTCCGAGTGGGTCGATCTTGACTCGGGGGAATGGAGATTGCAGTAGATCTCAGCGGCGTTTGGTAATCCAAACGGCGCGAGAATTTTCTTCGAGTAGATTGGCTCCAAACGGGGAGATGAGAAGGCTGCTGCAGATCTCGGCGGCGTTCGGTAGCCCGAACGGCGCCGAGTGAGTTCTTCCGTCGAGTGGATGGCGCATCTTGGAATCAAGATTTCATCGTAGATCTTGGTGTTGTTCGGGAGCCCGAACGGCGCCGAGTGGGTTTCTCCTTCCGGCGGCCCGAATCCGAGTCGAAGGAGGAGACTTGTTGAAGTTGTTTGCGGCGAAGTCGCCGATGCCGAAGAAGATCCCATCGCGCTTGCCGGCGAGATTGTTGAAGAAGTCTTGACGCGCGGGCCCCTACCGGCGCGCCAGCTGCCGAAACTTGGTTTCGGCAATAGAATTTTGGGGGTGCGATCAAGATCGTCAAGCACGGTGGGTTAGGTGGAAAACAAGGATTTAGACGGAGTTCGGGCCCTCTCGTGAGGTAATACCCTACTCCTGTTTCGGGATTCGATCGGCCGAGTGTCTTTACTGATCTCGTGATCTAAGGCTGAAAGCTAAAAGCTGATCTAACTTCTCATGAAGCATATGATCCAAAGCCGATATCCCTCAAGGGACGCCCCTTACCCCCCTTATATAGTCTTGGAAGGTGGGCTTATAGATCGGAAACCCTATCTAACTCTAAGTCGTTTTCCTCAATCTTACCAAACTGTGACTATGGGCCGTTGCCTTATCTCAATCGGCAACGTAACACCCAAGTCATATTTGGTTTACAGATATAGTAGGCGCAATCTATCCCTACCTCCAGTCGGATAAACTTGCCATGTAGATACCCGATTGCCATTATCTCCACAGGTCGTGCTTCGAGTTCTGACGAGGTCGCCGAGGAGATGGAGGGTTTTTGGCTAGGGCTTGAGGAGGCAAAAGTGACAGCGTAGCTTGTTTCGGCACAAGGCGGGTCCTATTTAAAGAGATTTCCTGACAGCCGAAACGGAATAGGACGGGAGTCATGCGGGAATTCAAAAAAGTGGCAAATCCGCTATATTATCTTATCATGGACTTGGGGGGCATGTGTTAACGACCAAATTTGGTAACCAAATCCCTACGTTTAAGGTTGAAATTGAAGTGGAATCTGATCGGGAAAGTGATCTGCAGAGAAACAGAGGCTGCACTGGCCATGATTAAATCGGCTGGGAGACCAGTCGGCTGAGGCCGAATTGGATAGGGACAGCCGAAAGCCGATAGCCGATTCCGATTCAGAGAGGAAGACGGAACCGTTTCCGATAAAGAAACTTGAAGATAAAAGGAAGATTCGGTTCCCAAATGTTCATTAAGATATTGCCATCTATGGATAGAGTCTTGTAACGACAATTGTATCTATAAAATAGTGATTTGTAAAGATATTCCTTTTATAACGTGGCATGGGATTACTTCCCGAAATATTCTCGTACCGTGTATAGTAGATAGATAGAAACCGTGTTCTGCACGGACTTTGTTGTACTTGGGTATAAATAGGACCCGAGACCTCTTGTAAAACATATACAAACACATCAATACGAACTCGGCGCATCGCCAAACCTTTTCTTTTAGACAAGTTCTTGATCCCGCTTCAGGCTGCATCGTTCTCGACCCCCGAATAAGGTAAATACTTGTCATTAGTAGTTTGTATCGTCAAATCTAGTGCTTACATCGTCATGATACTCTAGATTTAATGTTATAAACTACGCAATTTATCATATACGACATATAATCCAGGGTAATATCTAGATCTATCTTGCCATCAGCTCGTTTCCCTAAGGAGACGGTAGCCGATAGAGCTAGATCTAAATGTTCAACTAGTTTATATGTTGTATCCACCATCTCGAGGGGTTTACATCGGTTCATATAGATCTAATACTTCTTTTTGTATTTAATGCTGCATCATAATGATATATTAAGTCGCTCTTAGAATTATTAAGATCTATTCGGCTGGATGTTTGTTATTAGAGACATTGCCGGGGTTTCAGCCGGCCTTATCTGTTTTAATTGTCTTTTGGCATTACTTACTGTTAGATATATTAAAACTGCCTCTTATATTAAGATCTCAATCTTGTTAAATGCCTTAAACTGGTATCGATCTTTTGCCATTTGCCGACAGCCGATTGATCTAGGTTTAACGCATTTAAGTTAGATTAATATCTTTTCATAAGATGTATCGGAGTAATAGCCGATCCACGTTAGATCTGCAGCATCGGCTAGGCTATAAATGCATATATTCGTTATTCTGGTGTATATTTAAATTAAGTGGTTTATACTGTCTCGGCATAGCCGATCTATCCCAATCACTTAGTTTAAATGTGCTTTGGGATAGCAAATATATGTAAATTGATTCCCTGAGCCGATCCGGTAGGATCTAACCTTAATCTTAATGCATGTATCTGTTTATTTCTTGTTGGTTAACAGATCAAACCAACTAGCATGCCTAATTCATCAAAGGTAGCCAAGGATGGACCTGCACTAAAGTTAAGCAGATCTCCCAGGCCAGCGCGTGGGAAAGATTTCTCATCAAGAAAAACCTTGCCCTAACTTGACTTCAATATCTTCCACGGTGTCATCAGAGTAATAATCGGATTTCTCCATCTTGGATCGACTGTATATCATGATCGCATACTTTTAAGAAATCGCCTTCCCAAACTTTGCCAGAGAAGCAATTATTCCTTTCATCTCCCCAATAGACAAATCGGCTATATGAACATTTACTGACCTATCGGCTGGCGTGATTTCTATTTGGTCTTCTTGCCATTGAACCAAACTCTGGTGCATTTTTGATGGAATACAACAATTGGCATGAATCCAATCCCTACCAAGTAATAAGCTATAAGACCCCTTTCCATCAATCACAAAAAATGTGGTAGGAATAGTTTTGCTACCAACAGTTAACTCCACATTTAGTACTCCTTTGGCCTCCGATGAATTCCCACCAAAATCTTTTAGAACCATGTTGGTCTTGATAAGATTTTCTGTGGTTTTTCCAAGCTTTCGATAGGTAGTATATGGCATAAAATTTACTATAGTCCTATCATCAACCAACATCTTTGACATTGACTTTCCATTGACAAAACCCTTGTATATAAAGGCCTAAGGTGCCGATGCTCCTTCTCTTCTAGCTCCTCAAATATAGCATGTTGTGGTGTTAAAACCAATTGTGCCATCGACTCTTTATACTCTTCATCATCGGATATAGGTGCTTTGTATTCCACAAATGACATAAACACCATATTGATCGGGACTGAGGCTTCTGCTTCATCAGCTTTGTCTTTGACACGCCACTCCTTGCTTTCTTCAGTCGATGATTGATTTTTCCTCCACCTCTTGTATCTGCTCTCTATTCCTTAGCCGTTGAACTCTCATTTCTGCTTTTTGGTAAAAATCCCACTTGGACACCATTGAGGGTTGTTCTTCTTTTCTTCATGAATCATCAAAATAATCTTCTTGAATCGGCCCTAAATGTTGATATTCCAAAACCCTTTCCATTGGCCGATCTCGATTCCTCCTATCATGTTGACGAGAAGAGCTTTCATGGTAACAACTTGATCTATTGTTACTGCATTCCGGGCAATCTTCAATAGATTGCAATCTCATACCTTGGTTCTAGCAAAATAAAAAAAATCATAGTCCCAACGTGGGTCAAAGCGAGATGTGTCCTCTTTATGATATCTCAATGCGCTCTTCTCATGCCTTTTTTTATACATTTCAATTAAATCCAATGAACTAGTTCTCATTCCCTTATGAGTCCGACGACTTCTTTCATTGGCTTTATCATCTAGTCATCATGCATAAACCATGTTCACTAGAAAAGGATGTCCATCAATCTTCATCCGCTTTTTTCCATCATCAAATTTGATTCTGCCTTGTTTGACAGCTAATTGGATCTGTTGCATGAACACCTTGCACTCATTCGTATGATGTGAACTTGAATTATGCCACTTGCAATACTTTTTTCTCCAATTATTGAGCCGATGGGATAACATGACTCTGAGGGAATTGAATTTGTTTCTCTTGCAATAGAAGATCAAAAATCCTACCGGCCTTGTTAACATCAAAATCATACCTCTATTTTGTCCTAGTATCCTTGACCCATTGACAAATAACTCTTCCTTTGTTTCTTGACCACTCTATCAGGCCCACTTCTGGGACTTTATCTTGATTTGAATTCAAGGCATAATTGTTAATATTATTTACTTTCCTAGCAAATCTTTCTTTCTTGGATTCTTGGAACCATTGTTCATGAGCTGATACTTTATGTACCAACTAAGCTGAACTTTCAAATTCCCATGAAGAAAACTTGTCCCTAATGGGCCCTAATGTCACGCCTAGAAATTCTGACCCAGGACTAGCCAGAGTACACATACGACAATTATTGATATTATAGAATCCATGTATTAGAAACAATATAAAAGATTACACAAATGCAAGGAAAAAGAAACGAGTGGCTAAAACTAAGTCTTGATGCTCACATCGTAGCACCAACACACCACAGGCATTCTTGACATCGGATGAAGCCTACTCCTCATCGTAGCCTTCAACTACCACACGAAGGTTTCACCCCCTCTAACCAATCGTACCACATGAAGGTTTCACCCCCACTCCTCTATAGGCTATGAGCAGCCCCCCGAGTGTCATGGTGAATCCGGCAACCGATCAACCGGTAAACCCTGGCTGACCCAACTCCATCATGCCCACCCCAACCAGGGTACGTCGGCCAGAGGACACCTACACTACAAGCGCAGCCGTTGCCCACGCTGGCTTGTGGTACGCACGGTATTTCTTCCAGGGTTTCCTGCGAACCTTTCGTTAACTGCCATGGGCATGACTATCCAATTGTGCCCATAGCCCACCATTGTCATGTTTTAATTGGATATTAATATTACAGTGTCCCATGATTGACATCATCTTTATAAAGTATACCCTGAGGTAATTAAGTGAAATGATCCCCTTTAATGAGCTAGTTGATCTAAGCCAGGCTAAGCATGTCCTAAACCAATACCTAATGATATTAGACCCAAGCTATCAAAGGTACAAGATAAACAAGTAATATGGCTGAGTGCAATAGGTAAAATAATCCCATAAAATGATATTCCAAAATATATGCAATGTTTAAGGAAAATAAGACATTTAGAAAAATTGGGCACAATGTGATCAATGTATGCATGACTTGCCTTGCTCTGAAGATTGGGGAACTGCTGCAACAACTTCAAAGTACACGGGATCACCGGAACGGCTGGAATTTACACGACAAACAATGACTCAACAAAAAATGCTAAAAGTCTACTCAAACAATAAAGAAAACTATTTGGTATTTTTATGAACTTGATGAAATTTGAATAGACTAAAACGAAGCTTGGATTGAAAAGATATGAATTTAGAAGATTATCCATGTTTATTACTAAAAAAACTTAATTATTTATTACGCAATAAACCCCTGGGATGGTGTCAGTGCTAGGGCTGACATCAGTGGATGCGGGACGCCAGTCCACGGTAGACCAGGCCCACTGGACCGAGGTGCGTCGATGTGCGACGCGGGCACATGTGGCGCCGACGTGGTAGCCAGACGAGCACCACGCGGATGGGCAGCAGGGACGGCCTCAGGCTGCTGCTCGACAGATCGGATGGCTTGGGATAGTGGCGGCGGCCGAGGCTTGCACGGTCATGTTGATGAGAAATTTCTCACGCACTGACCTGAGAGATCTACTTAACTCTAGTGTAGGTCCAAATTGCATCGCCTTTGGTGATTTGCAGGGCGTGTCAGTAGGTTTGATCCTGTAACCAACAAGAAACAAAGAATAGGCAATTAAACTGGGATTAGATCCTTCTTGATCGGCTATAGATATGCATAATACATAATTACTTATCCAAAGCACATTTAGACTAAGGGATTGGGATAGATCCGTAGTATACCGAGACGGTATAAATCATTTTTTCCTAAAAGCACATTAGTATAATAATTATACATATTTATAGCTTAGCCGATGTCGTAGATCTAATGTGAATCGGCTAGTACTCCGACACAGTTTTATACTAAGATATTACTTTAAGCTAAGTAGACTAAACAAGGATCAATCGGCTGTTAAGATGACTTAACAGATTAATACCAGGCTTAGCAGATTTAACTGAAGTAAGATCTTAATATAAAAGGCAGCTTTAGCACATCTAATAGTAACAATACATAAAAGATGCCTAAAACAGATAAGACCGGCTGAAACCCCGGTGTTATCTCTAAAGACAGTCATTAAACCGAATAGATCTAGATGATTCTAAAAGTGACTTAAAAGATCAGATTGATCTAGCATTAAGTACAAAAAGAAGCATGAGATATATATAAGCTAATGAAAATCCTTCCAGATAGTAGATACGCCATATAACCTAAATCAATCCCTAGATCTAGCTCCATCGGCTATTATCTTCAAAGAGATATTAGTCGATTGTGAAATAGATCTAGACATTTATCTAGATTATATGTCGTATATGATAAATTAAGCAATTTGTAGCATCAAGATCAGAGTATCATGACGATGGAAGCACTAACCCCGATAGCACAAACCGCTTGTAACAAGAGATTACCTTGCTTGGAGATCGACACCCGATGCAGCCAAAGATGAGGCAAGAACTTGTCGAGATTGAAAGTAAAAACAAAAGGTTGGCGATGCGCCGAGATTGTATTGAGTTGTGTGTCGTGATTACATGATCTTGGGTCATATTTATACCCGGATATACATAAGTCCGTAACAGACACGATTCCTATTACAGATTGGATAACAAATATTCTAAACAAACCGACATTATTTATAAGGAAACCATACAAAAATATCCTAATTTAAAGATACAATTATCGTTATAGGACGTTATCCGTATATGGCAATATCTTCAAAGCACTTGGAAACCGAATCCTATGATTATCTTCACGCTTTCCTTTCGGGATTGGTCCTATCTTCTATTTCCAATCAGAATTGGCTATCGGCTATCCTAGTCCAACTCGAACTCAACCGACTGACTTCTTAGCCGATTCGGACTCAGCTGATGTAGCCTCTGTTTCCGAGGATCGCGTGCTTCCCTTGATTCCGCTTCAATCCTTGCTTCAAACTCGGGGATTTGCTTACCAAATTTGGTCGTTAACACATGCCCCCAAGTCCGCGATATTGATAATGTTGCGGATTTTGTGCAATCCCATCCTCGGAGAAAACCTAAGTCGAGTCTGTTTCAGCCGTTACGATAACTCTTTAAATGACGCCCCTTCTGCACCGAACAAACTGTCCCCGTCACTCTTGGAATCCTTAGACAAAAACGCTCTCGAGCTCGCCGGCGATTTCCTTGGCGCTCCCGACCCCATCGAAGTGACCCCTTTTCTTCGGCGACCAGCATCAAGTTAATGGAGGCCTCTGCCACTTCCTCCAGTCCTGCTCCTGCCGAGTTTGCCGAGGTATGTCCCGTCGGCCAAATCCTTCCTTTTTTCTGCTCGTAGTCGTGGACCTCAATTTTAGGCTTCCTGAGTCTTGATTCTACCTCCTTTTCCATTTGTAGCGTCTTGCTCACCAAGTAGCTATCCCAAGTTTGATCAATGACAAAAGATACTACCTAGGGCCTATCGGCAATAAGGACCCAACCGACATTATCATTGCCGAAACCAATAGGATGCACTCCAGAATATCAAACCCCAGCCTAGGCCACTGGAATGGTACTTTTAAGTCTTGGCCTTCAATTGATAAATCTTGGCCCACTTGGTATAAGAGAAAAGAGGCCAGCAAACACAGCCATTAGGAGGAAGTATGCATAGCCCAATGTTTAGCCCTCTCTGTAGCCGATATGCCTAAAGACGAACCATTAGTATCGGCTGCCTGCTATTTCTGGAATAATACTTTCAATGACTTTCTTTTTCAGCAAGGCCCAATGACTCCAACTTTAGCCGACGTATTCATGAAAACTGGATTGAACATACTGTCATCAGCGAACCCGAATCGGCTGGACAGCAAGGGACAGTTCTCCTTCAAGACCAAAGCTATTGGAGGCTGGAACGGTTATGTTAATACGAATATGGGAACCGGGTCCATCAGCCCTAGAGAGCATGCCACATTACTTATGATGTGGTTAGAAATATTCTTCTTCTGTGGCTCCAGTTGCGGTCCAACAGCAAATTGGCAGGTGGTAGCCGAAGCCCTGGTCAAGAAGAAAAAAATCCCCTTGGGCAAATTCATCTTAGGCTACCATTATCAAACCATGAACCAGGCATCGACTAAGATAGGAGCCGATGTAACAATAGGCACTGGAGACCCTTGGTGGTTTCTGCAGCTGTGGTTAGTTCTACTGACTCAGAATATTTCTGGATGGCCACGGCTAGCCGATGCACAATTCCCCCTAGTAGAGCCAACTGAAGATGATGAGGGGGAAGAAGTAACCACCCGGAGATGCTTATCCTTCGGAGAAGCTGCTGCTGTTCACACTAGATCCAAGTTGACAAATGAGCTTCTAGCCGACTGGTTCACATTCTTCTACGACGGCTTTGTCAAAAACAATCGGACTTGGTTCTTCTATGAAGACCATGCAGAATTCGAACTGCCGATTGAATTGGACTTTGACGAAGTGAACTCAGATGAATATCCCAAGTGCAGAGAACTTTTCACCACAGCACTCACTCCATGCATCCTGCCGATTGGGATCTATCAAGGCCGCAATGTCACAAAGTCATATGAATTTTACTATCCCATGTCGGCTGGAAGGCAACTTGGCCTTGGACAACTACCAATCGACTTCTATTATGCTGATAAAATCGCAACGAGAGGAGAGATCAGCTCAAAGACCATGATAGATCGGTTAATGAATATGGAGAGCCCCCCGCTCGGAAGCATTGGGATACTTGAGTTGGCCCACAAGAGAAGTGCAACCTACAACAAATGGTCGACCGAGCTCAAACGACATATCTTCCATCAGCACGCCTCCGTGTACCTCACCACTCTGTAGCCAGAGTCAGTCCCTGATGTGAGTACTTCTCTCCCTTGTCAATCTCTCAAAGCTATCGGCTATTATCCACTCAATATCTAACCAATGCTTTCTTTTCTTTGCAGACAACCGATTCTTCTCCCCCCATGAGAGCAACTCAGGGGTCAAGATCCAATATGCCGCAGGGCGAATCCCAAATGGAGGCCTTGCTCCATCCATCATCGACTTCAGCACGCCAAAAGTAACAACACTTCTACACGGCCAAATCCGCGAGGTGCTATCTAGGAAAATGGCCAAGCCGTCGATTGCTGGTCCATCGGACAGCTTGCCATCTTTGGACCCGAGTGTTGACGCCAAATCCGTATCGTCGCTATGGTGCCGAAAGATGTGTAGACGTCAGAGCCCACACTAGCCTTGGAGATCTTCTTAGCTCCAGTGCAGGTCCTAAAATTGATGAAGTGCCGGCATGCCATTCAGTTTGATCCTGCCACTAACAAGATATGCAAAAGAGCAGAGCATAAATCATATCGGCTGATAGGTCGATAATCAAAACAGTCGATCTGTTGATAGCCGATTGTGTGATTCCAGCCGATGTCCAGATAACTCGTCAGCTGAAACCCCGACGAAACCCTTATTGGTAGCCATCGGGCAGGCTAGAGACTATGGTTCTAATCACGACTTAGTAGGTCAAACTGAATCGATGCCGCATTAAGTATGAAAAGAAACACAATATCTAGACAATCAAGCCCTTTACTAATTTTTAGGGTGGTAGATGTCTAAACTAGTAAACAGTTTAGCCGGTATCGGCATAGACCCTAAAGCGAGAGACAACCGATAGTGCTAAATTAAGATACTAGTACTAGATTAACAGAGACATATGATAAGACCAGCTAACCCTCTCGTGAAACATTAGCATGGACCCATCGGCTTAACAAGACTTAGATTGTCGTTAACAATCTAGTTGATCGGACCTAACCGATGCAGCATGAGATTGTATATGATAATCTAATACTCGATGAGCTGATAGATCTGTCTAATGTGATGGATATAACAAATCTATCTAAAGCGCCATTAGGTTTACAGAAACATCGACTTGATCAGAATATCAGAGCTAACCAAGAAAGTCCTAACTAAGCCGATGTATCTATGAACGGTAATGAAACTAAAGATAGATATGATATACCTGGGCCGGCGGGACCTTAGACTTACCCCTTCGTCGGAGATCGAAGTTGATGCAGCCCCGCGTCTGGTGCCATGTCTCGCCGGATGATGAACAAAATGGAAAAGGTAAAAGGTGGTGATGCGCCGAGTTGTATTGATTGTGAGGATTCATTTACATGAACCCCGGGCTTACATATTTATACCCGCAGGCTTACAGAGATCCTAACAGATTACAATTCAAACTTTCCTAAAGATAATAGGAAACAAACTGAATCCTTACCGAATACTAACACACTTTCCTGAAGATAAAATAGAAAGTTAACAAACTTATCCTAATTAATAGATACAAGCCGTATCCTTCTTGAACTCGGTGTCTTCTGGATAAGATCTTTCCAAACCGAATCTAACCAGAATCCGACTGCTAAAGATATTGATCCTCCATCGGCTGACGCAGAACTCTCAGCCAATTCTGCTTTGAGCCGATATGAACACTTAGCCGATGGAGACTCCAGGGCTTACCAAATTTTGGTGTTAACACCGAGTGTTGAAGAAGCTCTTAATGAAGAAATCATTGAAGAAGAAATCAACCAAGCTATCGAAGAGGCAACAGCTGAGTCCAGCCATTCGAGCAAGTATGCACGAACCCCATCGGCTCATCATAAATCTAAGCAAACACCATCTCCTCCCCAGCATCCTGCTCGCCCTGAACCGGTACGCATCCTGAAGTCTTGGCAATTTAAATTTGCATGAAATCTTTCTGTTCTTAACCACAACCATTTGATTGCAACTAAAAAGATTAGCCCAACAGCAACCACGCCCTGCTTCACTGGTAAGCTCAAAACCCTGTCTTTCTTCTTTATGTTGGTTGGCCGATTCCAACTAACACTTGTCTATGTAGCCCCTTCGTTCTCAATCGGCTACCCCTCACGCATTAAGCGAGCATACTCCATTGGCTAGGGATAGCCACGTCGAAGAAGAACCGGCACCAGCTCCCACGACTAAGGTAACAATAATCCTTTAAAGAACAGACCGACTGTTTAATTCCCTTGACTCTTAAACAAACATGGATGAGGCCTTGCAGGCTTTAGCCGATATGTTCTCCTTCGACGTTAGAGAGTTCATTGGTGAAGAAGAAGAGATCATCAGTCAGGCCCCAGCTCCTATAGCTGATGCATTAAAAGAAAGACTCTTGGACATCGCTCGTCGGCTGGACAACCCACTGGATTACCTGGTCACCAATTGCGGACCCATCAAAGCTAGGTTTGAAGAGATCGAGAGCCAGCTCCCAGACAACATTGCCGATGTGATCTCTCAAGCTGCCCACATTGATACATACCGGTACAAGTTAGAAAGGGCAATGCAACCGATGATCGACACGAAAGCTAGAGCCGATCTCGAAACAATGATTGAGAACAACCATCGGAGCGTCATTGCTGAAAAGGCCAAGTTAGATGAGCTAACTACCGGGCCATCAGCTACTCAATCTAACATTGAACGATTGAAGAAAAAGGAAGCTGAACTCATGACTGAACTGGCTTCTGAAGAGAAGAAACTAGCCGATCTCCAACGGCATTGAGGAGAAACAAAATAAGGTGAAATCTTCCATCCAGTACTTGGGAGATCTGAGAAAATCTCTGAAGCCGATCGCAGGAACCGACGCAGCCGACGTCGCGACAATCACTCAAGTTGAGAGCATCAAGCAAAAGGCGATATCAGCCATCAATGACTTTATCGGCAGTTGAGTCAATTCTTGTAATAGGGCTGGTTGTAGCAACTTTGAACACTCTTTATAACATACAATTTTTGTGATCGGCCAGCTACTGTGCCTTGAATGTTGTAATATATTCTCTTTTGCTGATTCCTTCAATCTTCACGTCTTGATTGTCTCAAAAAAATTTAAAGTACCAAAAGTCTAGTCTTGAAGCTCTGATTTTGTATGATCTATGCCCCCTAATTTTTTTAATATTGCCTCCAGATTGAGAAAATTATAAGATAACACCAACTAACTCATGTCGGCTAGGCTTAGCCGATTTTAAAAATCAGAGGAAAAAACTTGTAGTGAAATTGTCCTAAAGGCGATGTGTATGATTGCACAACACATCGACTAGCATGGATCGGCAAGGACTTAGTCGAATCATGAACTGATCCAAACACTGGGGTAATATTTCTTCAAATGCTTGCCATTAAGAGCCCTTCCAAACACCTCTCCGTCCATCCCTTCTAGAATGTAAGCTCCTTCAGAGACACACTTGTGGATCTTGAAAGGCCCTTCCCAGTTAGGTGACCACTTGCCAAATTTGTTATCTCTAATACCAATCGACAGTATCAACTTCCAAACCAGCTCGCCTTCTTCAGAATTCTTAGGCACAACTTTCTTTTTATAATGACGAGCGATTCTTTCTTTGTCCCTGGTCACCTTTTCCAAAGCATGCATCCTTGACAAGACCAAGTCTTTTGATTCGTCTACCATCAGATTGTAATAATCATCGGCTGTCAGCTCATCTTGGAGTTGAATCCTTCTTGAGCTGATGACGCTCTCCCATGGTAAAATAGCTTCATGTCCATAGACTAATTTGTAAGGAGGTACTTGGATTGATCCATGACAAGCCATCGGACAAGCCCAGAGTGATTCGGCCAATTGGCTATGCCATTGCTTCGAGTACTTAGGATCTTTCTCTTTATCAACTTGATCAAACTTTTGTTAGAGGCCTCAGCCTGTCCGTTAGCTTGGGCATAATATGGTGAAGAATTTAATAACTTGATTCCCATGCCGTCGGCAAACTGAACAAACTCATCTGAGACAAAGATAGACCCCTGATCTATGGTGATAGTTTGAGGGACGCCAAATCTATAAATGATATGCTGTTTGACGAACTCAATTGCATCCCCGGAGTCGACCTTCTTCAAAGGAATTGCTTCCACCCACTTGGTAAAGTAATCGGTTGCCACCAATATAAACTTGTGTCCTTTGCTCGAGGGTGGATTAATCTGACCGATCATGTCGATCCCCCATCCTCTGAACGGCCAAGGCTTGATGATTGGATTCATAGCCGATGCTGGTGCTCTCTAGATAGCTCCAAACTTTTGACAGTCTTGACAACTCTTGTAATACTTGAAGCAATCTTCCAGCATAGTCGGCCAAAAAAACCCAGCTCTTTGAAGTAGCCACTCCATTTTGTGAGCTGATTGATGAGTACCACAGATCCCTTCGTGCACTTCTCCAATAGCAACTTTGGCTTGATCAACACTTAGGCATTTGTCAATCGTCCAATAATATAAGTCTTCGTCGAGCAAGACTTATCGCAAAGCCTTGTAGCACAATTTTCTTGAAGCCGATTGGAAAGGATTCTGTAAATAGCTGTGAACATCATACCTCCAGTCTTGGCTGAGATGGTTGCCATCTCCACTTCAACTTCTTTTGTCATCGGCTTGTAGCCTGATGCTCCCTGAGCCAAATCATTTGCTTCTGAATTCTGCTCTCTAGGGATATGCTTCAAATTGACTAGCCAAAAATTATCCATCAATTCTCGGCATTTTTGATAATAGACCATCAGCATGTCATTTTTGCATTCATATTCCCCTGACAACTGGCTGATGACCAACAGTGAGTTGCCCATTATTTCGACAGCATCGGCCTCAACTTCCTTCAGCAGCTGCAAACCCTTGAGGACAGCTTCATTTTCGGCTTGATTATTTGTAACGCGCGGCACGATCATAAATGCGAATTCAAAACTTGCCCCCTTGGGTGAGATGATTACCAAGCCGATGCTGCATCCTTTTGTTCAAACAGATCCATCGAAAGTCAATGTCCGAGGCATGATGTCGAACGAGCCGATTGAGTCATCTTTGTGTTCCACAATAAAATTGGCTATAGCCTGCCCCTTGACTGCTTTGGGCGCTTGATACCTCAAGTCCAACTCTGTCAAGGCAAAAATACACTTCCCAACTTGTCCTTTCAGAACTGGAGCCGATAGCATATATTTAACTACATCGGCTTTGCAAACTATGGTGCATTCGTTGGATAACAAATAATGCCTCAACTTCGTACATGAAAAATATAAGCATAAGCACAGCTTCTCCACGTGAGAGTACCTTTGTTTTTGCGTCCAAAAGTCTTCTACTAAGATAGAAAATCACTTTTTCCTTTCCTTTGAACTCCTGGATCAAAACTGAGCCGATCGACTTCTCATCGGCTGATAGATATAGCTTGAAAGGCACTCCCTTTTGTGGAGGGATCAACACTGGAGGGGAGCTTAAATAATCCTTGATATTATCCAAAGCCTTCTATTGCTTTGCCCCCCAAGTAAACGCTTGATCGGCTTTCAACCGTAGCAAAGGCATGGACGGCTCCATCTTCTCAGATAAGTTGGCAATGAAGCGCCTGGTGAAGTTAACCTTGCCGATCAAATACTGCAACTGCTTCTTATCCTGCGGGGGCTAAATACTTTTGATAGCATTGATGCTTCCTTGCATCACCTCAATCCCCCTTTCGTGTATCAGAAAACACAAAAATTGGCTAGCCGACATACCAAAGGCGCACTTGGTAGGGTTCATCTTCAGGCCATACTTTCTGGTCCTCTCCAAGAGTTTTCTTAAATCGGCTATATGATTTTCGACCTCCTTGGATTTGACAATTGCATCATCAATATAAATTTCTACTAGGAAGCTGATAAAGTCATGACAAATGTAATTCATGGCCCTTTGACAAGTAGCTCCAGAATTCTTCAACCCAAAAGTCATAATGACCCATTCATACAAGTCGATTGCTCCTGGACACCTGAAGGCTGTCTTGTGAATGTCTTCCTCGGCCATAAAGATCTGATTATATCCAGCATTGTCGTCCATAAAACTTATTATTTTGTGGCCGAAGGCTGCATCTACTAGCAAGTCGGCTATCAGCATAGGGTATTCGTCCTTAGGGGTAGCTTTGTTTAAATCTCTGAAGTCGATGCACACCCTAAGTTTGTCATTTTTCTTAATTATTCGAACTATGTTGGAAACCCACTCTGCGTATCGGCAGGGCTGAATAAAACCAACATCATATAGCCGAGTGATTTCGGCTTTAATCGCATCATACATATCGACTTTAAACCTCCAAGGAGGTTGTTTGTATTGTCGATATCCAGGCTTAATAGGGAGCCGATGTTCAACAATTGATCGGCTAAGACCAGGCATCTCAAAATACTCCCAAGCAAAGCAATCTTTATATTCCTTTAACAAATCAATGAGCTAGATCCTAAAATGAGAAGATAAGTTGTTATTAATGTATGTCGGCCTAAGCCTATCTCCTGGACCTATATCAACCTCCTCGAGCTCGTCGGCCGACATAAAACCTTGCCCGAGTTTGCCATCTATATCATCCACAGTGTTCTTGGTGTAGACGCTCGAGCCCTCCACGATGCCCTCAAAGTAACAATTGAGGTTCTTCGTCTCCAATGGGATGTATATCAGAATGAGACACCTTTAGATAATCAACCTGCCGAACTTTACCAGACATGCAATCAATGCCGTTGACTTCCCATAAGGTTAAGTCGGCGTTGGCTACGTTGACTGACCTGTTGGCTGGCACGATTTCGATCTTGTCGCCTTGCCACTGGATTAAGCTTTGATGCATTGTCAAGGGATGCAGCAGTTGGTGTGGATCCAATCCCTTCCGAGCAGCAGGCTGTATGATCCCTTCCCGTCGATGACAAAGAACATTGTGGGCACGGTTTTGCTGCCGATGGTCAGCTCGACGTTGAGAACTCCCTTGGCCTGTGATGGGTTCCAGCCAAAATTCTTGAGTACCATATTTGTATTGATCAAGTCATCAGCTCCTTTGCCCAGCTTCCTGAAAGTAGCGTAGGGCATCAGATTGACGGCAGCTCCTCCATCGACCAACATCTTCAACATCGTCTTCCTATTTACAAATCCTTTGACGTATAGGGGCTTTAGGTGCCGATGCTCAGTCCCGTCAAGTTTTTCAAATATTGCTTGTTCTGGGGACAATAATAATTTGGCCAAGGTCTCTTCTAGTGTATCTGCATCGGCTTCGACAGCGTCAAACTCCGCTGGCAATATGAATACCATGTTGACCGATGCAGCAACAACTCCTTTTCCTTTTGCCGTCCTCCTGGCCTTGTCGACCAGACTCTCATCAGCTAGGGCAGCATCTCTTTTCACGCGCCACTTTTTCCTGCCTTGTTGTAGCCGATGATTGATCTTTTCTTGGACTTCTTCCTCCTGCCCGTTACTTTTCATCCTCCGAAGGCTTCTCTTCTGGGTCTTCGTGAACACTCCAGAGGGGCACCATTGGGGGTTGTGAAGGGTTACGCGGAGGCTACGCTAGCCGAAAACAAAACTTTTTACCGCACAAACCAGGAACACTTGCAAGTAAGGGCCGATAGATCGTTACCGATTGGAGTAGAGTGCGGTGGAATAGCCAATCGGGGCAATCCGATCCGGAACAGGTGTAGCCGATTCCGGAGACAGCCGATTCGCCAATCAGCCCGATTCGAGTCGTCCGGCCGTGTTCTCACGCCTCGCTCCGATGCGCCCGACCGCAGCCGATTCCACCACACCCGATCGCTCAGAATGCAGGCCGATCCGAAGCCGATCAACGGCGCGCAACGTAGCGGCGCCTCTACCGTATCCACACGTCCGGGGACGAACGCCGTACACCCGTGTGCTAGCACGCGATGCAAGGCTAGGGTTTGGCTCGAAAGTGGGAGGGTTTCCGTGGAGATTGATCTCGACGACTTCGTTGCACGCGATGCAATTGACATGCCGCAGCTCTCCACCCCTCCCTCCTTTATATAGAGTTGGCCGACGGGACTAGTGGCCGATTAGGGCTCTATTTTGAATTGGATCTCATCCGTATCTCATAGAGTTGGCCGCCCACACGTCGTAAGCCCATAGGACTCTATCCGATCGGATCCCTATCCGATCGAGCCGTATCCGAGTCCAACTCGAATATCTATTCTATCCCCTTAAGCGTGCGACCCTGTAGGTTCGGGTATACTCGGTTTCGGCTATAGTCTAACTTAGCCGATCGTCGGCTCGAGTCTAACTCAGCCGACCTGTCACCGCGGCGCCTAGCGGCACATATTGACACCATAGTATACAAGAATAATATCGGCTCGAACCTGTAATGTGTACACAAATCCCTTTGCCTCACGATACCAATTAAGCTATAGGCAAGATGTGTGCCATCCCTTCAATAGCTTAACCATTCACTCGAACCGTATTGGATTATCGTCCGTTGATTGACTCCTCAATCAACTTAGCATGGCCATGCATTTCCATAATCCATTACCTCGAGAGGCCGAGATATCTCTCCAAAGGAGGGGCAAATTCCATCTTGATCACTCACATCCCACTCAATGTTTCATAGCAAACCCGAAAACTACCTTTATAACTACCCGATTACGGAATAGTGTTTGGTAGTCCCAAAGTAGGCTACTACACATGTTGGAATCCATGGTGATCTCGGGTCTAAGGACTTTGTACCAACACTACGAGACTAACTAATGGCACATTAATTTCGTAGTGTCTCATGGTGGGTCTATCCAACAATGTGTTCTCCAACGCATGTGTCCATGTTTATTGATTTGGTATCTCCATACCCATGATCTATGAGACATGATCATCAATCAATAAGCATGCCGATCTTAGAATCATATTTGTTCCAACAATATGACATATGATCGGGATCGTTTAGAAATAGATTCATACATATCGAGTCTCATAAATAAGTCACGTACTTATTGATCAATACAAGATGTCTATTTCATGGGCCTGAATAACACTTTATTCATTTATACATAAACATTGACGTGATATCCAACATCTCCATGTTGCCTCTAGTGCATATCACTAACATTCTCCCACTTGCACTAGAGTCAATCATGTAAGTATCTAATACCCATTGCTCTTGTGTGCGCCTCATGCTTCGGTGAGGGAGAGGTTTTGTCGGCGGATCGGCTATGTGAGATCCGTGTGCACTTTGCATATCTTGACATCACCTCTGTCCACTATCTCACGGATGAGATGATATCGCTGAAGTATGTGTTTGGACTTCGATGTGACCTCGGCTCCTTGGCTTGCGCAATGGCTCCACTATTATCACAATAGAGAGACATTGGACCGTCGCACTAGTCATCACACCAAGCTCGAAACGAATTTCTTGATCCAAACAGCCTCCTTTGCGGCTTCCGAAGCGCAATGTACTCGGCCTCCGTTGTAGAATCAGCAACAGTATCCCGCTTGGAACTCTTCCACTGACGCGCTCCGTTTAGCGGAACACGAACCCAGTTGCGATCTATAATCATCCTTGTCTGTTTGGAAGCTAGCATCGGTGTAACCACTTACAACGAGCTCTTCTTCACCTCCATACACTAGGAACATATCCTTAGGTCTTCTCAAGTACTTAAGGATATTCTTTACTGCATCCAGTGACCTTCACTGGATCGGACGTATCTGCTCGTAGCACTCAAAGCATACGAGACATGCAGGCGTGTACAAAGCATGGCATACATGATGGATCCAATTGCCGAAGCATATGGAACCATACCCATCTTATTCCGCTCATCATGTGTTTGAGGACACCGATTCTTGCTAAGATTAATGCCATGTGACACGGGCAAGAAACCTTTCTTGGAATCATGCATGTTGAACCTTTTCAAAACCTTGTCAATGTATGTACTTTGGCTTAATCCAATTAGCCTCTTGGATCTATCTCTATAGATCCGAATGCTAATATGTATGTGCCTCCCTAAGTCTTTCATGGAAAAACTATTTTTCAATGAAGACTTGACGATTCTAGCATAGGGATATCATTTCCAATCAACAATATGTCATCCACATATAAGATTAGAAATACAATTGCGCTCCCATCGACCTTTTGTAAACACAGGCCTCTTCTTCGTTTTTGATGAAACCAAACCCTTTGATTACTTCATCAAAACGAATATTCCAACTCCGAGATGCTTGCTTCAATCCATAAATGGATTTCGTAGCTTGCATATCTTTCCGAGCGATTCTGGATCGACAAAACCCGAGGTTGTATCATGTATACATCCTCGCTTAGGTTTCCATTTAGGAAAGCCGTTTTGACATCCATCGCCATATCTCATAATCGAAATATGCAGCAATCGCTAGGATAATCCGAATAGATTTAAGCATTGCGACGGGCGAGAAGGTTTCATCATAATCAACTCCTTGAATCTGTTTAAAACCTTTCGCCACCAATCGCGCCTTATAGATGTGAACATTTCCATCCATATCGGCCTTTTTCTTAAAAACCCATTTACACTCAATGGTTTTGACACCATCGAGTGGATCAACCAAGTTCCAAACTTGATTGTCATACATGGATTCTATTTCGGATTTCATGGCTCCAAGCCACTTGTTGGAATCGGGTCCCACCATCGCTTCCTCATAGGTCTTAGGTTCATCATTGTCCAACAACAATATATCACGTTGTTCCGCACTGTGTGTACTGTCGGTGCACGACGTGATCTTCCGACCTCCGTGGGGTGGTGTATCTACAACCGGTGGCGCAACACTTTGCACCTCTGTTGTGGTTACGTGGTCGCTGAAACATTTTCCGGTGTTTCTTGGACTTCTTCAAGATGCACCCTGCTCCCACTAACCCTTCTTGAAAGAAACTCTTTCTCCAAGAAGACACCGTGTCGGGCGACAAACACTTTGCCTTGTTCCCGATTATAAAAGTAATATCCCTTAGTTTCCTTAGGATATCTCACAAAGAAGCACTTGTCGATTCGGGTGTGAGCTTGTCGATCGTAAACGTTTTACATAAGCTTCGTATCCCCAAATTTTGAGAAAAGACAAACTAGGGGGTTGCCCTGTCCATATCTCATATGGTGTCTTTTCAACGACTTAGATGGAACTCTATTTAGTGTGAGCGCAATGTTTCAAGAGCATATCCCCGTAAGGATAACGGAAGATCACTTTGGCTCATCATCGACCGCACCATGTCCAACAAGGTGCGATTTCTCCGTTCGGACACTCCGTTCCATTGTGGAGTTCTGGCGGAGTCAACGTGGAACAATTCCACAATCTTTCGAGATGATTACCAAACTATTGGCTCAAGTATTCCCTCCACGATCCGATCGTAGAAACTTGATTGTTTTCCCTAAATGATTCTGTACTTCATTCTGGAATTCTTTGAACTTTTTAAAGGATTTGGACTTATGCCTCATTAAGTAGATATAACCATATCTACTAAAGTCATCAGAAAGGTAATGAAGTACGATAACCACCTCCGGCCGTTGAGCTCATTGGTCCACATACATCGGTATGTACGAGTGCCAATAAGTCACTTGCTCTCTCACTATGTCCCGTGAAAGGTGCCTTTGTCATCTTACCAAGTAAACAAGACTCACATGTCTCAAATGATTCAAAATCAAAAGAGTGAAGCAATCCATCCTTATGGAGCTTCTCCATGTGTTTCTTATTTATATGGCCTAAGCGACAATGCCGGATAAACGTGGGGTTTATATCATTAGAGAGTTGCCTTTCGTATTAATGTTATAAATGGGAGACGCTTCAAGATTCAAAACATATAATCCATTCACCAATGGAGCATGAAAATAGAACATATCTCGAGATATATTGAACAACCATTGTTCATTGATCTAAAAACATGAAGCGGAAATAACGTTTTGACATAGTGTTGGAACACAATAACAATTATTTAATTCCAAAACTAATCCCGAAGGTAGATGAAGTGGTGCTCGTGTGCCGACAAAGCTGTAGCAACGGTTGCTCCATTGCCGACGCGCAGTTCACCTCGCCCCTTCTCAATTCTCTACTTCTTCTCATTCCTGCAACGATTTGCAAATATGAGCTACTGATCCGGTATCAAATACCCAAGAGTCGAGAGGTGAAGTAGCGAGATTAATGTCTATAACATTAATACCGAACGAAGTCGTACTTTGCTTCTTCTTGAGATCCTCCATGTACTTCTTGCGGTTCCTTTTCCGGTGGCTGTCTCCTTGCAATAGAAGCAAACGGCATCGATGCCGCCGACCCCTTCTTGCCCTTCTTTGCATTAGAGGCACTCGCGATCTCATCGGGAGTTAACTTCCTCTTGGTGTAAAGTTTCTTGACAGTGGTTTGCGCTTAGCCTTCGCATCATCATCACATGATGACCGTTTTTCCGGATACTCTCCTCACTGTCTTTAGCATCCCATGCAATTTAGCCAAGGTCCTATCAATATTGTTCATATGATAATTTAATATGAATGGCTCGAAGCTCGGAGGAGCGACCGGAGAATCACATCGCAGCCAACTCTTGGCTAAGGGAAAAACCTAGTTTTCCGGACTCTCGATATAGCCAATCATCTTTATCACATGCGGGACGGGATTCCCTCAACAAGCCTGCACGCAAACAAGGACTTTGAGGTGTTGAACCTCTCGGCCCGAGCTTGGTTCTCAAACATGCCACGCAGTCCCTGAATAATAGTGTGAGCATCGCTGCTCTCATATTGCTTCTGAAGCTCAAGGGACATTGTAGCAAGCATGAGACAGCTTATATCTAGGGCATCATTAGTGTGCTTCTCGTAAGCTCTCCGTGCAGTTGCAGTGGCATTATTTGGCAAATCCTCAGGATAGGGTACTTCAAGAACGTACTCCTTACGCTCTTGCTTGAGAACAATTCTCAAGTTGCGATACCAATCCATAAAGTTTGTTCCATTTAATTTTTCCTTTTCGAGAATAGATCGCAAATTAAAGGTACTGGGTGTAGTATTAGCTGCCATTTATTCTACAACGAAAAAGCAAAGTTTAGCAAAATGTTTATGCTATGTCTTTTGTTAAACAATTTAACATAAGACTCCCATTACATATTTTCCACCTTCCCTCTAGGTTACGTATTGGGTCAAGATCCACATGTTAATTAATTTCTAGTGAGCTTTGGCATCACTGCTAGAAGATTAATAACATCGGTAAGCAACTCCTTGCTAATCACATCTCTATGTGACTCTTGTTGTTGGTGTGGCATCTCCATGCCCGGCGCCAACCTATGCGCCAAGGCCCAAAACTGTTTTGATAGCCTTGTTAAGTAAACCAAATGCTCCTACCGTATATGTCGACATATACCCCCTCGTGTTATGATAGAGAATGGCACTCTGCTTTGGCGGACCCACAATTGACGAGCATAACGGTGACGGGTGCAACATTTGGAAGGGCATCATTACTACTTAATTTTTGTGAGGGATGCTATCCTATCAAACAAACATATCACATATATGAAAGCAGGTAGATAGCATATAATGAAATAGTATGGCCCCCTTCACATGGTGATCTCCATCTCCATGTCGGCGTTGAGGATCTCCATCTTCGGCACCATCTTCCAATGTGCATGATTCTTGATTTCTTCAAACTAAGCTACTACTATAGAAGGTGTAATTGAAGATTACATCAACTCGTAGGTCGTGAAAGAATATTAGAAGCATTGCACGTATGAAAGAATATTACAGGGATTGCACATATGAAAGAATATTACATGCATCACATGCATCTCATACATCTCATACATACAAGAGGGCCATACCATCTCAAAGCATTCTCTGCAAAAACAAGTTAGGCGTAGAAACATTTTCTACCTATCGCAGAGATACGGCATCGAGACGACCTATAAGGGGTACACCACACGAAATCCATAGATCCAATATATGAAATCGCTTACGGAAACCATATCGGCATAATCACATTATGTCGTCCCGATACACTATCAAGGGAGATGGTTTCCGTAGGTGCGAGGCAGCAAACAAGATCGGACTACGAGATAGCTTCGGCATAATCATATTATGCCGTTTCGATACACTAGCAAGGAACGCTATCTCGAAGCTGACTCAAACCGAGTTCTATGGATATTGCTTCGACGTAATCACATTACGCCGTTCTGATACACTATCAAGGAACGCAATTACCATCTACTCTCCTCAACAGATCCCGTAAAACCGATTGATCTAATCAACCCGTGTGCAAGACTTGTTCCAGATCCAATCTAAAACCCAAACTAAGCAAGATTAGCTCTGATACCACTGAAGGGTTACGCGGAAGCTACGCTAGCCGAAAACAAAACTTTTTCTACCGGGCAAACCAGGAACACTCACAAGTAAGGGCCGATAGATCGTTACCGATTGGAGTATGCAGCGGAAATAGCCAATCAGGGCTATCCGATTCTGAACTGTGCTATCTTGAAATCCACCACGATGTTGAGTATGCATGTGATCTCCATCTCCATGTCGGCGTTGAGGATCTCCATCTTCGGCACCATCTTCCAATGTGCATGATTCTTGATTTCTTCAAACTAAGCTACTACTATAGAAGGTGTAATTGAAGATTACATCGACTCGTAGGTCGTGAAAGAATATTAGAAGCATTGCACGTATGAAAGAATATTACAGGGATTGCACATATGAAAGAATATTACATGCATCACATGCATCTCATACATCTCATACATACAATAGGGCCATACCATCTCAAAGCATTCTCTGCAAAAACAAGTTAGGCGTAGAAACATTTTCTACCTATCGCAGAGATACGGCATCGAGACGACCTATAAGGGGTACACCACACGAAATCCATAGATCCAATATATGAAATCGCTTACGGAAACCATATCGGCATAATCACATTATGTTGTCCCGATACACTATCAAGGGAGATGGTTTCCGTAGGTGCGAGGCAGCAAACAAGATCGGACTACGAGATAGCTTCGGCATAATCATATTATACCGTTTCGATACACTAGCAAGGAACGCTATCTCGAAGCTAACTCAAACCGAGTTCTATGGATATTGCTTCGACGTAATCACATTACGCCGTTCGATACACTATCAAGGAACGCAATTACCATCTACTCTCCTCAACGAGATCCCGTAAAACCGATTGATCTAATCAACCCGTGTGCAAGACTTGTTCCGATCCAATCTAAAACCCAAACTAAGCAAGATTAGCTCGATACCACCGAAGGGTTACGCGGAAGCTACGCTAGCCGAAAACAAAACTTTTCTACCGGGCAAACCAGGAACACTCACAAGTAAGGGCCGATAGATCGTTACCGATTGGGTATGCGGCGGAAATAGCCAATCGGGGCTATCCGATTCTGAACTGTGCTATCTTGAAATCCACCACGGTGTTTAGTATGCATGTGATCTCCATCTCCATGTCGGCGTTGAGGATCTCCATCTTCGGCACCATCTTCCAATGTGCATGATTCTTGATTTCTTCAAACTAAGCTACTACTATAGAAGGTGTAATTGAAGATTACATCGACTCGTAGGTCGTGAAAGAATATTAGAAGCATTGCACGTATGAAAGAATATTACAGGGATTGCACATATGAAAGAATATTACATGCATCACATGCATCTCATACATCTCATACATACAATAGGGCCATACCATCTCAAAGCATTCTCTGCAAAAACAAGTTAGGCGTAGAAACATTTTCTACCTATCGCAGAGATACGGCATCAAGACGACCTATAAGGGGTACACCACACGAAATCCATAGATCCAATATATGAAATCGCTTACGGAAACCATATCGGCATAATCACATTATGTCGTCCCGATACACTATCAAGGGAGATGGTTTCCGTAGGTGCGAGGCAGCAAACAAGATCGGACTACGAGATAGCTTCGGCATAATCATATTATACCGTTTCGATACACTAGCAAGGAACGCTATCTCGAAGCTGACTCAAACCGAGTTCTATGGATATTGCTTCGACGTAATCACATTACGCCGTTCTGATACACTATCAAGGAACGCAATTACCATCTACTCTCCTCAACAGATCCAGTAAAACCGATTGATCTAATCAACCCGTGTGCAAGACTTGTTCCAGATCCAATCTAAAACCCAAACTAAGCAAGATTAGCTCTGATACCACTGAAGGGTTACGCGGAAGCTACGCTAGCCGAAAACAAAACTATTTCTACCGGGCAAACCAGGAACACTCACAAGTAAGGGCCGATAGATCGTTACCGATTGGAGTATGCAGCGGAAATAGCCAATCAGGGCTATCCGATTCTGAACTGTGCTATCTTGAAATCCACCACGGTGTTGAGTATGCATGTGATCTCCATCTCCATGTCGGCGTTGAGGATCTCCATCTTCGGCACCATCTTCCAATGTGCATGATTCTTGATTTCTTCAAACTAAGCTACTACTATAGAAGGTGTAATTGAAGATTACATCGACTCGTAGGTCGTGAAAGAATATTAGAAGCATTGCACGTATGAAAGAATATTACAGGGATTGCACATATGAAAGAATATTACATGCATCACATGCATCTCATACATCTCATACATACAATAGGGCCATACCATCTCAAAGCATTCTCTGCAAAAACAAGTTAGGCGTAGAAACATTTTCTACCTATCGCAGAGATACGGCATGGAGACGACCTATAAGGGGTACACCACACGAAATCCATAGATCCAATATATGAAATCGCTTACGGAAACCATATCGGCATAATCACATTATGTCGTCCCGATACACTATCAAGGGAGATGGTTTCCATAGGTGCGAGGCAGCAAACAAGATCGGACTACGAGATAGCTTCCGCATAATCATATTATACTGTTTTGATACACTAGCAAGGAATGCTATCTCGAAGCTGACTCAAACCGAGTTCTATGGATATTGCTTCGACGTAATCACATTACGCCGTTCTCATACACTATCAAGGAACGCAATTACCATATACTCTCCTCAACAGATCCCGTAAAACCGATTGATCTAATCAACCCGTGCGCAAGACTTGTTCCAGATCCAATCTAAAACCCAAACTAAGCAAGATTAGCTCTGATACCACTGAAGGGTTACGCGGAAGCTACGCTAGCCGAAAACAAAACTTTTTCTACCGGGAAAACCAGGAACACTCACAAGTAAGGGCCGATAGATCGTTACCGATTGGAGTATGCAGCGGAAATAGCCAATCAGGGCTATCCGATCCAATAATGTGATATATGATCAGCGATCATTTAGAAATAGATTCATACATATAGAGTCTCATAAATAAGTCACGTACTTATTGATCAATACAAGACGTCTATTTCATGGAACTGAATAATACTTTATTCATAAATACATAAACATTGACCATGATATCCAACATCTCCATGTTGCCTCTAGGGCATATCACTAACACCGCACCGGCCGCATCCCGCGCTGCCGTCCCCGCATGCGCTCGGTCGAATTGGAGCGGGATTCAGTTTCCTAATTTGCCGCTCTCTCTCCCCCCGCAACAAATGGCAAGAAATCTGGCTTGAATCCGTGCGCTATCCGGTCTCCCACCCTCCTATAAATTTAGCTGAGCTCTCCCTTTCCTTTTTCCTTTGTTTGCCGGTCGAATCCGTGTCCTAAATTGCTCACGCGCTGTTTTGCCGCCACCCGCTGCCATCTTCGTCCTCCGTTCCTGTGAGCAAAGTATCTCTCTCCCTCTCGTTCCTGAGCGCACCGCCGTCCCTCCCCGCACTCGGCGATGCCGTCCTGTGCACCCACGCACTCGCCACAGAATGACGCATCCTGCGCTGCCATCCAGCATCGCCGCCTCGTGCCGCCGGCTAGTTGGCCAGCCGCTGTGTGGTCATGGCCGACCTATTAACAACCAAATTTGGTAAGCAAATCCCCGAGTTTGAAGCAAGGATTGAAGCGGAATCAAGGGAAGCACATGATCCTCGGAAATATAGGCTACATCAGCTGAGTCGAATCGGCAAAGGAGTCAGTCGGCTGCGTTCGAGTCGGACTAGGATAGCCGATAGCAGATTCCGAATGGAAATAGAAGATGGGACAAATCTCGGAAGGAAAGCGTGAAGATAATCATTGGATTCAGTTTCCAAGTGCTTTGAAGATATTGCCATCTACGGATAACGTCCTATAACGGCAATTGTATCTTTAAATTAGGATATTTTCGTATGGTTTCCTTATAGATAATGTCGGCTTGTTTAGAATATTTGTAATGCAATCTGTAATAGGAATCATGTGTGTTACGGACTTATTGTATATCCGGGTATAAATATGACCCGAAATCATGTAATCAGGACACACAACTCAATAAAATCTCGGCGCATCGCCAACCTTTTGTTTTTACTTTCAATCTCGACAAGTTCTTGCCTCGTCTTTGGGATGCATCGGGTGTCAATATCCAAGCATGGTAATCTATTGTTACAAGCGGTTTGTGCTATCGGGGTTAGTGCTTCCATCATCATGATACTCTGATCTTGATGCTGCAAATTCCTTAATTTATCATATAAGACATATAATCTAGATCAATGTATAGATCTATTTCACGATTGGCTAACATCTCTCTGAAGATAATATCCGATGGAGCTAGATCCAGGGGTTGATTTAGGTTATATGGTGTATCTACCATCTTGAAGGATTTTCATTAGCTTATATAGATCTCATGTTTCTTTTTGTACTTAATGCTGCATCAATCTGATGTTTTAAGTCACTTTTAGAATCATCTAGATCTATTCGGTTTAATGAATATCTTTAGAGATAACACTAGGGTTTCAGCTGGTCTTATCTGTTTTAGGCATCTTTTATGTATTGTTACTATTAGATGTGGTAAAGCTGCCTTTATATTAAGATCTTACTTTAGTTAAATCTGCTAAGCCTGGTATCAATCTGTTAAGTCATCTTAACAGCCGATTGATCCTTGTCTAGTCTATTTAGCTTAAAGTAATATCTTTGTATAAAACTGTATCGGAGTACTAGCCGATTCACATTAGATCTACGACATCAGCTAAGCTATAAATATGCATAATTATTATTCTAATGTGCTATTAGGCAAAAGCGATTTATACGGTCTCGCTATACTACTGATCTATCCTAATCACATTGTCTTAATGTGCTTTGGATTCATAATTATGTATTATGGATATCTATAGCTGATCAAGTAGGATCTAATCCCAGTTTAATTGCCTATTCTTTTTTCCTGTTGGTTTCAGGATCAAACCAACTGGCACGCCCTGCAAATCACCAAAAGCGACCCAATTTGGACCTGCACTAGAGTTAAGCAGATCTCTCAGGCCAATGTGTCGGAAATTCTCATCAACACACTTTTGGCATGCCTGGTGGGACTTCTGCAACTTCCAAGTCCGACGCGATGGTTGAAGTCAAGTCTACTGACGTGGACCGGGAAAACATCATCCCTGTCACAATTGACAAGCTTACTGCCGAACAACAAGCTGAGTATCAGCAGATGATAGAACGATTGCACTCACTATTTGCAGTCCTTTTCCCAGACTAGGTCTGCGGCAATCGTTCAGAAGTACAAGTTTGTGATCCCAGAAGAATTCGACTGTGGAGCCACCTCCAGCAAGAGCAAGGGGAAGGAAAAGATTGAGGAGGTCAAACAGGAGGAAGACGGCTCGGAACTGCACACGCTACAGGACAGAATCGACTCGGCTGTCCACCACACTCTCGTCAACCAGTCTGGGATATTGGTCAACACCTTAAACAATATGATTAGCACCGTGGTGGATTTCAAGATAGCCGAGCAGCTACCATGTCGGCGTTGATGCATGTGATGCATGTGATGCATGTGATCCATGTGATGCATGTGATGCATGTGATGCATGTAATATTCTTTCATATGTGCAATCCCTGTAATATTCTTTCATACGTGCAATGCTTGTAATATTCTTTCACGACCTGTGAGTCGATGTAATCTTCAATTAGAGCTTCTATAGTAGTAGCTTAGTTTGAAGAAATCAAGCATTCGGCACTCGGAAGAACGGTGATGAAGATGGAGATCCTCTACACCGACATGGAGATGGAGATCACCATGTGAAGGGGGCCATACTATTTCATGCTATTCTACCTGCTTTCATATATGTGATATGTTTGTTTGATAGGATAGCATCCCTCACAAAATTAAGTAGTAATGATGCCCTTCCAAATGTTGCACCCGTCACCGTTATGCTCGTCATTGGTGGGTCTGCCAAAGTAGAGTGCCATTCTCTATCATAACACGAGGGGGTATATGTCGGACATATACAGCAGGAGCATTTGGTTTACTTAACAAGGCTATCAAAACAGTTTTGGGCCTTGGGGCATAGGTTGGGGCCGGGGCATGGAGATGCCACACCAACAACAAGAGTCACATAGAGATGTGATTAGCAAGGAGTTGCTTACCGATGTTATTAATCTTCTAGCAAAGTGATGCCAAAGCTCACTAGAAAATTAATTAACATGTGGATCTTGACCCAATACGTAACCTAGAGGGAAGGTGGAAAATACGTAATGGGAGTCTTATGTTAAATTGTTTAACAAAAGACATAACATAAACATTGTGCTAAACTTTGTTTTTCTGTTGTAGAATAAATGGCGGCTAATACTACACCCAGTACCTTTAATTTGCGATCTATTCTCGAAAAGGAAAAAATAAATGGAACAAACTTTATGGATTGGTATCGCAACTTGAGAATTGTTCTCAAGCAAGAGCGTAAGGAGTACGTTCTTGAAGTACCCTATCCCGAGGATTTGCCAAATAATGCCACTGCAACGCACGGAGAGCTTACGAGAAGCACACTAATGATGCCCTAGATATAAGCTGTCTCATGCTTGCTACAATGTCCCCTGAGCTTCAGAAGCAATATGAGAGCAGCGATGCTCACACTATTATTCGGGGACTGCGTGGCATGTTTGAGAACCAAGCTCGGGCCGAGAGGTTCAACACCTCAAAGTCCTTATTTGCGTGCGCTTGTTGAGGGAATCCCGTCAGTCCGCATGTGATAAAGATGATTGGCTATATCGAGAGTCTTGAGAAACTAGGTTTCCCTCTTAGTCAAGAGTTGGCTACAGACGTGATTCTCCAGTCGCTCCCTCCGAGCTTCAAGCCATTCATATTAAACTATCACATTAACAATATGGATAGAACCTTGGCTGAATTGCATGGGATGCTAAAGAAAGCTGAGGAGAGTATCCAGAAAAACCGTCATCATGTGATGATGATGCAGAAGGCTAAGCGCAAACCACATGTCAAGAAACTTTGCACCAAGAGGAAGTTAACTCCCGATGAGATCGCGAGTGCCTCCAATTCAAAGAAGGGCAAGAAGGGGTCGACGGCATCAGATGCCGTTTGCTTCTATTACAAGGAGACATGCCACTGGATAAGGAACTGCAAGAAGTACATGGAAGATCTCAAAAAGAAGCAAAGTACGACTTCTGCTTCAGGTATTAATGTTATAGACATTAATCTTGCTACTTCACCTACTGACTCTTGGGTATTTGATACCGGATCAGTAGCTCATATTTGCAAATTGTTGCAGGGAATGAGAAGAACTAGAGGCTTAGGACGGGGCGAGGTGAACCTGTGCGTCGGCAATGGAGCAAGCGTTGCTACAGTTGCTGTCGGCATAGTACCACTTCATCTACCTTCAGGATTAGTTTTGGAATTAAATAATTGTTATTGTGTTCCAACACTATGTCAAAACGTTATTTCCGCTTCATGTATGCAAGTGGAAGGATATGATTTTTGATCAATGAACAATGGTTGTTCAATATATCTGAGAGATATGTTCTATTTTCATGCTCCATTGGTGAATGGATTATACGTTTTGAATCTTGAAGCGTCTCCCATCTATAGCATTAATACAGAAAGGCAACTCTCTAATGATATAAACCCCACGTTTATCTGGCATTGTCGCTTAGGCCATATAAATCAGAAACGCATGGAGAAGCTCCATAAGGATGGATTGCTTTACTCTTTTGATTTTGAATCATTTGAGACATGTGAGTCTTGTTTACTTGGTAATATGACAAAGGCACCTTTCACGGGAAAGACTTAGGGGAGGTAGCATACATATTGGGCATTCGGATCTATAGAGATAGATCCAAGAGGCTAATTGGATTAAGCCAAAGTACATACATTGACAAGGTGTTGAAAAGGTTCAACATGCATGATTCAAAGAAAGGTTTCTTGCCCATGTCACATGGCATTAATCTTAGCAAGAATCAGTGTCCTCAGACACATGGCGAGTGGAATAAGATGGGTATGGTTCCATATGGCTCGGCAATTGGATCCATCATGTATGCCATGCTTTGTACACGTCCAGATGTCTCGTACGCTTTGAGTGCTACGAGCAGATACCAGTCAGATCCAGGTGAAGGTCACTGGACTGCCGTAAAGAATATCCTTAAGTACTTGAGAAGAACTAAGGATATGTTCCTAGTTTATGGAGGTGAAGAAGAGCTCGTTGTAAGCGGTTACACCGATGCTAGCTTCCAAACGGACAAGGATGATTATAGATCGCAATCTGGGTTCGTGTTCTTCCTAAACGAGGCGCGATCGGTGGAAGAGTTCCAAGCGGATACGTTGCTGATTCTACAACGGAGGCCGAGTATGTTGCTTGCTTCGGAAGCCGCAAAGGAAGCGTTTGGATCAAGAAATTCGTTTCGAGCTTGGTGTGATGACTAGTACGACGGTCCAATGTCTCTCTATTGTGATAATAGTGGAGCCATTGCGCAAGCCAAGGAGCCGAGGTCACATCAGAAGTCCAAACACATACTTCGGCGATATCATCTCATCCGCGAGATAGTGGACAGAGGCAACATGGAGATGTTGGATATCATGGTCAATGTTTATGTATTTAAGAATAAAGTATTATTCAGTTCCATGAAATAGACATCTTGTTCTATGTATTTAAGAATAAAGTACGTGACTTATTTATGAGACTCTATATGTAATCTATTTCTAAATGATCCCTGATCATATATCAAATTATTGGAACTAATATGATTCTAAGATCGGCATGTTTATTGATTGATGATCATGTCTCATAGATCATGCGTATGGAGATACCAAATCAATAAACATGAACATATGTGTTAGAGAACACATTGTTGGATAGACCCACCATGAGACACTACAGGAATTAATGTGTCATTAGTTGGTCTCAGGTAGTGTTGGTACAAAGTCCTTAGACCTGAGATCACCATGGATTCCAACATGTGTAGTAGCCTACTTTGGGACTACCAAACGCTATTCCGTGTTATAAAAGTAGTCTTTGTGTTTGCTATGAAACATGGAGTGGGATTTGAGTGATCAAGATGGAATTTGCCCCTCCTTTGGAGAGATATCTCTGGGCCCCTCGAGGTAATGGATTATGGAAATGCATGGCCATGCTAAGTTGTTTGAGGAGTCAATCAACAGACAGATAATCCAATACAGTTTGAGTGAATGGTTAAGCTATTGAAGGAATGTTACACATCTTGCCTATAGCTTAACTGGTATCATGAGGCAAAGGGATTTGTGTACACATTACAGGTTCAGAGCCAATATTATATTCTTGTATACTATGGTGTCAATATGTGCTACTAGGCGGCGCTGTTGACAGGTCGACTGAGTTGGACTCGAGCCGATGACTATAGCCGAGACCGAGTATACCTGAACCTACAGGGTCGCACGCTTAAGGGGATAAGAACAGGAATTCGAGTTGGACTCGGATACGGCTCGATCGGATAGGGATCCGATCGGATAGAGTCCTATGGGCTTACACGTATGGGCAGCCAACTCTGTGAGATTCGGATGAGATCCGATTCAAAACAGAGTCCTGATCAGCCACTAGTCCCAGTCGGTCAACTCTATATAAAGAGGCGAGGGGTGGAGAGTTGCGGCATCGCATTGAACCAAATCCGCAACACAAGTCGCCGAGATCAATCTCCACGGAAACCCTCCCCACTGTCGAGCCAAACCCTAGCCTTGCATCGCGTGCTAGCACACGGGTGTTTGGCGTTCTGTTCCCGGACGTGTGGATACCGGTAGAGGCGCTGCTACGTTGCGCGCTGTTGATCGGCTACGAATCGGTTGTCGGCTTGCGGGAATCGGCTGTCATCGGCGAGCACAGTTCAGAATCGGATAGCCCTGATTGGCTATTTCCGCTGCATACTCCAATCGGTAACGATCTATCGGCCTTTACTTGCGAGTGTTCCTGGTTTGGGCGGTAGAAAAAGTTTTGTTTTCGGCTAGCGTAGCTTCCGCGTAACCCTTCATGCGGGAGCGGCAAGGGGCAAGGATATGGTGCGGGGGACGGCCGGGATAGTGCGGCAGCGCAAATCCGGCGGTGGTGTGGGCGCGTGCGAGGGAGATGGGTCTGACAGGTGGGCCTCACCTATCAGCGACCCCAAGGACAAGGGAGGCGATGTAGACTTTCGAAGTGTGCGAGCGGGTCATGGGCCATGGCCCGTGGGCAGGAGAGAGAGGGGCGCGCGCAACGCAGCTTGGGCCAGAGGAATTGGGCCGTCGGCCTGGGTGGACAAGAGTGGGAAAATGATTGGAGAGAGAAAAGAATTTCCGAGGGACTTAATTAAATTCTTAGAATTGATTTAATTGGTTAAAAATTATTTCTAGTGGTCTAAAAATTCCACTAAAAATCTAGTTAATACATTTTGACATGTAGAATTGAAGAAAAATTCTGCCATGCCATTTCCACTTATAATTTGCATTTTAAAATTACATCTGTTCTCTAGGTTAATTCCCAAATTTAATTTCTTTTTGAGAATTATTAAATGATTTTTAAAAGGGGAAAAACTTGAGGGTGTGACAAACCTACCCCCTGAAACAGAATCTCGACCCCGAAATTCAAAGGTGCTGGCAAAGAGGTGTGGGTGAGCGGCCTTCAACTCATCTTCCCTTTCCCAAGTAGCCTCTTCTTCTGAGTGATGAGTCCACTGGACCCTGCAGAACATGATAACCTTGTTTCGGGTTCTTCTCTTACTGCTTTCAAGGATACGGGCTGGCTTCTCCACATAGGTCAAATCCTCCTGAATCTCAATTTGGTCTGGTACTTTCAAACACTTCCTCAACTTGGATACATGGAACACGTCGTGAATGCCGGCCATGTTGGATGGAAGCTCGAGCTAGTAAGCAACTTCCCCTCGACGTTCCCGAATTTTGTATGGTCCCAAAAAACGTGGTGCCAACTAGCCTTTTATCTAGAAATGGTGCACTCCCCAAAGCGGTGTGACACGAAAATACACATAGTTTGAAGGGTTACGCGGAGGCTACGCTAGCCGAAAACAAAAACTTTTACCGCGCAAACCAGGAACACTTACAAGTAAGGGCCGATAGATCGTTACCGATTGGAGTAGATTGCAGCGGAATAGCCAATCAGGGCAATCCGATCCGGAACAATGTAGCCGACTCCCGAAGACAGCCGATTCGCCAATCAGCCGATTCGAGTCGTCCGGCCGCGTTCTCACGCCTCGCTCCGATGCGCCCGGCCGCGGCCCGATTCCACCACGGCCCGATCGCTCCGATTGCAGCCGATCCGAAGCCGATCAACGGCGCGCAACGTAGCGGCGCCTCTGCCGGTATCCACACGTCCGGGGACAGAACGCCGAACACCCGTGTGCTAGCACGCGATGCAAGGCTAGGGTTTGGCTCGAAAGTGGGGAGGGTTTCCGTGGATATTGATCTCGACGACTTCTGTTGCACGCGATACAATTGACGTACCACAGCTCTCCACCCCTCCCTCCTTTATATAGAGTTGGCCGACTGGGACTAGTGGCCGATTAGGACTCTATTTTTGAACCGGATCTCATCCGTATCTCATAGAGTTGGCCGTCCATACGTCGTAAGCCCATAGGACTCTATCCGATCGGATCCCTATCCGATCGAGCCGTATCCGAGTCCAACTCGAATATCTATTCTTATCCCCTTAAGCGTGCGACCACGTAGGTTCGGGTATACTCGGTTTCGGCTATAGTCTAACTTAGCCGACCGTCGGCTCGAGTCCAACTCAGCCGAGCACTGTCACGCGACGCCTAGCGGCACATATTGACACCATAGTATACAAGAATATAATATCGGCTCTGAACCTGTAATGTGTACACAAATCCCTTTGCCTCACGATACCAGTTAAGCTATAGGCAAGATGTGTGCCATCCCTTCAATAGCTTAACCATTCACTCGAACCGTATTGGATTATCATGCTTGATTGACTCCTCAATCAACTTAGCATGGCCATGCATTTCCATAATCCATTACCTCGAGGGGCCCAGAGATATCTCTCCAAAGGAGGGGCAAATTCCATCTTGATCACTCACATCCCACTCCATGTTTCATAGCAAACCCGAAAACTCCCTTTATAACTACCCAGTTACGGAAGAGCGTTTGGTAGTCCCAAAGTAGGCTACTACACATGTTGGAATCCATGGTGATCTCGAGGTCTAAGGACTTTGTACCAACACTACCCGAGACCAACTAATGGCACATTAATTCTGTAGTGTCTCATGGTGGGTCTATCCAACAATGTGTTCTCCAACACATATGTCCATGTTTATTGATTTGGTATCTCCATACCCATGATCTATGAGACATGATCATCAATCAATAAACATAACGATCTTTGAATCATATTTGTTCCAACAATATGACATATGATCAGGGATCGTTTAGAAATAGATTCATACATAAAGAGTCTCATAAATAAGTCACGTACTTATTGATCAATACAAGATGTCTATTTTATGGAACTGAATAACACTTTATTCATAAATACATAAACATTGACGTGATATCCAACATCTCCATGTTGCCTCTAGGGCATATCACTAACATAGTCCCCTTTTTCAAAAGTGATATCTCTTCGACGGTTGTCCGCATAGCTCTTCTGTCGAGACTACGCAATTCTCACCTTTCTCTGATAGTTCGGACCTTTTGTTCTGCCTCACTTAACACTTTAGTTCCGAACAGCTGACGTTCACCAATCTGATCCCAAAAGAGGGGTGTATAGCACTTCCATTCGTACAACGCTTCAAATGGTGCCATTTGCAAACTGGCTTGGTATCTGTTGTTGTAGGAGAATTTTGCATATATAAGGCAAACTTTTGTCCCATGCTACTCCAAAATTTGATTTACTCTTTCAATTTAACCATCACTCTACGGGCGATAAGCTGTACCTAAGTTCAAACGAGTACCAAGCTCTTCTTGCAACTTATGCCAGAACTTGGAGGTAAACTGACTTCCTTGATTGGACACGATCTTCTTAGGTACCCCATGTAAACACATGATCCTGGCGAGGTAAAGTTCTGCTAACTTCTTTCCTGAATAAGTGGTATGCACCAGGATAAAATGAGCCACCTTCGTGAGTCAATCCATGATGACCCAAATTGAATCATGCCCAGACGATGTTCGAGGCAGACCACATATGAAATCCATTCCGATTCTTCCCATTTCCATTTTGGGATTTGGAGAGGTTGTAACAGTCCTGTGGGCCGTTGATGTTCTACTTTTACCCGCTGACATACATCACAGAGTGCGACAAATTCAACTATTTATCTCTTCATACTGACCCACCAAAACAACTCCTTAAGTGCTTGGTACATCTTTGTACTCCCCGGATGGATTGAATATTGGGTCTGATGAGCTTCTGTGAAGATCAGATTCTTCAATTCTTTGTCCTCAGGTACACACAATCTTTCACCCATCCATATAGTCCCATGCTTGTCTTTGGTGAAATCATGAGCTTTTCCAACTCTCATGTTCTTCTTGAGCTCAGCTATCTCAGATTCTAACGCCTGAGCTGCTCGAATTTGGTCTAAGAGAGTGGGTTGGGCTTCAAGGGCTGCCACAAACCCAAGTTCTACAATTCCTAAGTTTAGGCGCTCTAGATCTTGTTGCAACTTGCTACATATTTCTTCTGTGTTGATGGTGTTGCAGTTTCTCTTCTGGCTCAATGCATCTGCTACCACATTAGCTTTGCCAGGGTGATAGTGTATTCCCAGGTCATAATCTTTGATCAATTCCAACCATCTTCGCTGGCGAAGGTTTAAGTCCAGTTGGGTGAAGATATACTTTAAGCTCTTATGATCCATATACATTTTACAACGGCTACCGATCAAGTAGTGCCGCCAGATCTTCAAAGCATGAACCACTGCGACTATCTCCAGATCATGGTTTGGATAGTTGTTCTCGTGTGGGCGCAACTGACGAGAGGCGTATGCGACCACTTTGCCTTCTTGCGTCAACACACATCCCAACCCTTGGTGAGACTCATCACAGTACACTTGGAAATCTTTCATCGGATCTGGCAGTATTAAGACTGGCGCAGACACCAACTTCTTCTTAAGCTCTTCAAAACTCTTGTTACATTTTGCAGACCACTTGAATTTCTCATCTTTCTTCAACAATTGTGTCATTGGCTTGGCAATACTGGAGAAATTCTCAATGAACCGAAGGTAATAACCCGTGAGTCCAAGAAAGCTTTGAATCTGGGTCACGGTCTTCGATGGGGTCCACTTGGTAACGAACTCCACGTTCAACGGGTCCACTGCTACCCCTTGAGCATACACGATGTGACCGAGGAACTGTACTTTCTTTAACTAGAAGGCACACTTGCTGAACTTGGCATAGAGTTGATGATCCCTCAACTTCTTGAGCGCTAACCGAAGATGATGTTCATGTTCCTCTTCGATATTGGAATAGATAAGGATGTCGTCAATGAACACCACAACAAACTTGTCCAAAAATTCCATAAACACCTTGTTCATCAAGTTCATGAAAAAGGCAGGTGCATTGGTAAGTCCAAAAGACATGACCGTACACTCGTACAAACCATACCGAGTGATGAAAGTGGTCTTGGGAATTTCCTCCTCTCGAATTCTTAACTGATGTTTGCCTGATCGCAGGTCTATCTTAGGGAACACCTTTGCTCCCTTTAGTTGGTCAAACAGGTCATCGATCCGGGTAGAAATACTTGTTCTTTAGTGACCTCATTAAGTGTGCGATAGTCAACGCACATTCTCTTGGTCTTGTCCTTTTCCTCCACAAAGATCACTCGAGCACCCCAAGGTGACGTGCTCGGGCAGATGTAACCTTTCTGCAACTATTTGTCTACTTGCTTCTTGACTTCTGCCAACTCGTTGGCTCGCATTCTATACGGTCTCTTGTCGATCGGGGCAGTTCCCGGTACTAGGCCAATCCGAAATTTGATTTCTCTTTTTTGGTGGCTTCATTGTTAGATCTTCCAAAAAGACTTCAGGATATTCTCTGACTATGGGAATATACTCCAATTTCACAGGAGTCTTCACTTGTACTACTGACGATCCCTTGGTAGAAGCCTGATTCAGACTTGCTACGGGCTTCGGTGGCAGTGGGGAATGGAAAGTGATCTTCTCCCCATTATCATTGGTTAAAGTGATCGTGCGACTCACACAATCAATCACTCCCTTATGTCTTTTCAACCAATCCATCCCAAGAATGACATCTAGGCCTTTTGATTCAAGAAGGATTAGATTGGCTAGAAATTGGAATCCTTGAATTTCAATTACCACAGAGGGGCAGTAATGAGCAGTGTTCAAATGATTTCCAGGGGTCTCAACCCAGATAGGTATCTTAACCCATGTGCCCTAACAAAATGCTTGGAAATGAATGAATGCGTTGCACCAGAATCAAATAGTACTGTAGCAAGAGTGAAATTCACAGGAAACATACCTAGTATAACTTCTGGTGCAGCCTGCACCTCTTCCGAGGACGCATGGTTGACACGTTCTTGGATGAACCTGGGTCCAGCGCGCTTCGGCTTTGGACATTTATGTACAAAATGTTCGGGCTCGCCAAAGTTGATGCAGACACTCGGCTTTCCTCCATAGTCCTTCTTGAGTGGAGCTGGCTTGGGCTACTATTGAGATGGCTGTTAGTGATATGCCCTAGAGGCAACATGGAGATGTTGGATATATTGGTCAATGTTTATGTATAAATGAATAAAGTGTTATTTAGTTCCATGAAATAGACAACTTGTATTGATCAATAAGTACGTGACTTATTTATGGGACTCTTTATGTATGAATATATTTCTAAACGATCCCTAATCACATGTCATATTGTTGGAACAAATATGATTCTAAGATCGGCATGTTTATTGATTGATGATGGTATGGAGATTCCAAATCAATATACATGGACATGTGTTAGAGAACAAATTGTTGGATAGACCCACCATGAAACACTACAGGAATTAATGTGCCATTAGTTGGTCTCAAGTAGTGTTGGTGCAAAGTCCTTAGACCTGAGATCATCATGGATTCTGACATGTGTAGTAGCATTCTTTGGGACTACCAAACGCTATTTCGTAACTGGGTAGTTATAAAAGTAGTCTTCGGGTTTGCTATGAAACATGGAGTGGAATGTGAGCGATCAAGATTGAATTTGCCCCTCCTTTGGGAGAGATATCTCTGGGCCCCTCGAGGTAATGGAGTATGGAAGTGCATGGCCATGCCGAGTTGATTGAGGAGTAAATCAACAGACAGATAATCCAATACGGTTCGAGTGAATGGTTAAGCTATTGAAGCGACGGTACACACATCTTGCCTATAGCTTAATTGGTATCATGAGACAAAGAGATTTGTGTACACATTACAGGTTCATAGCCGATATTATTTTCTTGTATACTATGGTGTCAATATGTGCTGCTAGGCGCCGCTATTGACGATCGACTAAGTTACACTCAAGCCGGACCCGAGTATACCCGAACCTACAGGGTCGCACGCTTAAGGGGATAAGAATAGGCATTCGAGTTGGACTCGAATATGGCTTAATTCGGATAAGATTCGATTTAATATAGAGGCCTATGGGCTTACGAAGTCCGCCAGTAACAATATGAGATTCGGATAGGATCCGATTCAAAATAGAGTCCCGATGGGCCTATAGGCCTACTGGGCAACTCTATATAACACTACTAGAAAAACCCCCTGTAGCTATGCCAAATTTAGAGTTATACACGCTTTATTTCGTCTCTATGTCAATGTAGAGACGCTTTCATAAAGCGTGTTAGAAGCGTCTTCGTACGTAGCGCGTCAGGCCTTGTAGATATGAATTCTTTAAGCGTTGCTACCAAAGAAAGAAACATTTCATAAACACGTTATATACATATCTGAAAATATAGATACAATTTTGCAGACACATGTATAAAGCGTCTCTAGTAGTGTGGTTACGTAGTAATGTAACGCTTCATTGCGTGTAAAGAAACATAGACATAATTTATAGATACATATACAAAACATGCCTACTAATATAGATACGTTTTATAATGACGCCTTATAGCACAACAATTATTGTAGAGACGATTTAGTGGAGCATGACAGATGACATGGCGGATGATGTGGCACATGACATGGCACGTGACGTGGTGAATGATGTGGCGGGTGATGTGGCACGTGACATGGCGAGTGATGTGTCAGGTGACATGGTGGGTGACACGTTTCATAGTAACACCAAAATGCGTGTTAACAAATATAGAAACAATATCGTACATACATTTTTATTACACGTCTACGAACATAGACACGTTTTATAGTTACACCATATTGTGTATTAAGAATTGTAGAGACGATTTATAGATATATCTATTTTCATGTGTACTAATATATAATGATTCTTTTATTTGCATTTATAATTTTAATATATCTTTATATTTTCTAATTGGCTAATAATATATAAATAAATGATCCATGATATTGCATTGACAATTAATTCTTTGCTTCATCAAAAATAAACTAAGTACTTTGAACCAATAAGTGTTGTACTTAAGGTACTATGAACAAGACAATTGTCTTGATAAAGAAACACAAAAAGTGACGATATCATACAAATAGTTTAAAATTTTCACTAACAAATTAAACATATGCTTCATTTTTCGTTCTTGCCCTTGTTCATCGCAGCTTCACTTCTCCCTTGAGAACTTGTAACCTTCTTCACCGACGGGGCATGGGGTTAGATGAATGACACGATTTGAAGATACAATAAAACGTAGGTTTAATCTTTTAAAAAAACTTATATGTGAACGGGACCAAGGAATAGTATAGCCAATAGCATCTAGTAGTGTACGAATCTCAAAAATAGGCCTAGGTATCAGCTCATCTTCTTTATTTCTAATGTCAATGTTTTCAAGCCCTTCAACATAAACCCCAACATATTCCTTTCCAAGCATGGTTCCTCCAATCTCTCGTCTGCAATCATTAGTTACTAACTGCAGTTTGGCCACAATTTTTCCTTTGTTTCTTAGGGAAAGAAGATAGGCTGGATAATGTCTCTACCATTTTGCAAAATATGAAGATAAGAGTCCTGTACATTTAACTAATTTAATTACAAAAGAAACAAACGGAATAGAAGCATACCGATTATGATGGTTTCAAACTATTGGCTTTAATTCTTCGAGTCCTTTAGAATAGGCAGAACTTATATTAGTCAAAATACAACATCACTAAAGCAAGTTAACTCATTATAAACAATATTGCAATGTTAGCTTAGAGATACCATGTTTACTAATATTGGATTTTCTAAAAAATTTGGGGCTGCATTACCATTATCATCATAAATTGATCTATAAAAATGTGCTTCCTGCAATAAAAAAGGTTGGAGTTAAAAACCAATCATGAACATCTCAAATTATTATAGATGGACATCTCAGGTTGGAGTCAAAAATCAGTCAAGAACAGCTAGCTCAAAGTGTTATAGATGCACGTTTTCTGTATTAGCGAGCGTGATTAGTACAGAGATATAGCACTTCACTGTGCTTGTTTTGCTTTGATTGCAAAAACCAGTCATGTATATAGCATGCAATAGTCAGTATAAAAATGCATCCTCCTAGTAATAATATAGTTTGCATTCACATTGCCATGTTGCCTGATAGGTTATACAATGAAGGATAAACATGCTACAATAATAATGCTAAGGGCATTAAGCTGTAACATGCACACATGTATGTCTAAAATACAACAAACTATAACATACACATGTATGTCGAAATATAAGCACATTTAACTTGGTCTACAACGAGCAAAATGAAAGATTACCTTGACAAAATGATTTCTTCTGCATACACATAGAGAAAGATTACCTCGGCAAAATGATTTCTTCTGCATACCCATAGAAAAATTAAAACCTTAGCTTGCTGTCCAAATGTTCAATGAGGCACCATGTGTGATTGAAGTACATATATAGCTTATTTTGACTGAGCAACTAAATATGTAGAGAATGTAGAAGTTTTTGACAATCAGATAATGACAAATAAATAAAACAGAATCTAAAAACAAAGCTCTCAATGTGTAGTTGGAATAATTGTACAATTCTGAAAATGCAAAGAAGCTGATTTTCAGAATCCGAAAATGCAAAGACACTAAGTTCTAGATATCTCTATTTGAGATTCTAATATTATTTATTTTTCAATGTTTTTCTGGACTATATTTTATACAATGTTCCCCTTGGCATGATTTAAGTCACTTATGACTAAAAACTACTAAATGTATGTGACTGGGTAGTTAAAGTAGGGATATAGTTAACCACAAAAAAGCAAGGATATAGCTGCATGCATTTTACAAAATAATCCTTTGATTATGTTGTCATTATCATTATTTTTCAGTTTACACAAGCATAGTTAACAGCTGCAGAATCAGCAATACATATAGCCTATCTTTCTATACATGATAAAGTTGAGTTGGATATAAAATACAGTAATGAATTAGGTAAATCACTAACAATTAGGTAAATCCAGGAAATTGATCTTGATCTCTATCAGTCGTTCTTCTTGAAGCAGCAGTAGAAGCACGGGAGGCAGTGCTGGCAGGTTTCGTAGCAGCAGAAGCAGCAGCACAACATGAACAAGCTGCAAAAAAACAAATTAACAATAACTAATTAATCATCATGAATGCATTCTCTGTTGATCTATGCATGTGTAATTGTGCTTGCAGTGCCAGATTGTTGCAGACACAGTCTGATACGGAGTTCATGCATTCAGAAGTTCAGAGTTCAGAGCTAGCACTGGTACTGGACTGAAGCAACTGCTTGCAGCAAGAACAAGAAGTGTTGTGTTCTATACAAACCAGGCATAGACGAAGCCCTTCTCCTCATGGCGCTTCTTGACATGATCCATGGCCGACAGCTTCTGGTCACTGCTCTGCGATGGCTCATCCATCGTCGTCGTCGATCAATGCTTAACTCTTCTCGGTGAAGAGCAAGGAGAATCACAAACTAATATTACAGATTAAAGAGGGGGAGATGAGCAATGATGTGGGGCGTGCGCGACCAGGAGCGTGGTGTTCTTGCCGCCGTCGTCACCGCCGGTCGCGGATGCGCTCTTGGCCGTGTTCGCGGATGTGTTTGCGGTGCCGCCGGCGCGAGCGGCGGATCTTGTCCCTGCGCGTGCGCTGAGCTAATAAAAAGATTTGGGCGTGTAGTGCGATTTGTGTAGATGGTTTGCATGGTCTTGGTTTGGTTGATAATGATTAGGATTCGAGTAGGAAAAATAACAAGATTTCTATCTTTCTTGTGTCCTCGCCTGAATTGGAGATTGTGAATAATGCAATCCAAATGACAAATTCTGTGGAAGGTTGAGATGGGTACCTCGGCTATGACAGTGGCGAGGTTGGCCCGTGACCTTGCTGTTAACGAGCTCGTTCTCCACCGTGCGCTGTCGTCGGGAGATGGGGAAGAGGAGAAGAGGAGGAGGAGATGGGGAAATCGGTACTGTGGAAGGTTGCACAAGGTCCGCGAGAGGTTGAGGAATTTCAGGAGGTTTTCGGGAGAGGTCATGGATTGTGCGAAAAAAATTTGGCGTGCAGCCTGCCGCCAGCGCCAAAAATTTAGGGTTGGTAGCGCACACAATACAGAATATAAATAACCTGTCATGTTTTCAACTAATGAGATAAATTAGCGCAGTGGTAGGACAGCTGAAATACAAGCTATCAACCTGAGTTCGAATCCTCGGACTCCAAGTTTTTCCCCTATTTTTACCATGTTTTTCCTTGTCTCCATGTTTTTTCTTATTTTTAATATAATTTTAGCATACAATAGTTTTCCCCTATTTTTACCATGTTTTTCCTTGTCTCCATGTTTTTTCTTATTTTTAATATAATTTTAGCATACAATATAAATTAAAACTGAGTATTTTGTCTTAGCAAACATTATACAAATTTAGTTTGAAATATTAATATATATTCTTTTAACATTTTCAACATATTGTTTTATCATCCTTGCATTTTTAAATTAGTATCTTAATATTTTATGAGATTTTATTACCATTGTGAGATAAAACCATATAAACCTTTTTATTTTATATGACATAATGTTTTTCCTATTTTTACTATATTTTTAGCCTTGCCTCCATTTTTTCTATTTTTAATATGATTTTAGTATGTAATACAATTTAAAATCGAGTATTTTATCCTAGCAAATATTATACAAATTTAGTTTATATGACCTAATATTTATAACCTTTGTGGTATGGAACCATATATATTCATGCCTTTATGGACCTAATGGGAGTATATATATGGACCTAATTAATGTTTACTGGACGCCTTTATATATATTATAGTTTGTAAATACGTACTTGTTTCAAATGATTCTTACTTGTAAGTTAATACAAAAGTGGATAAATATGTGTAGATTTTGTTATACAAAAGTGGTAATGCTAGATTTGTAGGTCTGGTGATATAGAAATGACAATGCATGTTAGATTTTTATCCACATTAGTTTCGTATTATCCCGTTTTCTAATAAGCAATGGTATGTTGCATGAGAAATTTATAGTCCAAGTTCAATTTAGAAGATGGCCAAGTCAAATCGTGGTATATAAAGAACTAATATATTTGAATTGTTAAAAAACCATGGATAAAGAAATTAATAATATATTTGTTTTGTTAAAAGAATACATATATCATATAACCGTATAACATAACTAAAAAAGTAAAAATAATGCTACTAGGAATCGAACTCAGGCTAGCAGATTTAGAATCATAGAGCCATACCATGAAACTAACAACATGTTTGTGACAACCATATCATATATATTTACTTAATTTATAATTTATTTTAATGATTATTTTTTAAAATTCAGTTGTACGGTTATATGATATTTGTATTTTTTAACAATTCAAATATATTTTTTTATCGGTGTCAATGATTAAATATAAATACTAGGTTATATGGTATTTGTATTTTTTACAATTTAAATATATTATTTATTCATCCTTGTCAATGATTAAATAATGTATATGTTATATGGTAGTTGTATGTTTTTACCAATTCAAATATATTGTTTCTTCATCCTTCTCAATGATTACAAAAATTAGATTCTCTTTATCCAAATAAGTGTCATTTCCTTTTCAAATCAAAATTCATCTTTACGTGTCTATTGATGGTTATTTCATACACTTTACGACGTATCTACATGCTATTCACGGATCAAAGCATGTCAAACTTTGTATCAATTCGATACGTTTTTCTAATCAAGTCAGAAAGCATCTATACCTGACTATAAATAATTGATATGCTTTACAGCGTGTCTATGGGATAATGACGCTTCAAAGCGTGTCTAACTCCGTGTCATTTTCTATTGATGGTTAGTTGATACATTTTACGACGTATATACATGCTATTCACGGTTGAAAGCATATCAAACTTTGTATCAATTCGATACGTTTTTCTAATCAAGTCAGAGAGCATCTATACCTAGCTATAGACAATTGTTAGATACGCTTTATAATGTGTCTATGGGATAATGATGCTTCAAAGCGTGTCTATCTCCGTGTCATTTTGAGATGACTTCAATAGTGTGTTAAAAAATGTCTTTATAAGACTAGTAACACTATAAGCGTGTCTAATATCATAACAGTCTGACACATTTGCAAAATTGTGTAAAAAGCATCTTTACGTATCGAAGTAGAGACGCTTTTAAACTGTGTTACTACCACAACGTATCTTCAAGGGGGTTTTCTAGTAGTGTAAAGGGGCGAGGGGTGGAGAGCAGACGCATTGCATTGAACCGAATCAATCTGATCTCCACGAAAACCCTCCCCACTTCCGAGCCAAACCCTAGCCTTGCATCTTGTGCTAGCGCACGGGTGTTAGGCGTTCTGTCCCTGGACGTGTGGATACTGGTAGAGGCATTGATACGTTGCGGTGCTATTCGGCGGTTGCAAATTGGATGCGATCGGACAGATCGGCTGCGGTTGGGCGAGACGCGTGAGCGAGGTCGGGCGACTTGGCGAATCGACGAATTGGCTGTCATCGGATCGGCTGTGGAATTGGCGGATCGGCTGTAGGCGAATCGGCTGCGGTCAGGCGACTCAAAAATCGGCTATGGTCTGGAATCGACTGTGGTCAACTAGTACGATTCCGGATCGGATAGCTCTGATTGGCTATTTCATGCACCCTACTCCAATCGGTAACGATCTATCGACCCTTACTTGCAAGTGTTCTTGGTTTGCGCGGTAGGAAAGCTTTTGTTATTAGCTATCGTAGCCTTCACGTAACCCTTCAATGGCGCCATTGGAGGGTACGAAGCAGGATTGCGATGCTCCTGCCCATCATGGTTGTTGTGGCTGCCACATGCCACTACTGCCAGCTTGGTAGTTCCTAGGGTGATAGGGTCGATGTTGGCAGACAATCATGGTGGTAGGTCCACCCTGACCTCCGAGCATGAAACGCGGCTTCTACTGATTTCCCTACTGAGGTTGAGGTCTGAACTGCACTGCCTTTCTCTTATTGTTCATTTTATTGCGCTGGTCTTCCCGCCGGATGTCCTTGTCAACCAGCTTCTCAAAGTCAACGTACTTTCCCAAGATCAGCTTGTCCATTAGTTCATCATCAAGGCCAGAAAGGAACTTCTCTTGCCTCGCTGCATCTGTTCGCACGTCCTCCGGGGCGTAACGTGCAAGACGATTAAACTCATGCAGGTACTCAGTAACTTACCTATTGCCATGCTAAAGAGATGAGAATTCTCGCTTCTTTTGCGCGACTATTCCAGCAGGAATATGTGCCGTCTTGAAACTATGGCAGAATTCTTCCCACGTAACTACCGCTCCTGCTAGGCGGGTGACCAAATAATTATCCCACCAAGCAGAGGCCGGACCTTGCAACTGAGAGTGCTGAAAGAAACTTTCTCCTGGTAAGAGCATTGCAGGAGATCCAACTTCTTCTCAAAGGCATGAAGGCAGTCATTGGCTTCTATAGGATTGGTGGTGCTTGAGAAGGTTGGCAGCCAGACGCGAAAGAACTCCAGTAGCTTGGATTGGGGTAGAGGTGGAGGAGCAAACTGGTTGTTCTGCTGCTGCTGCTACATCTGCATCTGTTGCAACATCTGTTGTTGCATCTGCTGATGTTGCTCCTGCATCTGCTGCATCATTGCAGCCATCATGTGAGTTTGGGTTGCCAACACCTAAGCTATGGTGAGGTTCTCAAGTGGCGGAGGTGGTGGAGCATTGCCATTTGCCCCATTGGTGCTGTTGTTGTTCCCCGACTGCTCATTGTTACTGTTGGCTCCGTTGGTCCTGGTATTCACCATCTGAGGAGGCAGAGCGAACAAGGGTAGGAAAGAAGAAAAACAGATTGCTTAGAAACTAGACTTTATTATATAAATTAACTGCATTGTTCTGATCTTAATTAAAACAATTAAAACTCAAGCAACATCCTTACTTGGACAGCCATACCAACATTTGATATACGCTGACCACTACCCCACACAAACACAACAATTACCAGTAATACAAACTAAACAAAGTGATAAAAACTAAGGGTAATGACTCTAGCGGCCCGAGCGGCTCCTACTGTCGATGGAGTCGTAGCTGCTCTCTTGAGCATCTCCCTCCACCTCGGAATGACTCTGAGAGTCCTCCATCTCTACGTCTCCGCCTAGGGTCTCGGATATGGAGCTGCAGCTGGAACAAGAAGAAATGATCCACCTGTCTGTGCCACCTCTGCTCTGGTATGCCGAAGCCGGGGCAAAAGCGAAGACAGGTTCGACAGTGGGAGCCTGGGATGGAAGTGGAGCTGAAACTGGTGCTGCAGGAGGAGCTGGAATTGCTGGGGGCACAAGAGGTGCTGGAGGAGGAATCCTGGGCGCCAACTGGATGCGCACAGGTGCGGTGGTTTTCTTCCAGGGTGTAGTGCCGATCTTGACGCCACCCGGTGCAGGAAGTCCCCTCAAGGCAGCGACCTCCTTCTTGAGGCGAACCATCTCGTCCTGCAAGCTCACAATCCACCGCATTTTCTGGTCATTCAAGGCCTTGGATGCCTTGTGCAGGTTGGAATGCATCTTGGCCAAACCCTTGATCACAGTGCTCATGCGACCAAAAGTGGAGTTGTTCTCCTCTGCCATAGACTCGAAAGTGCTGACATTGGAGGAGCTACCACGGCGGGGATGGTAGCAATAAGCGGAGCTGTGAAGGTCGAGGTCATGCATCATCCTAGCCATCATCAAATAAGCAGCCTCCTGGCATGCATGCTCATTTGTGCCTCCTGAAGCAGTGACTTGGGAGACTGGTGCCCACAAAGCCGTGAACCTCCAAACGGACACGGTGAGGCAGCTCTCCACTGAGAGGCAAGAGGGCAGTGTACTCCGGAGCCTCGGTGTACCCAACTGCCATGGCCATGCGGGCCACCTTTGCCACAAAGCCCACCATACCCTGACCACAGTGCGTAGCAGGATAACCTGTCATCTGTAGAAGAGAAAGGGTGGGAATCAATGCATGCTCAGAACCAACTTAAATAAAACAGTAAATGACTCAAGTGAAATAAATGAGTAAAAGAAATTTTATGTATGAAACATTTTCATGAAGCCAAATAAAATACTATCAACACAGTCTAAGCAATAAACTAATGCTTAAAATTAATGCATGCTCAAAGGGTGCGAATCAATGCATGCATAAAACCAACTTAAATAAAGCAGTAAATGACTCAAGTGAAATAAATGAGTAAAAGATTTTATGCATGAAACATTTTCCTGAAGCCAAATAAAATACTATCGACACAGTCTAAGCAATAAAATAATGCTTAAAATTAAGGTGTAGGTTTAATAATTATAAAAATTGCGACCATTCCCACCTAAACTTAACTTAGTACACATATCCCATAAAAATCCCGATTGACTGGCGAATAAGATTCAAATTAACTTTAGACCAATTTTCCCTAAATCCTAATATCCTAGACTGACTTAACTTTTCAAACATCCCCTTTGAGAAAACAATCAAGATTTTTTCTCAAAACCCGAGGAAATAGAACCCCAGATTTTCCCAAAACAAGTCCAACTGCAAGAACATATGCATATGAAGAGTTTCAGGGGGCTCTTAGGGTTTTTCTAGTTGGCTTGTCGTACGGTCAAAGATTGGCTCTGATACCAACTTGTCACGCCCAAAAATTCTGACCTAGAATTTCCGAAGCTATATGTGTATTAAAAATCCCTGTCAAGGACCAGCCAGGGTACACATACGACAATTGTTGATATTATAGAATCCATGTCTTAGAAACAATATAAAAGATTACACAAATGCAGCACAAAAAGAAACAACTGGCTAAAACTAAGTCTTGACGCTCGCAGTGTAGCACCAACACACCACAGGCATCCTTGACGTCGAACGAAGCCTACTCTTCGTCGTAGCCTTCAACTGCCTCGATCTCTGACTCTGGCGGGGAGATAGAGCAAGACTGAGTACAACCCACTGTACTCCGCAAGTCATACCGAAAGGGAAGGTATGATGCAAGATAATTCAAACAAAGGCTAGGGGTTTAATTGGATAAAGCATCATTTCACAATAATAGTTGAAAGCAGTAAAATAGATGTATTTAAATAAGCAGTATTAAAAATCATCACCGCCCAACGTTACACCACGTTGCGACAGGCACAACCAAACACCTATTCTAGTCAGATACCATTAATCAAGTTATTTACTAGAATGAGACTAATCACAGTGAATCTAGTTGATCGCCCATAACCGTGGGCACGGCTATTCGAATAGTTTTATGCTGATCAGAGGTGTACATCTGTACCCACAAGATACAGCCCCACAACATGTTTCCGTGTGCCGATGTACCAACATGATACCCCGGTAAGGGACTGTGACTGGACCCTTTACATAACCCCCTCTAACCAATCATACCACACCAAGGTTTTGCCCCCACTCCTCTACAGGGAGTGAGCAGCCCCTCGAGTGCCATGGTGAATCCAGCAGCCGATCAACCAGTAAATCCCAGCCGACCCAACTCCATCACGCCTACCCTAACCTGGGTACATCGGCTAGAAGACAACTACACTATAAGCCCAGTTGTTGCCCACGCTGGCTTGTGGTACACATGGTATTTCTTCCAAGGTTTTCCCGTGAGCCAGTTCTTAACTGCCATGGGCACAACTATCCAAAACAAATTGTGCCAACAGCCCACCATTGTCATGTTTTTATTGGATATTAATATTACAACGTCCCATGATTGACATCATCTTTATAAAGTTTACACTAAAGTAATTAAGCGAAATGATCCCCTTTAATGAGCTAGTTGATCTAAGCCAGGCTAAGCATGTCCTAAACCAATATCTAATCATATTAGACCCAAGCTATCAAAGGTACAAGATAAACAAGTAATACGGCTGAATAAGCCCATTACATGACATTCTAAAATACATGCAATATTTAAGTAAAATAAGACATTTAGAAAAAATGGGTACAATATGATCAATGTATGCATGACTTGCCTTGATCTATAGATTGGGGAACTACTGCAACAACTTCAAACTACACGGGATTGCCGAAACTGTCGAAATCTACACGACAAACAATGCACTCAACAAAACATGCTAAAAGTCTACTTAAACAGCAAACAAAACTATTTTTAATGTATTCTTGGTATTTTTATGAATGTAATGAAATTTGAATGGACTACAATGGAGCTTGGGTTAAAAAGATTTGAATTTTAGAAGATTATATGTGTTTATTACTAAAACGGAAAATAAACATATTTATTTATTACGCAATAAACCCTCGGGATGGCGTCAGTGTTAGGGCTGACGTCAGTGGACGTGGGATGCTGGTCCATGGTAGACCGGGTCCATGGGACCGATGTCACGCCCGGAAATTCATCCCTAATTCCCATACTATTTTGCGTATTAAATCCCTCTCCAGGAATCAACCAGGATATACAAAATGACAAGTTAATACCTAGATCCAAACGTAAAATAAAATGTAAAATAAAAATACTTACTAAAAAGACACTTAGTCCTCACACTTAAAATAAACAGTAGCGGAAAAGAAAGACGATCCTAGCAGGGCTTCAGCTCCACTCCATAGGCAAACTCAACTAGGGGTCTGAGCCTTGGTCTTCTAACATAATCTTCAACTCAGAAGCACTACACTTCAGAAAGGGGAAAAAATCGCAAGGCTCAGTACAACCACCGTACTCAACAAGCCACACTGAGAAATGCAGATGTGCAAGGGGAGACCAAGAGTGGCTTGTGGCTATTTTGCATAAATGCAGTTTGCAAACATTTAATGTTTAGAAACAAAAAAATAGTTGATTAAGTTGAGTGATATTTCATCCTTCACTCACCAACGTTGTCCCATGTTGAACAGGCCCGACTAATCCACTTGAACTAACCAGTTTCATTATTTCCAATTATCAAGTGGTGTAGGACTAATCATAGTGAATCTGGTTGATCGCCCATAACCACGGGCACGGCTATTCAAATAGTTTTACTCTGGTCAAAGGTGCACAACTTTACCCACAAAACATGATTTCACACATTTTACCATGCCCCGAAGTACCACCATGGTAGTGCAAAGGAGAAAATTGTGACAAGACCTTTCGCATAACTCCCCCTAACCAAGCATAACACACCAAGGTTTCGCCCCCAGCCCTTGAAAGGCAGTGGGAAGGCCCCCCCACGTGCCGCGGTGAACCCACCAGCTGATCAACCCTTTTAACCGGGGCCAACCCAACTCCATCACGTGCATCCTCAGTAGGGTACGTCGGCCAGAGGAAAGCTTTACTACTAGTCAAGCAGTTGCCCATTCTTGCTTGTGGTAAGCGTTGTTTGTCTTCCAGGGTTTCCCATGGATCAGTCCATAACTGGCATAGGTGCTACTATCCAAAACCATGCACCCACAGCCCACCATTAAGTCATTTAGTTGATATAATTATGATCAATAAGACATGGCCAGGTGTTTCGAGCTTGTAGCTCATCAGAGACTAGAATAAATAGTGTAATTATCCTATTTAATGAGCTAGTGGTAATTAAGCATGGCTAAGCATATAATTCTAGCTAAAATCAACATCAATGACTAAAGCTACTCAAATTAACACCCAAGGTTAACAAACGACGAATAACAAGTAAATAAGGCTCAAACAAGCAGATAGATAATCCATCATTTCATGTAATTAGCAAAGCAATCCAATTTTATTTGCAAATAGTAAAACATTTATAAAAATAGGATCAATATTCTTCAAGGGAAGTGTGACTTGCCTTGTTTCTTCAAACAGACTTCTGGACTCTTTTCCTCACGAGCGCGAACTCGGAAACAGCGGAATCTATACGTTGACACGCAAAATGAAGAAAAACCCTAATTAAAACCAAATAACAGTTCATAAAAAGTAAACAAACATGTAGAGCTCGATGTTAGATGAATTTTGCAATTTGAATGGCCCAATTTAGAGTTCATATTAATTAGATGTGAATTTTAGAAATTTTGGACCATTTAAATGAATTTTGGAAATTAAAATGATTTATTGCACAGTTTTAATTATTTTTACAAGGAAAAGGCTGATGGTGACGTCGGCCGGGCTCGGGCACGGGATGACGACGACAAGCAGGGCGACGTTAGCGAGCGGGGGCGCGTAAGCGGACCAGGCGACATCGGCGCGTGGCGATGGCGCACAGGGTCCACGGTGGACTTGGTCCATGGGGACCGGTCCACGGGTCCACCACATGGACAGCTCGGATCACCCCGAAGGGGATCAGGCGGCCACGGGGACCAACGGCCCCGGTCTGCCAAGAGGTAGATTGGACGGCCGGGGCGAGGCCGGGCCAGCGGCATGGCGGCGCAGTGGCTGGCGGCGGCGCTAGGCCAAACGGGCCTCCGACGTAGCGCGTGCGGTTGCAAAGCATGACGTAGCTCGGGAACGAGTAGGGAAAAAGGGAAGCAAGGGAGGAGAGAGAGGGGGTGCTCACCCTATGGCCGGAGATGGGGAAGACGACGTCGGCTAGCGAGATCGGTGGGCGGGAGCTTGGGAAAAAGTGGCGGCCAAAGTTCTTAGGGCAACAGCAAAGCAGGCGGTGGGAATGCGGTGGCTCGACAAGCGGCAATGCGAGCGGATTGAGTGGCTTGAGGCGTAGACGAGCGGCGTCGGCTCGGGTTAGCGGTGGGGAGACACTCCCGCGACAGTTCGAGCGCGAGGAGCGGCAGCCGGGGTTCGGCATGGCGCGGGCAAGGTGGTGGTGGGCTCGGTGCGAGGTGGCGATGCTCGGGACGACGACAGCACGCGATCGGAGCTTGGCGGTGAGCGGCAGAGCGAGGCCGAGCACGGGGAGAATGATCTAGGGCACAAAATGATCGGCGAAAAGAGGAAAATAGTGCGGGGAGGCTTGCAGATTTTATAGAGGGGGCGAGAGACAGGATTGTGCATGGGAACGACATGGATTTCTCGCCGTCTGTTGCGGACTCAGAGACAGAGAGCGGAGGCGGAGCGGTTAGGTCGGCAGTGAGTGTTAACGCTAGAATTTGGTAAGCCTCGGAGTCCCCATTGGCTCAAGGTTCACATCGGCTCAAAGCTGGTATTGGCTTAGAGTTCTGCATCGGTTGATGGGGGTTTTCTGTTATCAACATTTCTAGTAGTCGGATTCTTGTTAGATTCGGTTTGGGAAGGTCTTATCCAGAAGAAACAGAGTTCAGGAAGGATGCAGCTTGTATCTATTAATTAGGAAGAATTTGTTAGTTTTCATTTTTATCTTTAGGAAAGTGTGTTAGTGTCCAATAAGGACTCAATTTGTTTCCTTTTATCTCTAGGAAAGTTTGGATTGTAATATGTTAGTATCTTTGTTAGCCTATGGGTATAAATATGTAAGCCCGAGGTTCATGTAAAATAATCTCACAATCAATACAATTCGGCGCATCGCCACCTTTTTTACTTTAGTTTGTTTCGATGAGTTCTTCTTTTCAAGCATGGGCTGCATCGATTGAGTTCGACCTCCGGCAAGAAGTTAGTTTCGTCATCTTTGCTTGCGCTGGCGTGGCTAGGACTTCCTCGGTTGATTCCGATATTCTAATCGGGCCGACGCAAATGTTGCCTATCTGGTATATCATCTCTATCTTTAGTTCCATTACTGTTTATAGTCACATCGGCTTAGTTAGGACTTTCTCAATTAGGTCCGATATTTCGATCAAGTTGATGTTTCTTTAAACATAATGTCGCTTTAGATATATTTGTTATATCCATCACATTAGACAGATATATCGGCTCGTTGAGTATTAGATTATCATATACAATCTCATGCTGCATCGGTTAGGTCCGACCTACTAAATTGCTATTGATAATCTATGTCTTGTTAAGCCAATAGGCTTATGCTAATGTTTCATCGGAGGGTTGGCCAGTCTTATCTGATGTGTTAAATTTCCTTTTGATGGTTTTGCCATCTTGGTTAAATTTTACAAATGACCACTTTGATCACTGTTATATCGGTTTGTTTAAATCTATCAGGCAATTATCAACCTTATGTTGTATTGGTTAGGTCCGACCTATGAGGTTACGGTTGCAAGTTAGATTTATTTAAGTCAGTAGGCATCAATCATTGTTTCGTCGGGGTTTTAGCTAATGAGTTATCTAGACGTTGCATCGACTTACAAGGATTATATACAAAGTTGGTTTTAGCCTATTGCAGCAAAGGTTTCTAATCATTTGGATTTAAAGCCATCGGACCTCTAGCCGATGTGTGCTTTAATCTTCAGATCAATGTCTATTTTATCATGTGATTGGTTTGTGATATATTACATTACCATATCATTGTCTTATCGTCGACCGATCGCCTTTATATAGATGTTTACTCAGTACATAGCCGATTGATTAAAACCCTAACTGCATCGGCCAACATCGGCATCGGCTGGAATCACGACATCGGCATCGACTAGAATTGCGCCATCGGCCCATCGGCCGATCGGCTGTTTTGGTTATCGGCCTATCGGTCGATATGCTTTTATGTTTTGCTGCTTTGTATATCTTATCAGAGGTAGCATCAAACTGACTGGCACGCCTGCACTTCAAATTTTAGGACCTGCACTGGAGCTAAGCAGATCTCCCAGGCCAGAGTGTGTTTTTCACGTCAACACGTTTTTGGCATGCTCGGTGGGACCATGTTTTTGACAACATATTTTTTTACACGGCTCGTGGGACCCATAATTGCAATAAGATGTCTGATAAAGAAGTCAAGGCCAAGGAAGAACGATCTCTCAAGCCGATGAATGATGAGACACTTCAAGACACAGTTGATAAAATCGTTCATCGTGATGTGTTCGATCAATCTGCAGTTTTGATGAGTACATTATGTGGTTTCATTGAGGAGATAATTCCCACGGTAATTGCCTTAAGAAGTCAGCATGGGGAGCAAATTGGTGAGCAATCTCAACATCATCGGCAACAGCAATATTGGCTCGGGGGGCAAGTTGAGCAATATCGGCATGAAGAGCCGCAACAACAGTATCGGCCAGAGGAAACTCAAAGGTATCAGTCTGGAGAGTATTGGGCCAATATGATTGCAAAGGTGATGTAGGAGCAGTTTGGAATTAAACCTAAAGATCAAACTTCTGTGTATCAGCTACCATATCCTGAGTGGTTTGATAGGGTTCCACTTCCAAGCCGGTACGAGGTTCCAGATTTCTTCATGTTTTCAGGACAGGATGGTGTATCTACAATAGAACATATCAGCTGATTCTTAGCTCAATGTGGGGAGGCATCGGCTGAAGAAGCTCTAAAAGTTAGTCTTTTTCCAATGTCTTTGACTGGATGAGCCTTCACATGGTTTTCATCATTGCCACCAAACTCTATCAAAGGTTGCGCTGATCTTGAGAAATAATTTAACCTGTACTTCTTTGCTGGGGATGATGAGTTGAAGCTTGTAGACTTGATATCAGTCAAACAACAAGAAGGGGAATCGGCTATTGAATATATTCAAAGGTTTCATAATGTGCGCAGTTGATGTTATAACTTGAATTTAAGTGATGAGCAGCTAGCAGAGCTCGCATTCCAAGGGTTGTCAATACCAATCAAAGATAAATTTTTCTTCCATGAGTTTGATAGCCTGACTCATCTAATACAAAAGGTATCGACTTACGAGAGCTGATGTCAAGAAGAAGAGAAGAATCAGTTTTGGGGCGATCAAGGCAAGGATAATTTTGAAGCATGACTTCTCATACTCCAAAACTGGGGGGCATGTGTTAACGCTAGAATTTGGTAAGCCCCGAAGTCCCCATCGGCTCAAGGTTCACATCGGCTCAAGTTGGTATTGGCTTAGAGTTCTGCATCGGCTGATGGGGGTTTTCTGTTATCAACATTATCAGACATGATTTTTAAAGAAAAATTTAATTTCCTTAATAATTTCACTTGATTACTTTGTTTTCATTTTATTTAATTTCTAGAAATGTTTTACTTAATGATTTTTAAATCCAGAACGAAAATCGGGCTGTGACAAATCTACCCCCTTATAGGAATCTCGTCCCGAGATTCGGGGCTAGAAAGAAAAAGGGTATGGTGAGATTGGGTTGGCTTGCTGACTTCTATGGTTTCTTCTGGCTCACACTGACTGATTCTGACCAAACTTGGACTGCTGAACCTGCCGGCTTTAAGCTCGGTGTTATATTGCTTCCCCAAACTGCACTGGCTAGTTACAAACGTTCTGACCCTGATCTGGCTACAGAGGTTGAAAGCTCCTTAGACTGCACAGTAAACACTGGCACCTTTGGTGCTCTGAGAATTCTCTTCGTGGACTCGAAACTGGTGGAGTTGTTCTTGAGCCCTTGAAACTGACTTCCATGAAATCACGGACTCTGAATTTCACTTCAAACTGTTCTTTAACCTGAACGATAGGGGTTTCAAGAAGCTGCTTGATCTGCTTTACCTATACTGCGGGTGTCTTGAGTTATCGCTTCTTTTGGTTGAACTATTGACATGACCACTTGGGGTGTGCCTTAGATTTGAACCTGTTAACTTGAGATTGATGTAACTCCGTTAACAGCTTATAACTGATTCCTCTGGTTGCGACCCAATCTGTTCATAGGGTTTAACCTCCAAGCAAAACGGTTACGGGGTTAACCAAATTGGACTTAAAGCTTGCTTTACCAAGGTGGATAGGCTTTCGACCGACTATGACTGATGAGGCTACTACTCTTGAGAGTAATCAATATCTTTGATTTATAGGGAACTTGATCCGTAGAATTGATACTTCGCCATTCCATCAAAATGAAGTATTGGCAGTGCTCCTTCATTCCGTTGGTCCTTGTATCGTGTGCTAGCTTTGAAGACTGACAGGACACAAATGACGGAACTGGAGAGTCGTTGGGAACTGTCTTTGAAACAAACAAGGGTTCCTGCTTTTGATCTCACCAGTTTGCTTTGCACCCTTGAGTAAAGGTGGTTCGCCTAGGCGATTTCCAAATCATACTTCGATAGTTGGATGCTCTAGCTTGAGATTTAGATCTACTTGCTTCTGAGCAGGATGATGGGGAATTGTTTCCAATGATATTTTCCAGGAAACATCAAAGTGGTTTTCCGAGAACTGTAGTGGTTGCCTTGAACTAAGGATAATCATTCTTGATCCATGTTCATCGCTAAGATGCAGTTGTACTTATTATTTTCCGAAGAAACTTCCAAGATTAAGAGTGCGGACGTTTCTCTCATGACATTATTACCAATTTTTTTGTCATTCTTCTCATTTCCTTGAGGTGCCACTAATTTTGACTTTTAAGGAGATCATATCATGCCGGATGTTACGGTGGTCTGAACATTTATATTTTCTTGATTGACCATTTACTTCCCCTGGTTAGCAATCATTTCTTGGAGTCCAACCAAAACTGGAAAGAACGGGGAAAAGTGAAACCCTACGTTTCTTATAACACCGACGGTTACACAAGTTAACATGTTTTTGAATTCTCAAGATGAATCCCAAAAGAAAAGAAACTGCGTTTCTCAGACTTTATTTAATATTCCCTTCTTATTACATAACTACCATGGAACTTCTGTGTAGAAACAAAGGTACTTGAAGATTTTAACAATTGTAAACTGCCGTAGACTTGACTGGCAGACGTGTTGACTGGGGCGACTTTTACTCCTGTGATTCTGGCCTGGTTGGCTTGATCTATCCTTGCTTACATGTTGGTGCTCCAATGGGAACGCTGCCTTGCATGCAGACTTGATTGATTGCCAAGCATCTGCGCTGAGGCAACACGAGATGCCTTGCTGGTTTTCATGGTGACCTTGTGGTTGGAGTGGTGCACTATTTCCTTGGCATGGCTTGCCTTGCTATTGCTGGTCCTGTAGCTTGGGGATAAGTTGGTGGGTGAACCTTAGAACTTTTCCTGGTGCCCATAACAATAATACATTGTGGTGGAGGTTGCACGTACGGGCGATGACTGGTATCTTTTGCCTTACGGGCGCCTTTTTGCTGGATTTGACCACATTGTGCTGAAGCTAGGGCAGCTTGTGAAACACTAGTGTTGCAGATAGTGCTGGTATTTAGAGGATGTTGGCGCTTGGGCACTGGACAACTTTTGGGTACATGACCTATTTCACCATAGTTGAAACAACAATGGGCTTCTTTCGCTGGTTTTGGAAGTGGACATTTATCAAAATAGTGTCCTGATTTGTGACTGTCCCAATTTATCACGAGGTGCACTCTTCTGGATCTGCAGGCTCATACCTGGGACTGAAATATGCACTGACTTGTGAGCCTGGTTTTCCACGCCTCTGTTACTACTCGTGGTCATCACTTAGATTGGAGCTGGTAGATGATTAGGAACATCATCACCATTGGAGGTACCACCACGAGTTGACTGACAGACCGTCGAGATGTCCTCTGGTTTTCCTTGTCCTTATCTAAGACCAACATTAGCTGACAGTCCTTAGGCACATGATCTGTTCCCTCACATAAGAAACATGTGACCATTCTCATCGGGCATTCTTCTGGCATATGGGTGTCCTCACCACAATGGCAGGTGTTGATGCACATGCTCGCATGCGTGTCCAAGTTCTCCATAACGAGTACATGCTTTGAGCTCCATTTCTTCTTCACTAACATCTTTGGAAACCTCTTCATCATCATTATCAGAGGACATCTCTTCTGATTCATCATCTTATGGCTTGGGCGGACCGTAAATCCTAAGATGTCGGGTTAGCTGGCGTGCACCACGGAAGGTATTCTTTCTCAAGCGTAGAGGAATCTTCTAAGCATCTTCAGGAGTAAACTCTGTGCCTATGACGATCATCTTGCTGGCACATCCTGTATTCCATTCTGCCACCTGTCTCTTCTTATGGTTGGACGGTGCCGTACCACAATCCTGGCTGATTAGTTGACGATACTCTTTCTTCTTTCTTATGCACTGCACCTCACCTTCGGTCAGGGTCCTGGTATTTATGTCCCTTCAATTATCATGACTTTGCTCATTGAAACCATAGCAGGTGCCATGTGTTTCCCTCCAACCTGATGGCGGAGTTGGTGCCATCATCTCCTGGAAACATGACGGTATACTGGCAGGAGTCGTCAGGGCTTGCATCGAAACATACTGGCGTTGCTCTTGATACTGACCCTAAGCTTGCATCTGAACCTGCATCTACTGCTGCTGATACTGCTGTTGCATTTGCTGCATCATCATGTCCATTAACTACGTTTGATTGACTACTAAGGGCTAAAGTTGGATACCCAGGAGATGGAATACTCGTAGCATTGTGCTGAGCTGAACCATGAGACGGTTGGGGTTCTGATCCAGTGACATTGCCTCTGGCTTTACCCATCTGCTGTAGAAGGAGAAAGGAGGGGACCAGGGAGAAGTTAAACTAAAGACGAGACCTTAATCCGCTTACAACTGATCTGATGTGGGTGTGCTTTTATTGTTCAAGTTGATTAAGCAAACAACCTAGTATGATCACATCCCCACCACTGATGTAAATCATACACCTGCACACAACAAACAACACACGACCTAGGAACTACTGATACTACTCTTCCAGGAAGTGGGTCTTAGGTAAGCGTGGGGAAAACTTCGCTTGATCCTTGAGAAGCGCTGACTCGGGCTGCTTGGCTTGATTAGCTCGCTTGAAGCTTGGAGCTTGGCTCGACTTTCCTCGGCTGACGAGCAACTGGGTTTGTCCTCTAGGTTTAACAGCTAAAAGAGGTGGATGGGAAGGGAGAGAAATGTTGACAAATAATTTTGCAAAGACTCCGGAGGGATAGAAGAGACATTTTCGCAAATAAGGTTTTTGCAAACTTGTCCTTAGAGTTTGACCATTTGGCTTAACCTACAGTCAAGATTGCTCTCATACCAACTTGTCACGCCCGGAAATTCATCCCAAATTCCCTGACTACTTTGCGTATTAAATCCCTATCCAGGAAACATCCAGGGTACACAAAATAACAAACTAATACAAGATCCAAACATAAAATAAAATATAAAATGAAAATACTTACTAAAAGGGCACTTAGTCCTCACACTCAAAAGAAACAGCAGCGGAAAAGAAAGATGATCCTAGCGGGGCTTAAGCTCCACTCCATAGGCAAACTCAACTGCGGTCGGAGCCTTGGTCTTCTAACACCATCTTCAACATGGAAGCACTACACTTCAGAAAGGGGGAAATCGCAAGGCTGAGTACAACCACCATACTCAACAAGCCACACCGAGAAATGCTGACGTGCAAGGGGAGACCAAGAGTGGCTTGCGGCTATTTTGCATAAATCAGTTTGCAAACATTTAATGTTTAAAAAAAGAAAAAACAGTTGATTAAGTTGAAATATTTCATCCTCCACTGAACACCCACGTTGAACAAGTCCAACCAATCCACTTGAACTAACTAGTTCCATTATCTCCAATTATCAAGTGGTGTGGGACTAATCATAGTGAATCTGGTTGATCGTCCATAACCACGGGCACAACTATTCGAATAGTTTTACTTTGATCAGAGGTGCACAACGTTACCCACAAGACATGATTCCACACATGTTACCATGCCCCGAAGTACCACCATGGTACTGCAAAGAGGAAAATCGGACAAGACCTTTCGCATAACTCCCCTTAACCAAGCGTACCACACCAAGGTTTCGCCCCCACCCCTCGAATGGCAGTGGGCAGCCCCCCCGCCTACCGCAGTGAATTCGGCAGCCGATCAACCCATTTAACCGGGGCCGACCCAACTCCATCACGCCCACCCTCACTAGGGTACGTCGGCTAGAGGAAAGCTATACTACGAGTTAAGCAGTTGCCCATTCATGCTTGTGGTAAGCGTTGTTTGTCTTCCAGGGTTTCCCATGAACCGGTCCTTAATTGTCATGGGTGCTACTATCCAAAACCATGCACCCATAGCCCACCATTAAGTCATATTTTAGTTGAGATAATTGTCGAAAGTCGGTTTCGACAATAGAAATTTGGGGGTGCAGTCAAGATCGCTAAGCACAATGGGTTAGGTGGAAAACAAGCATTTAGACAGGTTCAGGCCCTCTCGTGAGGTAATACCCTACTCCTGTTTCGAGGATTCGTTCCGCCGAGTGTATATTGATCTCAAGATCTAAGGCTGAAAGCTAATAGCTTATCTGATATCCCTTAAGGGATGCCCCTTACCCCCCTTATATAGTCTTGGGATGTGGGTTTACAAGTCGAAAACCCTATCTTACTCTAAGTCGGTTTCCTCAATCTTACCAAATCGTGACTATGAGCCGTTACCTTATCTAATCGGCAACGTAATACCCAAGTCATAGTTGGTTTACATATTTGGCAAGCGCAACCTATCCCTATCTTCAGTCGGATAAGCTTGCCATGTGGATATCCGATTGACATAATCTCCACAATAGCCCCCGAGTCCTTTGCAGTCGACAAGATAACTCAGCCTCGAACCAAGATAGTACACAACCAAACAACTCTTTGGCCGAGTGCTTCTGGCGCCGAGCGATTCCATCACCTCTGCCTGAATCTCTCGAGTGGCTCCAAAGACTGTGAAGGGCTGGAAAGCATACAAAAAATTCTCAAAAAAAATATCTTGGTGCATCTCCTGATACACCTAATTAGGTGTAGCCCCCGACTATGTGGTTAGTCAAAAACAGACTAAGCATATAGTCAAGAACCTAAAAAATCATTCTCACATAAATGCTTAGCTCAAGCTAAAGCAATCATAAAAAATCTCATCACTCGACAAGCTAATGCTTATCCGAGTTAATTTGTCAGAGTCGTCTCAGAACAAATAGTTCAATCAACCCTCGTGGGTGAAAAAAGCACTCGGTAAGCTCATGTTTATCTGAGATAACCTGCCCGAGTCATCTCGGAACAAATAATTTAATTGGCCCTCGTGGGTAAAAACTACTCGGCATGCTCATACTTATCCGAGTTAACTTGCCTGAGTCATCTCGGAACAAATAATTCTATCGACCCTCATGGGTAACAAAATCAATTCACTCGGCAAGCTCATGCTTATCCGAGCTAATTTATCCATGTCATCCCGGAATAAACAATTTAATCACCCCTCACGGGTAAACAAATTTTTCAGTCAGCTGAAAAATACGACCAAAATATTAAATAGCTCCTGCCATAATATTGGTCTTAATCTAAAAAGATCTTCACCAAGGTGGAAAAATAGCATTGATATAATCATTTAATCAAATGCTCTAAAACCAAACAGTTCGTGTCATCAGGACAGCCATGGAAAACTTAACTGTTTGTCACCTTTCAAATTGCATCGTGCCAACCTCTCATGAAGTTGTGCAAACCGTGGTATGAAAGGATTTTAAAGGTATTGGGTTCTGTGACACGTGCATATTGCCAAGGCAAATCTGCTTAAGTCCATCCGCATAAGTCCCTAAGGACACGTGTCAAGCCACACCTTAGCTGGGCCGCTAGTCTCTCATGGGCTCGGCCCAATCGCGAGATAACTTGGCAAAAAACCCTCAAGTCTTTTTACGAAGCCTCAAGGTCATCCTCGCGACTTCGTATTCCCAAAAATTTCCTCTTTCGCAGTACTGTTCACCAGCTCTTTGCCTTTGTCCCGATTGCTCCCATCTTTCTCTTTGCAGGAGGCCTCAGAACATAGACCCCACTAGGCAGAGTGAAGGCCCAAAATCATCTGCAGCGGCCGAAGCGACAAGGCCTACAGAATAAGAATCTCGGGGCCCTCTCCCGAGTGAGAGCGCTCCGAGTGAGAAGCCCCCACCTCCCAGTGAGGATGTCCTAGCGAAAGAGCCCCCGACTGCGAGCCAAGAGACCGCCGCTAGAAACCAGTCGGCTGAAGAAGATCTCCCAACTGCCACCCAAGATGCCCCGACTGAGAGCCAGTCGGGTGTAAACCAAGAAGAAAGAGGCAGCGGGAAGTACCGGTCAAGGGTTCGACCATTGATCTTGGTAAGCTTTGAAGCGGTCTTCGACTTTAGTCTTCAATCTGTCTTTTTTGTCTTCATTTATCTTCTTTAGATCGATCAACAAAAGAGAAGGAGATCCCCAGGCTGCAATCTTCAGAGGCCTGGATCTCAATGACTTTGTGAATGTTGCTTGTAAACTCTGATGTGAACTTGTAAATATGTAGCTTATTTATGTTAGTGCCTTGACCCGAGTTTTCATAGAAAATTTCTTAAGTAATTTTCGTCCAACTGTGACCAAGCCTAAGCTTGATTAGGTCATCAAAAAATTCTCAGTCCTTATCTATTGAACTCGAATCAAAACACTAAACAATGATAAACCAAATATAAACAAGTTATCAAAGAAAACCATGCTTTATTGACATGTATGCAGCCCCCGGCTGCTAACTCAAGAAGTCGTCTTGCTTAGGTTGGCAGTCAAGAATAACATGAAACTTGAGGCAATTTAAGCATAGTATCATCGAAGATGTTCGATGTTCCAAGAGTTCTCCACCATAGATCCGTCTTCACGCTTTAATCGGTATGCACCTGGCCGAGTCACCTCAGCGATTATATACGGTCCTCCCCATAAGGGGGATAGCTTGTGACGGTCCTTGGTGGCCTGAATCTTGCGTAGAACCAGATCGCCAACGATGAAAGCTCATGCTCGAACGTTGCGACTGTGGTATCGTCTAAGCCCTTGAAGATATTTTGCCGACTGGATGAGGGTTGCCTTGCGGGCCTCTTCCAGTCGGGTGAGGTCATCCACTCGGTCTTGATCATAACGTTCGTCGTTGAAGCTGGGAACTCGGAGATTTTTGTACTCCCTCTCGTTTGGCAACATGGCTTCTGCGCCGTAGACCAAAAAGAAAGGAGTTTGGCTGGTAGCCCGACAGGGTGTAGTCCGCAAAGACAATAGAACCGAGGGGAGCTCTTGGACCCATTTGTCGGCATAAGGACTTAGGCGATCAAACACGCGGGCCTTGATGCCTTGAAGAACCATGCGATTGGCACGCTCGACTTGTCCATTGCTTTTGGGATGTGCAACCGACGCATAGCAGATTTTGATCCCAAAGTCTTCGCAAAATTCCTTGAAGATGCCTCCAGTGAATTGAGTCCCATTGTCGGTTATAATTCTGTTTGGGACGCCGAACTGGTGCACGGTGTTGAGGATGAAGTCTCGTGCCTTGTCAGCGGTGATTGTAGCAACCGGCTTAGCTTCGATCCACTTGGAGAACTTGTCAATTGCGACGAACAGATGCGTGAATCCTCCTAGAGCCTTCTTGAAGGGACCGACCATATCCAAGCCCCATACCGCAAACGGCCAAGATAATGGAATCGTTTGTAACTCTTGGGATGGAACATGGCTCTGCCGAGCGAAGAACTGGCAACTTTCACACGTTCAGACCACTTTGTTGGCGTTGGAGACCGCCATAAGCCAGAAAAAACCTTGTCTGTAGGCTTTGCTCACCAAGGTGCGTGCTGCCGCGTGACTTCCACATATACCCGAGTGGATATCTTGGAGTAGTTGCCGTCCTTCCTCAGGCGTGATACATCTCATTAGGACTCTAGAGGGGCTCCTCTTGAACAATTCAGAGTCGACCATGACATACGCTTGACAACGGCGTCGGACTCGTTCTGCCTCATCCCAGTCTTCCGGCAGCTCTTGCTGAATTAAAAATTTAATGAGCGGTGTCCTCTAGTCGGCGTCAAGTGTGGCGACTTGATTTGCAGCTTGCTCGTTGGGAGTTGGTTTTGCTGCCACAGTCGGTTCATAAAGACGCTCTACGAAGATGTCTGTTGGAGCAGCTTCTCGTTTGGACCCGAACTACGCCAACTCGTCAGCTGCCTCGTTGTTATGTCTCACGACATGAGATAGCTCCAATCCGTCAAACTTGTCTTCAAGTTTGCGAACTTCTTGCCGATAGGCCTCCATGGTGTCGTTTAGACAGGACCAGTCTTTCCTCACTTGGTTCACGACCAGCTGGGAATCTCCTTTCACGACCATCCGTCGTATCCCGAGTGAAACAGCAGGACGTAGGCCGTGCAGCAGGGCTTCGTACTCGGCGACGTTGTGTGAGGGAGAGGAGTGGAGGTGGAGAACATATCTTAGCCTTTCCCCAGTAGGGGAGATCAGCACGACTCCTGCTCCCAAGCCAGTGATCCTCCTGGATCCGTCAAAGTACATGGTCCAGTATTGTAGGTCTTCTCGAGGTACATCTTCTTGTTGTTCGGTCCACTCGGCCAGGAAATCCGCCAAGGCTTGCGACTTTACAGACGTTCTCGCCTTGAAAGTTAAGCCTAGCGGCATACGTTCCAGGCCCAACTTGCGATGCGCCCAGTCGCCTCCCGGTTGTGGATGACATCGCTGAGTGGAAAGAGAGTGACGGCGGTGGCCGAGTGACCCAACACATCGCTAACAAAGTAGATTGGCCTTTGAATCTTTTTGACTCATCCTTCTTCCTCACGCGCAACGACGAGTACTGTGGTGACCACCGGTGGCTGAGATGAGGCTAGGACAGGCGGCGTCGTGAGAAACTCTTTAAAATCTTCAAAGGCTTTGTGGGCTTCCGTAGTCCATTGGAAGTTGTCTGTTTTCTTCAGTAGCCTAAAAAAAGGCATGCCTCATTCGCCGAATCGAGAGAGGAATCGGCTTAGCGCCGCCATGCAGCCAGTGAGCTTCTGGACGTCTTTCTGGTTACTCAGGGGCTTCATCAGTCGGCTTCTTCTTTAGTTGCGCCGCATATTCTTCGGCGAATTGCTTGTAGATGAAGCAGTCCTTGGCCGCATGCTTGTGATTTGGGTGATGCGTGCACTGGGCGTTCATGATCGCGTTGTAGGCTGTGACTCGGGGACGGCGTTGGGAGTTGGAGGTCGTGGCAACCAGGTCTTTGGGCCGGCGCTTGCGGTCCTCTTGGCTATGATTGTTGCTGCCGTTATCCTTCTTAGGATGCTGGCTTCCTTCCGACTGCATGTCGTCCCTTTTGTCGGGCCGATCTTGCCGCGCCGCCTTGATCGCGTCGCAGGATTTGGCATAGGAGTTCGCTGTCTCGAACATTTGCTTCACCGTCTTCGGTGGCTTACGCCCAAACTTCCTGATCAACAGTTCATCACGAACTCCCTTCTGGAAGGCGGCGATGATGATGTCGTCGGTGATGTTGGGGATCTTGTTGCGCTTTTCCGAGAAGCGCCAGATGTAGTCCTTCAATGGCTTGTCTGGCTTCTGGACAACGTTGTAGAGGTCGAAGTGGGTCCCAGGCCTTTCAAAGGTGCCCTGGAAGTTGGCGATGAAGTGATCCCCGAGTTCACTCCACGAGCCGATCGAGCCTCTTGGCAAGCTCGTGAGCCGGTTCTGGCTGAGTTGGCGAGTGCAACGGGTAAGTAATTCGCCATGGCTTTATTGTCTCCTCCTGCTGCACGGATGGCGAGGGTGTACACGGTTAGCCACGACTCGGGGTCGGTCTTTCCGTCGTACTTCTCGATTCCTGTCGGCTTAAAACCATTCGACCAATGCACTCGGCGTAGGTCCCGAGTGAATGCGGGTACTACATCGTCGTTGCTGTTAGGTGATCCTCTCCGATCTTTGTGGGAGCGCTGATCTCGTTCTTGATAGCGCCGATCAAGGACTTTCCTCAGATCACTCGGCGGGGTGCTCGGCAGGCTGCTTCGGTAGTCGGAGTTGTTGTTGTGGCGGACCCGATGGTGGACGGGCAGTCGTCCATGCCGCTTCTTGCGGGAGTCAACAAATTGCTCCCGATTCTTGCGAGTGGTCTCGTGGCAAAGGTCTCTTGACCTAGTCGCCGTCCGGTCTGGCTCGGGCCTCTTGTAATCCCTTGACCTCAGCGGCGGGAGTCGGCTTCCGTCGGGCATTTCTGCCACGGATTCAGTCAGTCTTCGGGCTGAGGTGGAGGAAGGACCATTGGCCGTAGCCACGACGATGGTCTTGATCTTGTCCAAGACTGGCGTTACGTCGGGGGGCGCCGTCTCGATCACGATGTCCAGGAGTGTGAGGGCAGCGACAGTGTTCTGTTGTGGCGTCTGAAAGATGTTGGTGTTACGGACTCACGTTTGAAGTATGGCCTCATGAGCGGATCGTCCGGCTGCCCTCAGATCCTACTTTCTTCTGTCGGCTTCCTCCTTGCGCTTCTTTTCTTCTTTCGCCAGCTTGCGCTCTTGCTCAAGTCTGGCTCGTTCTTCTTTTGCGAGCCTACGAGCCATGGCTGAGTCGGTCTCGGCCACCTCAGCCATGAGGACGTCGAAGCACTTCGGCTCGTAGTCCTTGTCGCGGTCGGAGTCGTTGGCTTCGTCCGAGGGGATGCCGTAAAGGTCGTCAAATCCTGAAGAGCTGAGGTACTCGTCGAGCTCCGAGGATGAGCATGACCCGAACGGTTGGAGGATGACCGTGACTTCCCTCAAGCCTGGGTTGCTTGGATCTGGATCGTTCCAGTCCGAGTCGTAGCTTGATGACGTGGACTCCTCTGAGTGGGTCGACCTCGACTCGGGGGAGAGGAGCTTGCAGTAGATCTCAGCGGCGTTTGGTAGTCCAAACGGTGCCGGTGAGGAGGCAGCTGTAGATCTTGGCGGCGTTCGGTAGCCCGAACAGCACCGAGTGGATTCCTCCATCAGAGTGGATGGACTGCATCTTGGAACTCAAGATTTTGTCGTAGATTTTGGCGTTGTTCGGCAGCCCAAACGGCGCCGAGTGGGTTTCCCCTCACGACTGGTCCAAATCCGAGTCGAAGGAGGAGAACTTGTTGATGTCGTTGACGGCGAAGTCGCCGATGCCTGGAGAAGATCCCATCGCGCTTGTCGGCGAGATTGTCGAAGTAGTCTTGATGCGCGGGTCCCTACTTGGCGCGCCAACTGTCGAAACTCGGTTTCGGCAATAGAAATTTGGGGGTGCAGTCAAGACCGCTAAGCACAATGGGTTAGGTGGAAAACAAGGATTTAGACCGGTTCAGGTCCTCTCATGAGGTAATACCCTACTCCTGTTTTGGGGATTCGATCCGCCGAGTGTATATTGATCTCAAGATCTAAGGCTGAAAGCTAATAGCTTATCTGATATCCCTCAAGGGACGCCCCTTACCCCCCTTATATAGTCTTGGGAGGCGGGCTTACAAGTCGGAAACCCTATCTTACTCTAAGTCGGTTTCCTCAATCTTACCAAACCGTGACTATGAGCCGTTACCTTATCTAATCGGCAACGTAATACCCAAGTCATAGTTGGTTTACATATTTGGCAAGCGCAACCTATCCCTATCTCCAGTCGGATAAGCTTGCCATGTGGATATCCGATTGCCATAATCTCCACAATAATTATCACCAATAAGACATGGTCAGGTGTTTCGAGCTTGCAGCTCATCAGAGACTAGAATAAATAGTGTAATTATCCCATTTAATGAGCTAGTGGTAATTAAGCATGGATAAGCATATAATTCTAGCTAAAACCAACAGCAATGACTAAAGCTACTCAAATTAACACCCAAGGTTAACAAAGGACGGATAACAAGTAAATAAGGCTCAAACAAGTAGATAGGTAATCCATCATTCCATGTAATTAGCAAAGCTATGTAATTTTATTTGCAAATAGTAAGAAATTTATAAGAATTGGATCAATATGCTTCAAGGGAAGTGTGACTTGCCTTACTTATTCAAATAGACTTCTGGACTCTTTTCCTCGCGAGCGTGAACTCGGAAATGGCGGAATCTACCAACTGGCACACAAAACAAGGAAAACCTTAATAAAAACCAAATAACAGTTCATAAAAAGTAAACAAACATGTAGAGCTCAATTTTACATGATTTTTGCAATTTGAATGGCCTAATTTAGAGCTCGTATGAATTAGATATGAATTTTAGAAGTTTTGGACCATTTAAATGAATTTTGGCAATTAAAATGATTTATTGCATAATTTTTAATTATTTTTACAAGGAAAAAGGCTGATGCTGACATTAGCGGGCTCGGGCCCGGAATGACGACAAGAACCGAGAGCCGACGTTAGCGGACCAAGGGCTAACGTCAGCCACGGCGGCGACGGCGCATAGGGTCCACGGTGGACTCGGTCCACGGGTCTACCACATGGACACCCTGGGTTAGCCTGAAGGGGATCGGGCGGCCACGGGGACCGACAGCCCCGATCTGCCGGCAGATCGGATGGCCGAGGCGAGGCCGGGCCAGCGGCAAGGTGGCTGGCGATGACGCAGGGCCAAACGGGCCTCCGGCGAGCAGCGGAGGATGCGCGCACTCAAGCGCGTGTGGGCGCGGGTGGTGTCGAAGCATGACGTAGCTTAGGAAAGAGAGGGAGGAGAGAGAGGGTGCTCACCGTGGTGGCCGGAGATGGGAAAGACGATGTCGGTCCGTGAGATTGGCGTGTGGGAGCTTGGGAAAAAGTGGCGGCCGAAGTTCTTAGGGCAACGGTGAAGCCGGCGGTGGGAATGTGGTTGCTCGGTACGAGCGGATTAAGTGGCCAGAGGCGAAGACGACCGGTACTAGCTCAGGTTAGCGGCGGGGAGGCGCTACCGCGATTGCCTGAGCGTGGGCAGCAGCGGCCAGGGTTCGGTGTGGCGCGTGCAAGGTGGCGGTGGGCTCGGTGTGTGGCGGCGATGCTCGGGTCGGCAACAGCAGTGATCAGAGCTCAGCGGCGAGCGGCGGAGCGAGGCCGAATGCGGGAGAACGATATAGGGCACCAAATGATCAGCGAAAAGAGGAAAACGGTGTGGGAGGCTTGCGGATTTTATAGTGGGGGCGTGAGACCGGATTGTGCACGGGAACGACACATATTTCTCGCCGTCTGTTGTGGACTCAGAGAGAGAGAGAGTGGCGGCGAAGCGGTTAGGCCGGCCGCGGGAAAATCGAATACGGGGCGGCGCAACGTGGCTGGGGTGCGGCACATACTCAAACGGAGGGTTTGCACGGGGTGGCACCATGCGGTGGACCGATAAGCACGATGGCGCGGGCTTGGCCATGGCGGCGGCAGCCGAGAAATGCGCGGCGGGATGTTGGGAATACACCCAACAGGTGGGGCTCACCTATCGATGGCTCGGGGAGAGTGGGGAGGGGCTGACAAGCGGGGTCCACTTGTTAGTGGCTCGGGGGAAAGCGGGGAGGCAAAGCGAACTTGGCGCACAGGAAAGAAGTGGGCCGGGCCGGCAGAGAGAGCAAGGAGGAGGCTAAGCTGGACTTTTGTGCAAATGGGCCGAAAGCAGCCCAAGCACAGGAAAGGGGTTTTTAATTAGTTTTTCTTAAATTAATCACATAAATGATCTTTGAATTTCAGTAAATGCTTCTAGTGCTCAAATAATTTCAAGAAAATTCCTAGAAATATATGGACACAAAGTATTTAATAAAAATATCACCAGCTCATTTAATGATTAATTCATTTAATTTAGTAATTACTTAAGTGTTCTTTTTATTATTAAAATTATTTATGGAGCTCCAAAATTTCACGAAAAATTTCAGAGAGTATTTTAGGGCATGGAGAATATTACAAAAATATTTCCAGTCATGATTTTTAAAGGATAATTTAATTTCCTCAATAATTTCACTTGATTACTTTGTTTTCATTTTATTTAGTTTCTAGAAAATGATTTACTTAATGATTTTTAAATCCCAACGAAAATCGGGCTGTGACAACCGAGGGGCACCGGTGTGCCATGCGGGCACATGTCGCGCCGACGCGGCAGCCACGCAGACGAGCGGCAGGGATGGCCTTGATCTGCTGCTCGACATATCGGACGGTTGGAGAGCACGACGACTGCGACCAAGGCTTGCACGATCGGTCATGGCTGCACGACAACCGCCCGACTAGCTTGCATCGTGAGGCGGCGATGCGGGACGGCGGTGCGGGATGCAACACGCGGCAGCGGGTGTGCGGGCGCACGGGACAGCGTCGCCGAGTGCGGGGAAGGGTGGTGGCGCGCTCGGGAGTGAGAGGGAGAGAGATATTTTGCTCACCGGAGCGGAGGACGAAGACGGCGGCGGGCGGTGACGGAGCAACACGTGAGCGATTCAGGGCATGGATTGGATTGACAAATGAGGGAAAACGGAGAGGGAGAGCTCGGCTAAATTTATAGGAGGGTGGGAGACCAGATAGCGCATGGATTTGAGCCAGATTTCTCACTAGTCGTTGCGGGGAGAGGGAGAGAGTGGCAGATATGGAAACCGAATCCCACTCTGATTCGGCCGAGCGCGTGCGCGGGATGCAGCCGTTGAGGGTGCAGCACGGGGCACAGATATGGTGCGGGGGATGACCGGGATGGTGCGATGTGGGTGGTCGGGTTGGCATGGTGACGTGGATCCGGCGGTGGCACGGGCACGTGCGGGAGAGATGGGTCTGACATGTTGGCCCCACCTGTCAGCGACCCCGAGCACGACGGAGGTGAAGCGGACTTTGGCGGCGTGCGAGCGGCTTGTGGGCCGTGGCCCACGGGCATGAGGGAGAGTTGGGTGCGCGTGGCGCGGCAGGGCGGAGGAATGGTCCGTCGGCCCGGGGCGGAAAAGTGCGGGAAATGATTGGAGAGAGAAAGGAATTTCCCAGGAATTTAATTAAATTCTGAGAATTGATTTAATTGGTTAAAAAAATTATTTCTAGTGCTCTAAAAATTCCACTAAAATTCCAGTTAATGTATTTTGACATGAAGAATTGAAGAAAAATCCTACTATGTCATTTCCACTTATAATTTGCATTTTAAAATTACTTCTTTGCTAAAGGTTAATTCCAAAATTTAATTTGTTTTTAGGAATTATTAAATGATTTTTAGAAGTGGAAAAACTTCGGGTGTGACACCTAACAATCCTTGAAATGCGAGATCGCCAATTGTGCATCACTCAAATTCAAACTGTAGTGTGGGCTCCGAACATCTCTATTATCTTCGAACGTAGTATGGAACCGATTCATCGGATCGTTGTGTTATCACCGTCAAATTTTTATGTTTCATCTCTTGGACCCCACCAAAAAAATATTTATAGAACTGTTTCTCCAGATCGACTCATTCGCTGATAGAATTGGGTGGCAAAGAAGAAAAACATGTAAACACTGGTCCAGAGAGTGACATGGGAAAACCCCAACTCTCAGGGCCTCTTCAGCCGATGCCTCCCCACATTAAGCTAAGAATCAACTGATATGTTTAATTGTGGAAACATTATCTTGCGCTGAAAAATTTAAAAATTTTGAAACCCTGTATCGGTTAAGCAATGGCACCCTGTCAAAGCATTTAGGATATGGTTGTCGATACATGGTACTTTGATCTTTGGGCTTAAGTCCAAACTATTCCTTCTTAACCTCAGCAATCCTATCGGCCCACACCTCGTTTCTGTTAACCATGTATTGTTGTGTTGGTGGCCCTTATACATGTTGATTCCCTTGAGGTTGATATTGGTTGGGCTCCCTCTGTCGTTTGTTGACGGGCGCTAAGTACCAATTCTGACCGTCGCAGACCTTGGAAAAAAGGGAATTAGCATCCTTTACCAGCATTTAGGTTTAGAATCAATAAAGTTCCACATGTCCTTGGAGTTTAGTAGAATGCAGGAATATTTATCCGTAAATGGAGTTAAGATGAGCTCGCATGGCGAAGAAACACAACTCCAACCTATCGGCGATCACCACGTTAGCTTCCGGTGCATCGGAGGGCCCACAAGTCAGGTGAAACCACCTTAAAGTGGGACCAAATGCTCGGGAACCACCTTAGGGGCCCACATGTGGCGAATGGCGGTTGCCAGGGTTCGGCCAAACCCATGGTTCGGTCGAACCATGGCCAAGCCCGTTCGCCACCGACTTCCATGTGGCATCACCCCATCACTCCCCAATGATGGTTACATGGTTATGACGGTTAGAAACCGCCATGGAGGTGCTACAAAAGGAGGAGGCTCACTTCATCTCAACACACACCACAAGTAGGAGTTCCTAGATTTCTAACTTAGTCTCTAGGCTAGTGGATTTTAGGAATAGTTTAGAGTCTTTGCTCGGTTCCCGAGTCGCCTTCGGAAGTCGGGTATGTCTTTTGTACATTTCTTCCATTGTATGACTTTGAGCTTAATAAAGTATTCATCTTCTAGTTTATCTGAGTGTGGATCCTCTTCTACTTTCATAGATAAGTGTTCCATTTATAGTTTACTTAACAGCTATGTTGTGGTTGGACGAGTAACTCTATTTCCACGGACACGGTCCAATCAACAATTAGTCATGAGAGGTAAAGGTATCTATGGTAATATGGGCATGGTGCTCACATTATTTCATAGACATTGGTTATGGCGATACCCCACGGGATGAAGAGCTACGTGGCAGGTGGTGATAGCCCTGTCCATCCTTTGTAATCCTCCATGTTCAGGTATGGTGTAGGGCGAATGGTAAGAGATCGCTTCGTGGTGGTAGGCCGGGCCACTCGGCGACGGTACCCCCGTAGTCCTAGGAGCATAGAACTGGGTAACTAACCACGACTAGACTAGTTAATTAAACTATGTACTCATACTAGAAGAATTATAGGAACCTAATTACTATTCTCCACTTAGCTCTAGTGTACTACAAATAGGACTCTTCTGTGTGTGTCACACTACCATAACCCTTATGTATCTTACCCCTGCATAGGCTTGGGTATCTCATTTATAACTTATGAATCTTATTATTCTCTTCCAGACCATAGTCTTCCCTTGGGATAAAATAAATAACGATATCCTTGGAATACTCCCTAGATGAAATGCTACAACGGTATATCCGTATGGTTGCAGATTTATCTGTAAACGTAAGAAATACCAACACGAAAATTGATGAGGTGAAGCTTGTTAATATTGATGAGGTTGATACTGCTGGGGTTGATACTGCTGGTACTGATGAGGCACTTCATGTTGATACTACCATGATTGACCCCAAAACTGCAGATGTTGTGGTTGCCCCCAAGGCTGTTGCTGTTATAGCCATCCTCCATAATAAGCAACACGATGTTAACTGGGTGACACTTCTTGATTTGGACCCTTACTAACCGATGCCAAGCTAGAACCTATATCCGTGGCTATCCCATAAGTAGTCCTTTAGGCTGTTCCTGAGCTATAGATCCATCAACCACCTTCTTGATCACGTTTGTTAAAGTATTCACAAAAACTCCAGATTGATTAACCAAAGTGTGATGAACTACTTCATTGACTGAATCCTAAAACGTCTGATTACAAGGAGCTGGAATTTTGGGATAATCCAGGATTTTAGGAGCACTATCACTTCCTTCTACTTCACTCATCGGCTTCGGGAACAGAGTTTTCTGAATCGGCCCCTGTCGAGTCATGCTGAAGGATTCCAAGCACAATTTCTAGTATTCTTGCATTTCCTGTTTCAATTATGCCTTTTGTTCATCTGTCAATTTATCCATTGTAACTGGAATTATAGCTTCTTCCTTGTGTCCCAACATATTGAAAGTCTTGTGTCTCACCGGGCGTGCCAAAAGCGTGTTGATGAGAAATTCATCATTCCACATCAAGGCTTGGGAGTTCCCTTTATATCCGGTGCAGGTTGATTCATCAATGGGGTTGCCGATCTTTCGATGAGAGGAGGATAAGTTTGATTTGGGGGAGGAGATGACGCTGGCGGTCCCGACTACAACTACCACAGGGGTGCTGTGCCTTAGCAACCGGTAGACCAACTCTGGACTATTGCTGTTCTTGTTGTGCCAAGAACAATCTTGAACCTACAAGCAATCAAAGAACAAGTTGACAAGGAAATAGATCACAACACTTACCAAATGATGAAATTGATATGCAAAGAAGTGGGGTTCTAAATACAAGTATCTGGGTGGTCTAGCCGACACATGCGAGTACAAAAAAGTAGCTGAAGCTAAACTTGGATATAAGCAAAACCCAGGTCGCAAAAGGTGGCTATGGGTTTTTATAGGAGGAAAAACGACCATGTGAGGTGGTGGAAGCAAACCTAACATTTGTGGACCCCTAATAGGCTCTACTCAATACAAGGCCCAAGCCCAAGTTTCTGGGGCGAACATTGGTTGATTGTTTTGAGCATATCCGATTGAATTTGGAGATATAGCCAGATTCCTTGAAAAGAGGACGCTGAGACCTTTTCATTAAGTACTCATGCATCCAAATCAGAGCTCGTTTGCACACTTGAGTCTGTTTGAACTCAGCGCTATCGTAGGTGGCCGAGATGGGTTCCAAAAGTTGTGCGGCATGATCTTGATGTCATCTTGTTGAACTATGATGTGAGCAACAGTTCTATCCACAGTAGGCATGGTCACATTCAAAGCACAATTTTGGGGTATTCTTTCATTTTCTGCTCCAATTATGTCTTTTGTTCATCTATCAATTTATCCAATGTAACTGGAATTATGTCTTCTTCCTTGTGTCCCGACATGTTGAAAGCCTTGTGTGGCACCAGGCGTGCCAAAATAGTGTTGATGAGAAATTCGTCATTTCATACGAAGGCCTATGAGTTCCTCTTATGATAAACCCTGAAATCCACTTGATAAACTCACGGCTTTGATTGGCTCGATCTTTCGGTGAGTTGATGATAACTATGATTTGGGAAAAACATTGAGGACACGACTACAACCTTGTGAGACGTTGTTGTGTTGCACCTTAGCGATCGATACACCTCTCTCTGGGTTGTTGATCATGTCGGTGCTGATCAACCTTATTCGTACATGCAAATCAAAGAAACAAGGAAGAACAAGATAAAAGCAATCCAATATTGCAAATTGTAATTGAATACACACGATAAGTTGGGGTTCTGAAGACGAGTAATTAGGTGGTCTAGTTGACACATGTAACTACAGGGTAAAATAGTAATGACTAAAACTTTAATCTATTTAAGGAGGTGAGAGGATGACCAAGGGGTTCCTCGGGTTGTGTTCCACCAGATTGAGATGCACCCCACATGGGCCCCACTTGGGCCGGGGTCCCAAACGAAGTTACAAGCCCAAAGGCTCATGACATGTGGTGCAACACATTGTTTCTTCAATTGTGGATGACTGAGATATAATTTAGCGATGAGGCTGGATTCGTTGGAAAGAGGACTCCAAGAGCTTTCTATCAAGTATGCATGGGGCCAAAACGGAGCTCGTATGCACATTTGGCGGCCGTTTGAAATTGGAATTGTAGCAAGTTGTCGAATTGGATTCAAGAACTTGGACAACTTGATCTTGATGTCTCCCAGTTGAGCTATGATGTGAGCAATGGTTATATCAATAGTAGTCATGGTCACATTGTCCTCCCCTTCTTTATGGAAAATCGTCCTTGGTTTTCAGTATGGTTCTTGTCGCGTAGTGCATGATATGCCCCACAGAAGTGTCTACATGAAAAAAAACGCAACAAACCTTCGTCATGTAATATCATCAGTTCTTTAGTGAATAGTATTAATCTCCTATGAAACAAATGTACCTGGTAGTGGAGATACACAAGAAAGTTTGTCGAAACTAGATTGAAACGATTCTCTTGCAACTCATCTTGCTCCCCTTCTTTAGAAGCAATGTACCCATACGGTACACAAGCTTGTATTATACCGATATCATTGAGTGATCTGATTGCTCATCTCTATTTAAAACAACCTGCTTCTTGTAATCAAAACTAGAGAAACTTGAGGTAGCATAATTAGCAATATATAACTCTCTAGCTTGCTAGCTTATTCCGTGACTATACAATGTTCCAAAACTGAACATATGTAATCTTATGCACCAAATATATTCCTCTATCATTATATTCACCAAAGACTAGCAACTGTGCCCATGCTTTGCAATGGGTGAAGTCGAGCGCGCGCGGATGGGGACGGGAGGAGGGCGCAGGTGTGGCATGGGGCGCGGCACGAGCTCCGACCAGCGACGGGAGGGAGGGACGCAGGCACGGCGCGGGGCGCGACGCGGATGGGGATGGGAGAGAGGGGCGCAGGGAGGGAGGGGCGCAAGAAGTATTTGTTCCATCCAAGCTCTCCCTTTCTTTTTAGCATTGGAATTGCGGGTTAATTTTATAAACACTCAAGGGGTTTTTTGCAAAATAGTCAGATGGACGAAAATTTTGGGTAGAAACACTACTTGCTTTATTGATAGTTATAGATATAAAAATAGCATTAATTGGACATGGCAAATCAGACTTGGCAAATAATTTCTATTTCCAATTATCGACCTGACAAAAGTCATCAAACAAAACATAGACCAAAGTACATAAAGAAGATAGCAATTCACATTACTTAATTTCATTAGCGATTTGAACATCATGCTTAAAATCAGCACATAAAGAATTGACAATTGGAATAGCATGTTCATTTACTAGTTATGGTATGGGTATAAGTAAAGGATTATCACACAACTCTTCTTTATTACAAGGAACAACAAATAAATCAACTTGTGACAAAGGAATTTCAGCAATTGGTTTCACTAATGGTTGCTCTACTTTAGCACGAAAAGTGGACAAATTTAATTCATTTGATGCTCTCTTCAGATGATGGAGGTGCATAGAACTTGAGTGTGAACAATGGGAATGACGGCTCATTCATGTCTCTCTTGTTCTTTTCGTGATTATGCACTTCCTGCAAATGGTTAATAATAGGAGGAAAAAACATAGCGTGTTGTTTTTTCATGTCCTCTTCTATTTGACTTTCAGCATTGCAAGCAAGTTGTAACCAATGAGAAAGATATCCATAACTTTGAATAGCAAGTATGTCCTAAATTTCTTTGTTAAACCCACCTAAAAACCTCAATTTTGTAGCTTCTTCGCATTCATCTAGACCACAATGTAATAAACAAGCACGCATACCATGATAGTATGAGTACTATTTTTGGTATCTTGTTTTAAATATTGTAGTTTACTGAGTAAAATATCATATAATATATAGGAACGTAACATTGTCTCAAATATCATTTCAAGTCTTTCCAAGATTGAGATATTTTGTTGTGCCTACAAACATATTTCCATTCATAAGAAGAATTTTTAATTAAAACACTACAGGCACACATAACCATATGTCTCTCAGATAAGCCATGCCTTTTAAATTCTCTATTAACCGCTAGCTCCCATTTAATGTAAGCATGAGGAACATATTTTTCTTCAAATAAGGTAGTGCAAACTTGATCTTAGCTAGAACAACATCACTTAGCTCATATGTGTCATGTTGATTACTCCTCATGTCTCGACGAAGATGGCGATGCTGAGCTTGATTGTCTCGTATTCCTTGCTTAATCCTTCTACTTGATAAGCTCATGGCTTTCATTGGCCCAATCTTTCTATAAGTTGATGATAACTACGATTTGGGAAAAACGTTGACGACCCGACTACAACCATACGAGATGTTATGTTGCGCCTTAGCGATCGATACACCTCTCGGCGGGTTGTTAATCTTGCCAGTGAAAATCAGCCTTATTTCTGCAAGCAAATTGAAGAAACAAGCAAGAACAAGATAAAAGCAATCTGACATTGCAAATTGGAATTGAATACACATGATAAGTTAGGGTTCCAAAGCTGAGTAATTAGGTGATCTAGCTGACACACGTAATGACAAGGTAACATAGCAACGACTAAAATTTTAATCTAACAAAACTCAAGAAACCGTAAAGGGGTACCTAGCTATTTAAGTTGGTGGGAGGATGATCAAGGGGTTCATAGGGTCGTGCTCCACCAGATTGAGAAGCACACCACATGGGCCCCACTTGGGCCAGGGTCCCAAACGAAGTTAAAAGCGTAAAGGCACATGACAGGTGGCGCAACACCTTGTTTCTTCAATTGCGAATGACTAAGATATAATTTGTCACATCCTGAAAATCTTGTAATGGATTTAAGAAGACGATGGTATAGTGTAAAGTTTGAACCCAAAAATTTTCTTTTAAACAGAAAGCGATAAATAGTTCACTTGAATAAAAGTGTGTATACATATTTTCATAAAACTTTTATTTGGAATACTAATGGAAGGAGTCCAATAAAAATCAAGAAAAATACCCAAATACTTGCAAACAAACTCTAAATCTTGGCACACATCATTAGAGTTGATAATAGTAAATTTTCACAAAAACTAGATTTGACCATGGAAAATTTTTTGAAGTATCAAGACTAATAGACACAGTCCTCTGATGCCAACTTTGGACCCACGCAGCGACCAAACCAGCAGGCCTTAGACAGCAAAACTTGTCAGTATTATAGCCCAAGTCTAGCTTTACAACTTTGCCATTGAAATTCATCCCTCATTCTGCCTGGAAATCAACCTGAATGGAGCCCAAAGTCGGAACGTTAGCACAAGGAGCAGACTTGGAAAAATTCAGCCAGCTTCGTCTCTCCATCTCTCTTTCACTGACAAGTGGGCCAAACCGACCTAGGGGACCACCATGGCAGCGACACAACATGTTCTGGCTTGTCCCATTCATGTCGCCGCCCTCGCCACGCACTCGCGCACGCATCGCACGCGTAGAGCACGCCAGAGCATGCCGCGCACGCGTCACCCAAGCCTGGCCGACCCCAGCGTCGCCGGCATGCAGATAAAAGCCGACCGCCCGACCGGCCCCTGCTCACCTCCTCAGACCACACACGTTCCATGAGAGAAACCGAGCAGAAAACCCTCGAAGCGCTGAGAAACGCCAGTGAACTCATTCCGCCGTCGGGTGGAGATCCAGCCGAATTGCCTCCCTGGTGAGCAAATCCATTGACCATCACCCGTCCTCAACTCCACAATTTTTGTTCTCCCTAAACCCCGAGTTTCACTCGCAACCGTGCAGCCGTTGATCGGGAACTCCATCAAACGGAGAACACGAACAGAGCGCTCTGGGCCACCGCCGCCGAACCACCCGCTCGTCGTCGGCTATCTACGGTGAGCCTCTGTCCAAACCCTTTCACCACCTTGTACACCGATGCCTAACAATGGTTGAAATGCAAGGAATCGACCCGAGAAGCACCAGAGAGGGAACACCCCTTTTCATCGCCAACTCCGGCCGCCGCTGTCGATCTTCCTTCCTTCCCACTCCGGTGAGCCATATTCTAACTCCTCTCAGTCTGAGCATCTCTAGCAGTCCCATGACAATGTCCCGTGCCTGATTTGTCCAGCCAAACAAACAAAGCCGCTGACGCCAATCACTTGAAGCGGGAGAACGCCGCCGCCAAGAACCCGACACAGTGCCACTGCAACCCAGACCTCACCAGCGCTACTTCATTGCTCGGTAAGCACCTCTAATACACCTAGATGCCATCTTCGTCGCATGACAAGCCAGCCCAACACTAGAAATGCACATGCATAGTGTTTTCTTTGTTGGTTGCGACCACTCACCGGCCGCCGTTCATCGCCAGCGCCGGCGAGAACTTCGCCCACGCACTGCTACTCTGTTCTTCCCCACAAGAGCCACTGACCACTTGGGCCCACCTAGCAGGCACGCTAATGGATTGTTTAAAACTAGCTGCCACTGACATGTAGGCCCCACGCACAGTAAAAGAATAAAACCAGAAATAGGTTTTTCAACAGAGAAATAGCTATAGTTTGAAAACCTGTAGAAAATAGAAAATGACACCATTTGTCTTGAAACAAATTTTGTTAGATCCGAAAGGTTATGTACTTTAATATTATAAAATAAAAATAGCTACTTCCAGTAGCAGATTTAGCTAGAAAAATCTGACATATAAACACTGTCACATAGGGCAGATTGAACTTACAAAAATCATAGGAAAATCACCTAAAAATGTGAAACAAGGTTCTATAGAAACTGTGTAAAATGTACTTCGAGATAAAAATAGGAGACCATATATTTTTTGTGGCAGAAAAACCATTTATAGATTTATCTAGCAAAAGAGGTATTTCTGGGACACCCGGATTTCCAAAAATCATAGTGAGCCCAATAAAATTCCTAAAAATACAAACTAAATTTTGTCAGGACCAATCTTTTGTGTTCTACCAACTAAAAATAACACACTTACCAGAAAGCTGAAGATTCGGTCCAGAACAAATTATAATGACACAAAGCCAAATCTTTACACAACAAGAAAACCCTAAATAAACCTTTCACTTTGAGAAAGAATAAAAACCTAATAAAACCACACGAACACGACAAATCAGAGACTAAAACCCTTGCATCTCATATGCATTCATGTTAGTACGTTAAAGTTTTCATGAGTGCCTAAAGTCTAAAACTTTACATATTTACACTAGACGAACCATCGGCATTGTTCAAGGGTCTCGTATACTCGTACGAACCGGAAGAAGAAGAACCTGGAAAATCTCACCTCCCCCTTTGAGCACATTGATCCTAATTTTATGGAGGTTATTTCAAATGGTTGGGAACTTGCATGATGTTTGATGTATCAAACTAAAATCCTGATACAAACGTGTTAGGTACTACACCGATGTTGCATACCCTGAACACTCCACCTCCCACATTAACCAATTCCAAACCCTAGAAACAGATCATAAGCTAAATCATGGTGAACCCAACTGAAGTCGTATGACTTATTTATCCCCATGCTTAGTTCGCTATCAGTATACATTTTCCCATGATCATCAGGCTAATTAACAATGTTCTATTTACAAAATTTCCATTTCCAAGAATTATGTTATGACAATTAAGCTCTATGTTAACAACAAAAACATGGTATAACTTGGTTTTCAAGTTTGGGCCCCAGGTGATATACATATGGTGTTTAGTTATATACCGATAGGGGGAGTGTGTGCCCAGACTACCCTAAGGACTTCACTCCACGATTATTCAACTCGAATACTGTGGACCCCCGATTTTGAGTCGGGAATCTTTCGTGTTCATAGTACCATTTCCCTGGATCAAGTAGTTGGTACCCACGAATGCAGTACTGGATAATCAAGTGCGCATGCACGAATAGTCTTACAATACCATTATTACATAAATAGGCCCGAAGGCATTGTTCATCCTACAGGACCTTATGGTCCGCATACAATATAAAAATAGAGTTTAGATAAGGCGGCGGAAAGAGCGGCGGCTTGTCCATTGCCACGAGCAACGCACGGGGACTAAGATCTAATATGCGCCGTCGGTTCCTCGTCCTCTGGTGGTAAGCATATGGATCTTCGGCTCTTCAACTCCATTTGGGTTTGTGCGTATAGCAAGGGTGAGTACCAACCGTACTCAGCAAGTCAACACAGAATTGATGCATATGACAGGGTTATTCAAAGAACATGGCTAGGGTTATCTTTGCGTAAAGCCAGTTTTCACAATTCTTTTCACAAGCCTATCGTCTAGCCAAAACAAGTTTTAATTTCATAGTTCATTAACCCGGCGACGGTTCTGTCTACCATCCATCGTGATTCCAAGGATGGCTTCCCGCCTCCGGTGCGTCATGATTTTTCTGGGGAGTCCACCCCTTCTCGCATTCTCGAGAAGTTGATCCACCAGCGAACAAAATCATCATGCAAACCCATTCCAGCATTTTTAAGTTCAAAGTCTAGCCAAGCGAAAGTCTTGTCACGATGCTCAATATCCGCGAGCACGGCTATTCGAATAGATTGATTCATTCACACTGCGGTGGATGTACACTTTACCGTACTCCGCGACAGCCCAACAAATGAGCCTACGCCTCAACACATGAGACGGCCACGGCAAAGCCTTTTGATAACCTCACTTTGGCAGTACCCGCTCCATGAACTTAAGCCCTCATGCACTCTAGCCGTCCTTTTCTAGCAGTGAGAGGAGTTCTGGCGCACCCGGGGTAAGGGAAGTCTTTTCAGATCTTTAAGTTTAATTAACATCGGTTCAATCCCACCATTCATAACAAAGGCCGCAGCCTCATCCTCATCCCATAACCACATCATAGAGAACCATCTATGCAAGGATACTGCCTCCGCTCGGCTATCTAGTCAGCTTGGTCTATACCCATTCGAGAAGTACGGTTGTACGGGCTCGTTTCCCGGCTATCTCATGGCTCGGTCCTTAATTGACCAGGGTCGGCACTTGCCTTTTCCGGAATCCACCCAAATCATCCAGCCGCCCCAGTCTAAAACATTTGTATAGTACTTTCAGTTTTCATCAAACTTAATTCATCATGGTCATGTCGTGCTCATGTCTCCACATGCCGAATCTCAACTAACTTCCCTAAGGTAGTTGCCCAAGCACAAAGCTTTTCCATAAAGTCATGAGTATGCATAAATCTAAGCATGGCTAAGCAGTTTACCGAAGTTATGCTTCGGTTATTTGTATCTGCGCGAGTTACAAGGAGTAATTCTAAAGGTACTCAATAGCAAGGAATGGCACAACAAGTATAGGTAACTCGGTGAAGCATGCATGTTTAGAGTTGAAAATAACATCATTTCGCGATTGGGATCAATATGTTCAAAGGGTGTGAAGACTTGCCTTGCTCGCACGCCGGTTGAGTGGGGTCTTCCGCGTAGTCGGCGTTCACTTCTTCGGACGCTATCCGTACGTGCGAAAAGAAGGGTTGAATCCAATTAAAATCCAACAATATCAACGAAGAGAAAGAGATCTCGAAATGACCGCGGAAAACGGATTCCAAACACAACCTCAAACTCAGTAAATTTTAATAGCTGAATCAACGGAAAGAAGTCCGGCTAAACCGAGCGAGCCATCTAGTGATAAATATATATTTTGTTCCTAAACTCGAGGATATCCCAAAATAATTATATTTCTAATTTCCATAACTCAAATAATTGATCCTTAATATTGCAATTATATTTGCTAGGGTTTTGAAATTCAAATGGCCGAATAACGACATTCATGCTTAACAAATCTTTAAAAAGGGCTCATGTAAACTCCGATAACAAATTAGAGGTAGGACAATATTTGAATTCATAAAAAGGACAAATTTAATCTAGAAATTACTTTCTCCAAATATTTCTTTTTGGAGGAAAAAGAATATAATACTCATTCTTAGACAATAATATTTCAAAAACCCTATCTTTTTATCCTAAAATATTTCCAAAACATTTCAAAATATTTTACCCAAATTTTCTTCACTATTTTTCTTTTTTTTTCTATTTCCCTTTTTTTTTTTTTCCTTCCTTTTTCTTTTTCCCTTTCTTTCCTCCTCTTCCTCTCGTTTACGCTCTGTTTTCCCCGGCGCCGACGGTGAGGAGGGTGTGCCGACGGCGAGGAGGGCCGGAGCTAGGGAAAGGAGGGGCGCTACACCATCCTGAGACCACAAGGGTCCCATTTCCTCACACGGCCGAGACCGGGAGCGGCGGAAAGAGGCTGCGACGGCGAGGTGGTTCGGCGGCGGTGGCGCTGTCGGCGGCAAAATCCGGCGAAGCCACGGCTAAAGTGAGGGGTCTACGAGCTTCAGTGAACCCTAGGGATGCTAACGGTGGGGTTGGTTCGGCGGAGAGGCACGCAGCGGGCTGGCGACGGCGAGGTGGTTCGGCGGCCGAAACGAGAGGAGTTCAAGGGTTCGCCGCCGGCGATTTTCCGGCGACCAATTGGCTCGGGAGCTTAGGGGAATTAATACCTAGAGCACGGGGATGATGATGGTACCTTCAATTCGGGAAGAAATCGGCGAGGGTGACGAATTTCGGAGTGTCGCACGGGCGGTCGAATTAGGGTTCTTCCGGCCGAGCTCCGATCTTTCCCAAAATTCGCGCAATGTAGTGGCTAATCCTTGGGGGAAATTTGGGGAAAGCACGAGCGAGCACGGGGAAGGATTTTCGGTGTTGGGGGCTGGGTGCAGGAGGCCGATTTATAGGCGGTCGTCGGCGAGGTGGTTCGGGCGCCGGAGCGGTGATAGGCCGACGAGCGCGCGCACGTCGCGGCGACGTGCGGCAAGCTGCAGCTAACGCATGCGAGTACGGCGCGCGGTGAGGCAATGCGCGAGAGCGGGAGGGCAGCGCCGCGGCAAGGACGGCGTGGTGCGGGACGTGTGCGCGCGCGCCGACGCGAGCGGCATGGCGGCGTGTACGGCGGCGACTTTGGGGACATTCGGCATGGCGCGGCTGTGCCGGCGACCCCGTGCGTGACCGGGCCGATGTGCGCTGGGAACATGCACGCGCGAGGTCTCGGGTACGGCGGGTGACGCGCGGCGGCTGCGAACGGGCGGTGTACTCGGTCGAACACTGGAGCTAATGAACAGTGCACTTTTTCATTTATCCCGATTTTAAAATCCTATTTTCCATTTCCATTTCTTTTATCCCTAAAAATTCTAAATGAATTCTAATATTCCCAAAATAACTTTGAGATTATATTTTCAAACTTTTCCCCACTTTTTATTTTTCAAAATATATTTTTCATATTTTTATTTCTTCTTTTAAAATCAATAAATTGGGGTCTTTAATTAAATTCTAAATTCATATTTCCTTTTCAAAATATTTTTATCATCTAAATCCAAATATTTATTATTTTTCTTCCACCAGTTAGGGTTTAAACCAAAATATATTCTTTTTAAGAATCTTTTGTAAGTCTCCAAAATTAATATGTTTACCCCTCTTCAAATTCATATATATATATATTTTGGATTATTTTCCCAAGGGGTCTCAAAGCTTAGGGATTTAATTCAACTTCACTTCAAAGCAATTCCAGAAGAATTTCTTACGCAACTGAATTGGCAAATAAAATTGAAAAACACGATAAGAAGCAATGATTCCAAAAAGTTTTTGCGAGTTCCGATTTTCACGTTCCGAATTCTACTCCTTCGATTTTCAGGATGTTACAAACCTACCCCCCTAACAATAAATCTCGTCCCCGAGATTTTCTTACCGGTTGCTGAATAGGTGTGGATATTCTGTCCTCAGGAATTCTTCGCTCTCCCAGGTAGCTTCTTCTTCGGTGTGATTACTCCATTGTACTTTGTACATGCGCCACGACTTGGTTCGTGTCTTCTTTTCTGCTTCGTCTAGTATCTTGATTGGATGTTCTGGATAGGTAAGATCACTGTGGACATGGATGGCTTCTAAAGGAGCTTGCTCTTCGGTACCCGCAAACATTTCTTCAATTGTGACACGTGGAACACGGGGTGGACATCGGAGAGATTCTCGGGCGGTTCAATTGGTAAGCCACTTCTCCTCTCCTAGCGTTTATCAAGAATGGGCCCACGTATCGTGGTGCGAGTTTCCCCTTGACTTTGAACCTCTGTGTTCCCCGTAGTGGTGAGACCTTTTCCTCAGCCTCCTTGATTATGTCAGGCCCGAATACGGTTCGTTCACCGGTTTCTGACCACATTAATGGGGTTCGACATCGGCGACCAAATAGAGCTTCGTTTGGCGACATCTTCAAACTGGCTTGATAGCTATTATTATAAGAGAACTCGGCGTACGATAAGCATTTCTCCCAATCCTTGGTGAAATCCAATGCACAGGCTCTCAGCATATCTTCCAGTACTTGGTTCGTCCTTTCAGTCTGCCCATCGGTCTGTGGATGGTAGGCGGTACTGAAAGCGAGATGACTTCCGAGTGCCTCGTGGACTTTGCTCCAAAAATGAGATGTGAATTGGGTACCACGATCCGATATGATCCTCTTTGGTACACCGTGAAGACATACAATCCTCACTCATATATAGTTCCGCTAGCTTGGCGCGTTGTAGTTAGTTTTCACTGGTATAAATCGCGTCTTGGTGAGCCGATCTACTATTACCCAAATGGAATCGTAGCCGCGTAGTCTTGGGTAGTCCCACTATGAAATCCATGCCTATCTCGTCCCATTTCCATTCGGGAATCTTGAGTGGTCTGCAGCAAGCCAGTGGCCGTTGATGCTCGGCTTTCACCCTTTGGCACACATCGCACACGGCTACGTATTCGGCTACATCCCTCTTCATATTGGGCCACCAATATTCTCCTTTCAAGTCTTGGTACATTTTCGTGCTTCCGGGATGTAACGAATATGCTGATTCGTGGGCTTCCTTTAAGATCAATCCCCTCAAACCGCCTCGTTCGAGCACACGATTCTTTTCTTGTACCACGGATTCCCTTGTCATCCACGAAAACTCCCGAGGGCGTCCGGCGGCCATGCGTTCCTTGATTTCCGGGTTTCCTCATTCCCTTTTTGGGCTTCCTCTATTTGAGTTCTCGTAGGGGTTGGATTTCCAATGAGTTCACTTCTCAGTGAGGAATCGGGTGCGTTGAGTCGGCCATTTCTTCTTGAAGTTCGCGGCCATACCCCCAATTCCATGTGATTGCATTGGGCTTTGCGGCTCGGCGCATCGGCCACTACATTTGCCTTGCGGGATGATAATGGATTCCTAGACTGTAATCCTTGATCAACTCCAGCCATCGCCTCGTCGTAGATTGAGATCAGGTGAGTAAAGAAATATTTTAGGCTCTTGTGATCGGTATACACATCACGGTGGTTCCCGATCGATAGTGCCTCCAAATCTTCAATGCGTGTACAACTGTGGCTAATTCCAGGTCGTGTGTGGGATAATTCTCTTCGTGGGGTCGTAACTGTCGCGAGGCATACGCCACGACCTTCCCCTCTCGCATCAATACTCCTCCCAATCCTTGCCGGGATGCATCACGGTACATCACGAAGTCCTTCCGTTGTCGGGTAAGGTCAAGATTGGGGCGGTGGTTAACTTTTCTTTTAATTGGTCGAAGGCTTTTTGGCACTTCTCATTCCATTCAAACTTCTTTTCCTTCTTCGAAGTTGAGTCATAGGTCGGGCTACGGTGGAAAACCCTTCAATAAACCGTCGGTAATAACCGGCCAAGCCCAAGAAACTCCGAACTTCGTCACCGACTTGGGTGCCTTCCATCCCGTAACGGCTTCGACCTTGGCGGGGTCTACGGCTACTCCTCCGGCTGAAACCACGTGACCAAGAAAAGCGACTTCCTTGAGCCGAACTCGCATTTGCTGAATTTTGCATACAGTGGTGCTCTCGTAACTTTTCCGATGCAGTCGTAGATGCTCCGCGTGTTCCTCATCGTTCTTGGAGTAGATAAGTATATCATCGATGAACACCACCACGAATTTGTCCAGGTATTCCAAGAATACCTTGTTCATCAAGTTCATAAAGTACGCAGGGGCATTGGTTAATCCAAAGGACATCACTGTGAACTCGTATAAGCCGTAACGTGTAGAGAACGCCGTCTTAGGAATGTCTCCGGCTCTAATCTTCAACGATGATATCCCCGTAGATCAATCTTTGAGAACACTGTGCACCCTTAAGTTGATCGAATAGGTCATCGATCCGGGCAGCGGGTACTTGTTCTTGATGGTTACTTCATTCAGCGATCGGTAGTCCACACACATTCTCATACTCCCATCCTTCTTTTGACGAAGAGTACGGGGCTCCCAGGGGAGAAGAGCGGGGCGTACGAATCCCTTCTCTTGTAGTTCCCGTATCTGCTTCTTGAGTTCCTCTAACTCGTTGGCGGCATTCGATAAGGTCTCTTGGATATGGGGGCGTACCGGGCATTAAGTCGATGATAAACTCTACATCGCGATCCGGGGCATTCGGGTAATTCCTCGGGAAATACATCCGGGTATTCTTGTACTACGGGCATTCCTCCTAAGGGTAGCATGGTGAACACTCCCGCAGCTTGCTCACATAGCTTTGGGTTTTGATCCATAGTTATGCTCATCGGTGATCCCCATGGGGTGGATACCGTGACTTCCCTTCGACTGCAGTCTATAATCCCATTATTTTTGGTCAACCAATCCATCCCGAGTATGACATCTATGGTTTGGGGAGATAACACCATAAGGTTTGAGAGAAACACCACGTCTCTAATCCGTATGGGCACATTAATGCAGGCATGGGGTACGGTTATGTCCCCCCCCGGTGAGTGTACCAACATCGGCCTCTTAAGTGCTACTTGGTGTAGGTGGTGTTGTTTGCTTATTTGGGAAGATATGAATGAATGCGAAGCTCCGAATCGAATAAAACTTTAAGCGGTGCGAGTTGATAGAGAACATACCCATCACTACGCTCCGGTCCTCCCGAGCTTCTTCCGCCCGCACATGATTCACACGACCACGTCGAAATCCGGTGGCGCCTTGTTGGGTAGCGGGGTCTGAGCAGACCTCGTCGCCGCGAGGGTGGGGGTTCCTCGACGGGCGTTGCATTGGCGCCGTGCGTACGGGGCGTTGCGTGGTTTTGGGCAGCTATTGGAGTAGTGCCCGAATTCTCCGCAATTAAAACAGCTCACATTCCTTCTTCTGGAGCAGCTAGGGTTGGTGTGGGCGTACGGGCCGAGGTGTAGCTGACTGTTGACATGGTCGGAAGCGGGAGAACGTCCGGTTGCGGGACGTTTGGCTTCCATCCGGACGGAGTGGCTCCTTTGGGGCGTTGTGGTGTTCCCTGGAATGGGCGAGCCATAGCGAGCCTCCTCTTGCGGTTATTGTCTACCACCTTTTGGTCATGCTCAAGCCGGACGACCTTGTTGATGAGGCTTTGGAAACTGGTGTGGTCCTGCCCGATCATTGGTCCCCTCAGTTCGTCATTTAGCCCCTCAATGAATTTGTCTATCTTTTCTTCTTCGTCTGCCAGGTCACTGGTGGCGTAACGGCAAGCTGGGTGAACTTGTTCGAGATATTCTTATCGAGGTGTTCCCTTGACGCAGCTGCGGAACTCGTTCTTCTTCATCCTCATCACTTGCAGGTGGCACAAAATTCTCTCGGAATGCCGCCGTGAATTCCTCCCATGTTGGCTCGCCGGCGTCTTCGGCTCGTGTCTCCTTGTAGGTGTCCCACCAGTCACTCGCGGGACCCTCCAGCTGGTTAGTAGCGAAGATAACTCTATCAGCTTCTCGGACTCTGACGAGGGTTAACTTCTTCTCTATCACTCTTAACCAATCTTCAGCGTCCATAGGTTCTTCGGCCGTGGAAAAAGTGGGCGGCTTAGCTCTCATGAATTCCCCCAGACTCGATCCTCCTCGACCTCCTTGATTATTGGCAATCGCTTGGAGTAGCTGGGTCTGCATAGCCATGACCTCCGCCAGGGTGGAGGGGTTGGGTTCCGGCGGGTTTTCGTTGGTTGCCGCGGCTCTGCGACGATGTGCCATCTAAAGAAGGGAGATGAATTTAAGAGAGCGGACTAGTTTAGGTCATGGTTCACAGGGAAATTTTTCTTCAAGTTCTTTCGAATGATCTTCAATCAACAGACAAGGTGAAATAATAATAAGCATACGAATTAAGACATCACAAGGCGATGCCCAGGTTCATCATATTACATAAGGGGGTACATGGACCGTACATACACAGTCCTTCATGCTAGGATAGCAATAATAACTATATCGTCCAACTAGATCGACTAATTAGGGGTAAATAGGAAGTCTTTTGAGTGGGAAGGTCCTTCCGCCTAGTCATCCAACCACCCGCAAGAGCCGGGCGCCGGAAGTGGGTGGTCTGCTGCTGAAGCAAACCGAAGTCCCCACGGCTCGGAGGTGGTGGCCTCGGAGTCACGCCGAATCTTCCGACTCGGTGGCCGCGTACTCTTGCGAGCAGTCTGGCGGGTGAGGGGGCCTCCCGTGTGAGTCAGGGGACGAGGGGGAACTTCCTCCTCCATTGAGTCGGTGTCGCTAGACTCCCATTTGATCTCCATGGGCTCTGCCTCAGACTCCGTATCGGTGTAGATCTGGATGGGGTTACCCTCTCCTGATCCCGGCTCGGATGGTACTGGTACGGAGCTCGGGGTGGGTCCCATGGATGTAGCAGCAGTGGGGTCGACCAGGTACGGTGCAGGCTCTGTGCTCAACATGAAAGCTTGCTCCATCATAGCTTGAAAAGTATCTAAGCTTGCTGGAGTCATATGGTAATAGTGGTCGGGCACAGGGGCAGGAGGTGATGGTACAGGCTCAGTGGAAGTACCTGCAGCGTAGACAGGACGAGTGCGCAGCTGTTCCTCTAGCTGGTTGATCTGCTGCTTGCTCTTCCTGAGCTGCTCTTCCAGCTCTACCAGAGCCTCCCCTCGGGCCATGTAGTGGTCCGAGAGTTGCTCGTCTTGAGCACCATTGGCTGCGGTGAGTCTGCGGCATGCTTATCTGGTCTCCGCGACCTTGGTGGCTGTTGACCAGATCATTGAGGCGTGACTGCTGATCATTGATCTCGAGAAGGGCCTCCTCGTAACAGTCGTCTGCTGTCTCTGCCCAACGCGATAGACGCGTGACCATCGGGTTGTAACAGCGGGGGTAGCCTCCACAGTGCGGCGGTTGCCCTCTTCGCGGTAAGGATGATGCACGAACTCTGTCATTGTGAGTTCGGCACGGTGTTCCGCATTAAGGCGAAGGAAGGCCTCGCGAGCCGCATCCCGAATAGCCGCTTACGCTAGGTCCGGTGGTAGCGGGTATGGAAGCGTAAGATGTCTCGCTTCCCATACGGGCTTCTATGGATACAGTGCCTCCCGGGCCGGATACATCTCGGAGCCATGTCTTTTGGTGTGATAAGTGGGCGGTTCCGGTACCTCAAGCACCATAGTAGGGCTGGAGTTGGACCACGAACTCCCTCGTCCGCGGAGCAGTGACTTCCCAAGTTCCGTCGTGGTTTGACATCTGCTTTTACAGGCAACTTAGGGTTAGCGGGAGGGAGCTATCATAATCATTTGTTAAAAATAAAATACAGATGTAGAAAGGATATATTTGCATTTTCGGAAATAATTAGTTTAAAACGATCCTCTGTAGGGATATTTCCCTTTAGCCATCTAGTTAGGGGTAGGGCGCCATTTGGTCTTAGCCTACGGTCGCATGGCTCGATACCAGCTCTGTGGACCCCGATTTTGAGTCGGGAATCTTTCGTGTTCATAGTACCTTTTCCCTGGATCAAGTAGTTGGTACCCACGAATGCAGTACTGGATAATCAAGTGCGCATGCACGAATAGTCTTACAATACCATTATTACATAAATAGGCCCGAAGGCATTGTTCATCCTACAGGACCTTATGGTCCGCATACAATATAAAAACGAGTTTAGATAAGGCGGCGGAAAGAGGCGGCGGCTTGTCCATTGCCACGAGCAACGACCGGGACTAAGATCTAATATGCGCCGTCGGTTCCTCGTCCTCCTGGTGGTAAGCATATGGATCTTCCGGCTCTTCAACTCCATCAGGGTTTGTGCGTATAGCAAGGGTGAGTACCAACCGTACTCGGCAAGTCAACACGAATTGATGCATATGACAGGGTTATTCAAAGAACATGGCTAGGGTTATCTTTGCGTAAAGCTAGTTTTCACAATTCTTTTCACAAGCCTATCGTCTAGCCAAAACAAGTTCTAATTTCATAGTTCATTAACCCGGCGACGGTTACGTCTACCATCCATCGTGATTCCAAGGATGGCTTCCCGCCTCCGGTGCGTCATGATTTTTCGGGAGTCCACCCCTTCTCGCATTCTCGAGAAGTTGATCCACCAAACAAAATCATCATGCAAACCCATTCCAGCATTTTTAAGTTCAAAGTCTAGCCAAGCGAAAGTCTTGTCACGATGCTCAATATCCGCGAGCACGGCTATTCGAATAGATTGATTCATTCACCTTGCAGGTGGATGTACACTTTACCCGTACTCGCGACAGCCCAACAAATGAGCCTACGCCTCAACACATGAGACGGCCACGGCAAAGCCTTTTGATAACCTCACTTTGGCGTACCCGCTCCATGAACTTAAGCCCTCATGCACTCTAGCCGTCCTTTTCTAGCGGTGAGAGGAGTTACGGTGCACCGGGGTAAGGGAAGTCTTTTCAGATCTTTAAGTTTAATTAACATCGGTTCAATCCCACCATTCATAACAAAGGCCGCAGCCTCATCCTCATCCCATAACCACATCATAGAGAACCATCTATGCAAGGATACTGCCTCCGCTCGGCTATCTAGTCGGCTAGGTCTATACCCATTCGAGAAGTACGGTTGTGCTTGGCTCGTTTCCGGCTATCTCATGGCTCGGTCCTTAATTGACCAGGGTCGGCACTTGCCTTTTCCGGAATCCACCCAAATCATCCAGCCCGAGTCTAAAACATTTGTATAGTACTTTCAGTTTTCATCAAACTTAATTCATCATGGTCATGTGGCGCTCATGTCTCCACATGCCGAATCTCAACTACCTTCCCTAAGGTAGTTGCCCAAGCACAAAGCTTTTCCATAAAGTCATGAGTATGCATAAATCTAAGCATGGCTAAGCGGTTTACCGAAGTTATGCTTCGGTTATTTGTATCAACGCGAGTTACAAGGAGTAATTCTAAAGGTACTCAATAGCAAGGAATGGCACAACAAGTATAGGTAACTCGGTGAAGCATGCATGTTTAGAGTTGAAAATAACATCATTTCGCAATTGGGATCAATATGTTCAAAGGGTGTGAAGACTTGCCTTGCTCGCACGCTGGTTGAGTGGGGTCTTCCGCGTAGTCAGCGTTCACTTCTTCGGACGCTATCCGTACGTGCGAAAAGAAGGGTTGAATCCAATTAAAATCCAACAATATCAACGAAGAGAAAGAGATCTCGAAATGACCGCGGAAAACGGATTCCAAACACAACCTCAAACTCCGTAAATTTTAATAGCTGAATCAACGGAAAGAAGTCCAGCTAAACCGAGCGAGCCATCTAGTGATAAATATATATTTTGTTCCTAAACTCGAGGATATCCCAAAATAATTATATTTCTAATTTCCATAACTCCAATAATTGATCCTTAATATTGCAATTATATTTGCTAGGGTTTTGAAATTCAAATGGCCGAATAACGACATTCATGCTTAACAAATCTTTAAAAAGGGCTCATGTAAACTCCGATAACAAATTAGAGGTAGGACAATATTTGAATTCAAAAAAAAGGACAAATTTAATCTAGAAATTACTTTCTCCAAATATTTCTTTTTGGAGGAAAAAGAATATAATACTCATTCTTAGACAATAATATTTCAAAAACCCTATCTTTTTATCCTAAAATATTTCCAAAACATTTCAAAATATTTTACCCAAATTTTCTTCACTATTTTTCTTTTTTTTTCTATTTCCCTTTTTTTTCTTTTCCCCTTCCTTTTTCTTTTTCCCTTTCTTTCCTCCTCTTCCTCTGTTTCTGCTCTGTTTTCCCCCCGGCGGCCGACGGTGAGGGAGGGTGTGCCGACGGCGAGGGAGGGCCGGAGCTAGGGAAAGGAGGGGCGCTACACCATCCTGAGACCACAAGGGTCCCATTTCCTCACACGGCCGAGACCGGGAGCGGCGGAAAGAGCTGGCGACGGCGAGGTGGTTCGGCGGCGGTGGCGCTCGTCGGCGGCAAAATCCGGCGAAGCCCTGGCTAAAGTGAGGGGTCTACGAGCTTCAGTGAACCCGGGGATGCTAACGGTGGGGTTGGTTCGGCCGGAGAGGCACTGCGGGTGGCGACGGCGAGGTGGTTCGGCGGCCGAAACAGAGGAGTTCAAGGGGTTCGCCGCCGGCGATTTTCCGGCGACCAATTCGCTCGGGAGCTTAGGGGAATTAATACCTAGAGCACGGGGATGATGATGGTACCTTCAATTCGGGAAGAAATCGGCCGAGGTGACGAATTTCGGAGTGTCGCACGGGCGGTCGAATTAGGGTTCTTCGGCCGAGCTCCGATCTTTCCCAAAATTCGCGCAATGTAGTGGCTAATCCTTGGGGGAAATTTGGGGGAAAGCACGAGCGAGCACGGGAAGGATTTTCGGTGTTGGGGGCTGGGTCGAGGAGGCCGATTTATAGGCGGTCGTCGGCGAGGTGGTTCGGGCGCCCGAGCGGTGATAGGCCGACGAGCGCGCGCACGTCGCGGCGACGTGCGGCAAGCTGCAGCTAACGCATGCGAGTACGGCAGCGCGGTGAGGCAATGCGCGAGAGCGGGAGGGCAGCGCCGCGGCAAAGGGCGGCGTGGTGCGGATGTGTACGCGCGCGCCGACGCGAGCGGCATGGCGAGCGTGTACGGCGGCGACTTTGGGGACATTCGGCATGGCGCGGCCTGTGCGCGACCCGTGCGTGACCGGAGCCGATGACGCTGGGAACATGCACGCGCGAGGTCTCGGGTACGGCGGGTGACGCGCGGCGGCTGCGAACGGGGCGGTGTACTCGGTCGAACACTGCGAGCTAATGAACGGTGCACTTTTTCATTTATCCCGATTTTAAAATCCTATTTTCCATTTCCATTTCTTTTATCCCTAAAAATTCTAAATGAATTCTAATATTCCCAAAATAACTTTGAGATTATATTTTCAAACTTTTCCCCCACTTTTTATTTTTCAAAATATATTTTTCATATTTTTATTTCTTCTTTTAAAATCAATAAATTGGGGTCTTTAATTAAATTCTAAATTCATATTTCCTTTTCAAAATATTTTTATCATCTAAATCCAAATATTTATTATTTTTCTTCCACCAGTTAGGGTTTAAACCAAAATATATTCTTTTTAAGAATCTTTTGTAAGTCTCCAAAATTAATATGTTTACCCCTCTTCAAATTCATATATATATATTTTGGATTATTTTCCCCAGCAGGGGTCTCAAAGCTTAGGGATTTAATTCAACTTCCCTTCAAAGCAAATCCAGAAGAATTTCTTACGCAACTGAATTGGCAAATAAAATTGAAAAACACGATAAGAAGCAATGATTCCAAAAAGTTTTTGCGAGTTCCGATTTTCACGTTCCGAATTCTACTCCTTCGATTTTCAGGATGTTACAAATACAGTACAACCACATGTGCTAGTATGGGATAGCCCTAGCTTAGTACCCTATTTGTGGTTTAGCCTCACATTTTGGTAGGCCGAAGTGTATGGGTTCGTATAACCCAGAGGAGCTTCCTAATGCCCTGGCGTGGCAGTTAGGCGACTAAGCTTGTCCAATACAACGAAAATGTGCCCCGTGGGTGGGTTCCCTGTCGTGTCCGCCTCCACGGCGTTAAGTTTAAGGCATGGACCCGCCACTTAACGATCATATACCGTGTCTCCAAAATGGTATAGGATGGAGGAACCACATATTGTGTTGGTGTAAGGCTAAATCACGGATAGTTGAAGGGCTTTGTTGTGTATAATAAATCGGATACTTATGTATCGCGTGCCATGCTTTGCATGATTATTATGTCACATCATGTGGGTAATGTGTATACACTCTGCAGAGTTTAAAACTAATCGATTAGCCATGCTCACGGTTACGAGCGTCGTGTGAATGTGTCATGGGTATAATTTTCTTGTGTTTATAAATATTTGCACAATTTCCTTTGCCCAAAGTATTCAAAATCTCTTGCTCTCTAAATTATATTCTTTGCTGCCCTGAAAGGGCAAATGATGAATGGTTTATGAACGTTATACTCCTTTGCTGCCCTGTATCGCAAAGTGGGAAGTAATTATGAGCAATACTATGTATTAATGCCCGATTTAGAGAACTACTTGCTCGCTGAAATTTATTTGTTCAAACTTGGGTATTACAATTGGGATTGGCTAAAACAAAGATGGCTTTGTGCAAAAATGGAACCCCACATGAGCTTCTCCTCGATTATACCGTTCATGTAGTACTAGGCTTGATTGGGTGCTTGCCAGTACAAAATTCTTGTACTGATTCTTGCTATGTGCGTGCATATTTGTTTGTACATAGATATGATTGCAGGAGAAACCTTCCCCGAGGAGGGAGAGTACGCCGAAGATGCACCTTTCTACACGGACGGTTCATACTAGGGCGCTCCCTAGTCGGTTAAAGAAAAGTCCTCGGGACTGCCGTATGCTACCGCTGCTATCTATATAACTACTTGGCCTGATGGCCATATTTATCTCTAAGACTTATTAAGTTGTAATAGCTTATGATCCATAATTGGTCGTTGAACCAGTTATCGATACCATATGCTCGGATGAAAGTGGTTAGCCCGTTCCTTTTGTTAGGAACGTATTAACCACGAGTATGAGTTAAAGATAATTGAGACAACGTAGATCTTTAGCCATTTGATGTCAAGTCTCCTGATTGTGTAACACATCTAGTCGCCACCATCGAGTGGTTTGACGGGCACAATCCAGGCTGAAGTTGACTGGCAGGCTAAAGGCCCAGCGATGTCTTAGTTATCTCTCTCTCGGAGCATTGGATGTCTTGCTATACTTTGGAGAAGAATGGATGGATTCCAATCAGCTCTTAATTATACCAAGAGGTCCGAGAGTATCCCGACATCAAGTGGTATCAGAGCCAAGACCGACTGTAGGAACCTTTTATGAACTGGATGATAGAATGGTTTCAAAAGAAAGGTAATTTGGAGAATCACTCCCTTACAAAGGTATTTTCGAAAAGAAATCTAGTCTTACACCTCACCCCTCTTTAGGAAGGTATATTACCTACTTATTCTATATTTTGGTTTGAAAAATCTCATCTTACTTCAAAAAGGCCGGGAAAGAACCCTGGAAATATAGTAGACTGGTGCTAGCAATAAAGGAATCAAAAAAATTGAAGTAATGGCAGCGATGGGGAGTTTCTAAAGGCCTCTGATTAAAAAAATAAGAATGCCCACTCTTCTGAAAATAGAATTCAAAACCTGAATTTTCTACATTAAGCCTAGAAACGGGGAAGAACAAGATCGGAACAAAATTTGTGTGACAAAACCCTAAATTCTTTGACTTATAGAGGCCACCAGATGTCGTGAATCCATTGCATTAATCCTATTTTTGTAGCTTGACCTGAGCACGATAGGTTTTGCATACATGCATCGCGTTTTAAAAGGCAGAAAACTCGGAACCCTGCAGATTCCGAAACTCATAGCCGTCTGCCTTCACAATTTTATACAGACCGGGTCACTGTGCCAAAAATTCTGAAAATTTACTAGTGGCTACTCAACTTGATCCGGAAAACCTAGAAAGTTTTCCAGAATTTTTGCTCGACTGGAGAATAGGGTAAAAATTCGACCAGTACCACCTGCACTGCAATTCCAGAACTGCATCCCTTAGGTCCGGCGGCCATTTCAGGGTATTACAGGCACTCAAAATTTCAAAAACTAAGATTAAAACGTGGAATTATAATTAGAGAAACCCCAGGTATAAATTCTGCAGCAAGGAGAGTTCCCCATACATCATAATAGAACTCACTACCACCATTCTAGCACCCAAGACAGATTTCAGTTCAGCCCTTCCAAAAATTAATTCTAAGCATTGCTAAGCCTTGACTAAGTTTCTAAACAGCAACCATATATTCTCAATTGTTGTAGGTGACTACCATGTGGCAACCACTAGGTTATTCCGGAGGTTATGAAGAAAGATCATTACACCACATCTTGAGGCTCATGCTGCAGCATCTCGGTTTTATTCATCCTTCAAACTACCATTTCTTCGTATTGGAACGAAGCTCATTGCTCCAAGCATACATGGCAGAGTTACGTATACCCGGACGCTGGGCACATGATACTTCTCTCTACTTCGAGGCTTATGGCTGGCATGCACCCTTCGCAATGAACGAGGCTGCATTTCAGGCAATTGTGTATCTTCGACACTATAGGCCCGGAATAGATGGATTTTTTCAGTATTTTCCGGCACGCACTCTCCAAGCTTCTGCCAATTACTATCCAGGTCTAGAGAGGCAAGAGAGAGAGAGATAGATTAACTCTCTAGAGCTCTTCTTAGCCGGCCTAGTCTGAGCTATCGACAGGTACCTTGCAAGCGCCATGTCAGAATTGCATAGGTTGCAAGCAAGAGTAGTACTGCTGGAGAGGCGTATAGAGCCACTTGGACATCAAGGGTACTTTGACAACGCCACCATTTATGGAGATCAAGATCTTCAGCCACTCACTGAGACCTTGCCATCTCCAATGGGCATATACCAACACATAAACACACGAGCCCGTATGAGGGTTGGTTTTCATCGCAACCGACGCACCATGCCAGACCCCGCACTTGTCGGAGATCCAGAGCTGCTAAGACCATTCTATGTGTTCGAGCGGAATGGAAGGCGATATTGTTTGACTATGGCCGCTCCAACTACCATGGTGCCACATCCTCCTATCGGATTCTCCCAAACTTCATAGGAGAAGGGATATCAAGGAAAAGGAAAATGTATCGGGTGTAACTTTCATTTCTTGTTTTTCCACAAGATGTAGGAGATGGCATCCTACAATGTAATCCTCGCATGGTCAAAATTTTTGTGACACCTAGTTGTGCACTTGGTGCTTATGACCATTATTCCATCTCTATGCGAAGTATTGAACACTTGCCTCCTTTAAGACTTATGTATCGGAATGGAATGTATGTTTTTCTACATGAGTTGCTTGCTGTCCAAAGACATATTCTATATGGATATGCAAAGGATAGCTTGCATACTCACTTATTGTACTACATTCCAATCTATTTTGCGCACCGGGGGTATGTATATGTCATTTCTTTGCACAGGGGCTCATGTACTGTCGTACTCTAAGTGCAGGATGACGCATACACGCTCGGGCACATACTCCACGTCTCGTGCCGGAAGGAATCGCAGCGCTGCTTCGTCTGTATGGCGTGATGATGATCCGACTCTCGCACAGCTGTTGGCCCAACAAAATTGCCTATTCGAATGAATGGTGCAAAACTCTTAGAATATGGGGGCAGCAATGGCACATCATGCTAATCAAGCGCCCTCCAGATTGTCAGATGTTCAACGAACTCACCCGCCGATTTCTCTTCGGTAGCCGATCCTCTTGCCACGGATGATTGGCTGCGGGATATTGAGAATAAGTTGGATCTCTGCCGGTGTGACCCTATTGAGAAGGCCACCTTCGCCGCTTACTATCTCCAAGGTGCAGCTGCCGCCTGGTGGGAGACTTACAAAACATTGATTCCTTCTGATGAACCCATCACATGGACCGTATTCCGGGAAGGGTTCCGCTCTGCCCATATTCCGGCCGGTCTCATGGAGATCAGGAAGAAGGAGTTCCTCAACCTGAAACAAGGAAGCATGTCCTTCATGGAATTCATGGAGCGATTCAACTATCTCGGTAGGTATGCCACCGCTGATATGAACACCGAGGCTAAAAAGGTTGAAGCGTGCAGGGACAAATTGTCACCTGAACTTAAGCATGCCCTAGCTGCACATGAAATCAATAGCATGAAGACCTTGGTGGATAAAGCCCTTCGGGTCGAGTCCAGCAAGAAGGAAGTGGTCGAGGACCGCAAGCGCAAGTGGGCCGCGAAGAAATTCGCGGGAGGCAGCAGCTCCACTCGTCCTCGGCTAATTTCTCCTCCAGCAAATAGGCCCATGTTCCCGCAACCACCGAGGCATATGTATGCTTCACCATGACCGCCAGTTCCGGGACATCGTCAGAATCCTCGGCCAATACAGGCAGTTGGGGATGCACCTCGTGCCGCTAACGTCATATGTTACAACTGTGGCAAGAGGGGGCATGTCTCACCAAGATGCCCCTATCCGAAGACTATGAGGGTCGGCACGCGCCCACCAGCTACGCTAGCTCCACCTCGAGCCCCAAGCCCCGCTCAGGCTGGACAACGGGGGACTCCTACGAGTCAGAAGCCGGCCCCGACCTTTGGCAAAGGGCGGCTGAACCACGTCACCGTGGAAGAAGCAAGTGACGCGCCCGGCGTCGTACTCGGTACTGTTTACCTGCACTCCACTCCTATCACCTTATTACTTGACTCTGGTGCAACGCATTCATTCATGTCAGCATCTAGAGCGAAACAGCTTAAATTGAAATCGGAATTTCTTAGTAACGCCATGCACATACAATCACCTGGGTCTACCATGGCCACGAAATTATAATGCAAAGGGGTAGAATTTCATATGAATGGGGTGAACTTTACGGTAGATCTTATATTATTAGACACCTTGGGATTGGATATTATACTTGGAATGGATGGGTTATCCAAACACAAAGGTACTGTTGATTGTGCACGTGGGGTGGTGACACTCCTTAGCACTAACGGACAAGTCATTAGGTTCACTTGTGAAAAGTCTTCCGCTTCCAAGCAGCCATCCACTCAATCTCTCTCGGTATCGGAATTAAAAATGGTACCCATCATAAATGAATATCCCGATGTGTTTCCGGAAGAGTTACCAGGAATGCCACCTGATCGAGACATTGAATTGTAATTGATCTAATCCCTGGAACGGCACCGAATGACAAGAGGCCTTACCAGATGACCACGGAAAATCTGAAAGAATTAAAGAAGCAGATCAGTGAACAACTGGCCAAAGGCTTCATTCGCCCAAGCTCATCTCCATGGGGCTGTCCTATGCTATTCGCACCAAAGAAGGATGGAACCATGCGAATGTGTGCCGATTATCGACCCCTTAATGAGGTCACCATCAAGAACAAATATCCTCTGCCCAGAATCGACGATTTATTTGATCAACTAACTGGCTCCCGTGTCTTTTCAAAAATTGATCTGAGATTGGGATATTTTCAACTCAAGATCAGACCTGAAGACATTCCGAAGACGGCTTTCACCACCTGCTACGGTCTATTTGAATACACCGTGGTTTCTTTTGGCTTAACCAATGCACCAGCCACCTTCATGAATATGATGAACAAAATCTTCATGGAGTATCTTGATAAATTCGTGGTGGTGTTCATTGATGACATCCTTATTTATTCCAAGAATGAGGAAGAGCATGCGCAGCATCTGCGCATGGTACTTGATAAGTTGCGGGAACACCAACTTTACGCCAAATTCTCAAAATGTGAATTTTGGTTAAAAGAAGTTGGATTTCTAGGTCATGTCCTCTCAGAGGGTGGTATTGCTGTAAATCCAAGCAATGTACAGAATGTACTAAATTGGAAGCAACCGCAAAACATTTCTGAAGTCAGGAGTTTTCTCGGTCTAGCCGGATATTATTGTCGATTCATAGAAAACTTCTCTAAAATATCCAGGCCCTTGACACAACTCCTCAAAAAGGAAACTAAGTTCATATGGTCTGAAGCTTGTGAAGCAAGTTTCCTTGAATTGAAGAGACGGCTTACCACTGCCCCAGTGCTGGTAATGCCAGATGTCAACAAGTCGTTCCATATCTACTGTGACGCATCGCGCCAACGACTGGGATGTATGCTTATGCAAGAAGGAAAGGTTGTGGCCTACGCTGCACGCCAGCTATGACCTCATGAGCTCAACTATCCAAGCCATGACCTAGAGCTAGCCACGTTCGTGCATGCCCTAAAAATCTGGCGACACTATTTGGTTGGGAACCGATGTGAAATCTTCACTGACCACAAGAGTCTGAAGTATTTCTTCACCGAATCAGATTTGAACCTGAGGCAAAGAAGATGGCTAGAACTCATAAAAGACTATAATCTCGGTATTCATTATCACCTTGGGAAAGCAAATGTTGTAGCAGACGCTTTAAGTCGAAAGCAACACCACCCAGATGATATTGAATCGATAGTCCCGCAATCTCTATCAACTGAGTTCCAAAAGTTAAATTTGGGGTTAGTGGAAGATGGCTACGTTGATGCATTAGCGTTACAGCCTACTCTCTACTCCCAAATCAAAGCAGCCCAAAACTCCGATAAAGAGGTGGCTGAAATTCGTAAGGAGATCAATACAAAATCTCAGACCTTGTACACCCTTAATCCGAAGGGAGTAATCATGCATGGGAAGAAAATTTATGTTCCGGACAACCAAAGCCTTAGAGAGACTATTCTTGCGGAAGCACATTGTACTCCTTTAACTATTCATCCAAGATTTACAAAAATGTACCAAGACATTCGGACCCAATATTGGTGGCTGTAACACCGGAATTTCAAGAATTTAAAACTGAAATTAAAAAATCGGAACTCACAAAAACTTTTGGCTCATTGCTTCTCATCGTGTTTATTGCTTCTTATTTGCTGGCTTTGTTGCATAAAATTTATAAGTGAGTGATTCATCTCGATATTTGAGAAAAACCAAACGATATGAATTTCCATTGGGGAGAAAAATTTCAAAGTTTAGAGTTGAGAATTTTAATATAAAATAGAAAGGGTTGTGGAACTATAAAAAAATATACTTTGGTTCAAACATTATTTTTTGGTGAAGTAATGTTAATTAGTGAGCAAATTGAGTGATAAAATATTTAAAAAGGATATATATGAAGTCTATAAATTATTTCGAATCAAAATCGTATTTTCGGAATTTAGGAAAAAGAATTAAATTAAATATGTAAAATATATTTTTAAATAATAAAAGTGGGTGAAAAGGTCGAAAACACATTTTACAAAAGGTGAAAGGAAAAAGAAATGGGAAATTAGGAAATTAAATCGGGAAATTGCAAAATTGCACTGTTCATTGCACGACACGTGCTCGATGCCGTACCGCCGTACCTCGCGCACGACACGCGCCGCGCCTGCACCGTGCCGCGCGCCCGCACTCACCCGTTCCGGAACCCGCCGCCCGCACGTGCCACGCGCCGCCCGCGCCGGACCCCGTCGCCCCTCGCGCGCCACGCGTCGCCCGCACCCGTACCCGCCACCCGCGCGTGCCTCGCCGCGCCGCGCCATACCGGCCCCGTCCCGCGCCTCGCCGCATGCTGCGCCGCCGCGCGGCCGTGTCGGACCCCCTCCTTCTCTCCCTCTCCGGCCGTCTATAAAAGGGAGCCCCTCTCCGTTTCTTCCCCCCCTCGCCACCCTCTTTCCCTCTCTTTTCCCTCTCTCACTCGCCGGTTTTCCCCCCGTAAGCCGTCGCCGCCGTCGTCCACCGTGCGCCGAAGCCCGCCGCTGTCGTGTGTCGTGCGCTGGAGCCGCCGCCGTCGTCCACCGCACGTCGGAGTTCCGCTGCCTCCCTTACCGTCGCCGTCACTCACCGGTAAGCCCCGGGCCGCCAGCCCTTACGCCTTGCGCCGGTCGCCGGCCAAAAACAGAGAGAGAGAGAGAGAGAGAGAGAGCGAGCAAAACAGAGGAAGGAAAGGAATGAAAAAAAGAGAAAAGAAAAATAAAAGGAAGAAAAAAAGAAAAAGAAAGAAAAAGGAAAAGAGAAAAATAGGGAAAAATTAGGAAAAAATTAGGAAAAAATATAGAAAAATTAGGAAAAATATTTGGGCCAAAATATATTGTTTTCTCGTGTATTTTCTCGGAGCAAATTCGGAATTCAAAAATAGGAATTTCGAAGATCTCGTTCTTGCGTCGTTTTTACTCGGAGTTTATCTATTTTCTTTTTGCCATTAAAAATATATTCTTTTGGTATTCAGACCTCCAAAACTTTGAATACCAATTCTTCTGATCAACGTTTTTTAAGTTTATTCCCTTAATCAATTAGATCGGTATTTTGCGAAAACCCTAAAAATTCCAAAGTCACTTTTTAAAATGGATTTCATCCAAAACTCTCGCCCAAACTCAATTAGAATTTTAGGCTAAATATTTGGAGTCGTTTTATGGTTCTTTTCAATCTCTTGGTAATTTTATTGAATTCTGATCGAATTCAATTGATTTTTCACACGTACGGAATAGCAACCGAGGAAGCAGGCATTGACTACGGTGAAGACCCCGTCCAACAGGCGTGCGAGCAAGGCAAGTCAACACTTCCCTTTGAACATATTGAACCTATTTTGTGAAATGATGTTGCTTTAAATTACAAATATGCATGCTTTACACAAATTAATACCTATGCTTGATATACCCTGCTTGAAATTGATTACCCTTAGATATAATCTTTGTAACCCTCGATGTGATATAACCGGAGGATATATTCGGTAAAATGCTTAGCCATGCTTATATTAGATTCGTGCATACTCATGATTTTACAAAGAAGCTTCGTGCTTGGGCAACTATCTTAGGGAACATAGTTGGAATACGACATGTGGAGACATGAGCGCCACATTGCCTTGATCATGATGAAAATAGTTTTGATAGAAAAATAAAAAGTACAAAACCAATGTTTTTAAACTGGGGCGGATGGTTGAATTTGGGTGGATTCCGGTAAAGGCAAGAACCGTCCCTAGTCAATTAAGGACCGAGCCATGAGACTTATAACATGGAACAAGCCAGTACAACCGTACTTCTCGAATGGGTATAGACCTAGCGGAGTAGATAGCCGAGCGGAGGTAGTATCCCTGCATAGTGGTTCTTGAGTGAAAAGGTGGATCTGGTTATCGAGATAAGGCTGCGGCCTAAGTGTTGAGTAATGGATGAGAATGTTGTGAATTTCCCCTTACCCCGGGAGCGCCAGAACTCCTCTCACTACTAGGAAAGGACGGCTAGAGTGCAAGAGGATTTAAGTTCATGGAGCGGGTACTGCCAAAGTAAGGTTATCGAAAGGCTTTGCTGTCATCATCCCATATGAAGGGATGAAAGCTCATTAAATGAGCAGTTGCAGAGTACGGGTAAAGTGTACATCTACTGCAGTGTGAGTAAATCAATCTATTCGAATAGCCATGCTCATGGTTAATGAGCAACGTGACAAGTGTCTCCCGTGGCTAGACTCATAAATTTTAAAATGATGGGTGGGAATGCATAATGATTTTGTGTGCTGGTGGACTCAACTTCTCGAACTGCGAGAAGGGGTGGACTCCCCAGAAAACCATGATGAACCGGAGGCGGGAAGCCATCCTTGGAATCACAATGGATGGTAGACAGAACCGTCGCCGACTTAATATACTATGGAACAAAAACTTGACTTGGCTAGATGTTAGGTTTGTGAAATGATTTGTGAAAATTGGCTTTGTGCAAATAAACCATAGCCATCCTTTGAATGACCCTATCATATGCATCATTCCGTGTCGGCTTGCTGAGTACGTTGGGTACTCACCCTTGCTATACGCACAAACCTTCAGATGGTGGAAACGAAGAACTGGAAAACCCCTATGCTTACTGCCAGATTGGCGAAGGAGGAGAAGGCATCTACTAGGTCTTAGTACCTGGTCGTTGCCTGTGGCAATCGACATGCCGCTGCCTTCCGACTGCTATCTTATCTAAATTCTGCTTTTGGTTGTATCCGGACCAGTAGGTCCTATATGTATTGGATATTGCCTTCGGGCCTATTATTGTAATACTTTTGATGTAACACTATTTGTGCACTTTACACCTGGTAATTCAGTACTGTATTCATGGGTACCAAACTACTCGATCCAGGGATATGGTACTATGAACACGAATGATTCCGGTTCCAAAAACGGGGGTCGAGAGTGGCCCAGCCTAAGGCGAGACATAGCTACCTATGTTGCCGTTTGCGACACCTGCCAACGGGTCAAAGCTGAGCACCAACGGCCTACTGGTCTGCTCCAGCCCTTACATGTTCCAGAATGGAAATTTGATGAAATCGGAATGGATTTCATCATAGGCTTACCCAAGACCCCTAGTGGGCATGACTCCATTTGGGTTATTATGGACCGACTGACGAAAGTGGCTCATTTTATACCAGTACATGTGACATATGGTGGAGCCAAGTTGGCCGAGTTGTACTTAACCCACATTGTGAGGCTCCATGGTGTGCCAAAAGTCATTGTATAAGACCGTGGCACTTAATTCACCTCCCGGTTCTGGGAAAATCTACACGAGCTCCTGGGAACTAAATTGTTCTTTAGCACTGCCTTCCACCCGCAAACCGGAGGACAGGTGGAAAGGACAAATCAAATACTTGAGGATATGCTTCGAGCCTGTGTCCTCGAACATAACACAAATTGGGAGAAATGTTTACCGTTTGCAGAATTCTCCTATAACAATAGCTTCCAATCTAGCCTTCAAATGTCACCATTTGAAGCACTCTATGGGAGGAAGTGTCGGACACCGCTATACTGGTCAGAAGTGGGAGGAAGACAATTTTTCGGACCTGCAGTTATAAATGAGGCCGAAAAGAATGTTACTCTCATCAGAGGCCGGTTGAGGGAGGCTCAAACCCGACAAAAGAGTTACTCCGATCGCAGATGACGAGAGTTAAGCTTTGATGTAGACGACTATGTCTATCTTAAAGTCTCTCCTATGTGGGGTACTCAACGTTTCCAAATCCATGGCAAGCTTGCTCCGCGCTACATTGGAACTTACCGCATCCTTGCCAGATGTGGGCAAGTGGCCTATCAGTTGGAATTGCCCCCACAGCTCTCCAACGTACACAACGTGTTCCACGTATCTCAACTCCACAAGTGTCTTCGCACACCCATCAAGCACACTACTTTGGAGGCTATAAATATGAACCCGAATCTTTCATACCAGGAGCATCCCATCATAATCCTCGAAGAAAAGGAACGACGAACCTGACGAAAGACCATCAAAATGCTCTGAGTACAATGGAGCAATCACACTGAAAACGAAGCCACGTGGGAACGCGAAGATCGCCTCAGAGATGAATTCCCTAGTTTCTTTTAGATGGAACGAATCTCGGGGTCGAGATTCTTTTGTAAGGGGGTAGAGCTGTCACATCCTGAAAATCTTGTAATGGATGTAACAAGACGATGGTATAGTGTAAAGTTTGAACCCAAAAATTTTCTTTTAAACAGAGAGCGATAAACGGTTCACTTGAATAAAAGTGCGGATACATACTTTTGTAAAACTTTTATTTGGAATACTAATGGAAGGAGTCCAATAAAAATCAAGAAAAATACCCAAATACTTGCAAAGCACCTCAGCAAACAAACTCTAAAGCTTGGCACACATCATTAGAGTTGATAATAGTAAATTTTCACAAAAACTAGATTTGACCATGGAAAATTTTTCTAAGTATCAAGACTAACAGACACAGTCCTCTGATGCCAACTTTGGACCCACGCAGCGACCAAACCAGCAGGCCTTAAATGGCAAAACTTGGCAGTATTATGGCCCAGTATTATGGCCCAAGTTAGCTTTACAACTTTGCCATGGAACTTCATCCCTGATTCTGCCTGGAAATCAACTTGAATGGAGCCCAAAGTTGGAACGTTAGCATAGGGAGGAGACTAGGAAAAATTCAGCCAGCTTCGTCTATCCATCTCTCTTTCACTGACAAACGGGCCAAACCGACCTAGGGGACCACCATGGCAGCGACACAACGTGTTCTGGCTTGTCCCATTCACGTTGCCACCCTCGCCATGCACTCGCGCACGCGTCACCCAAGCCCGGCCGACCCCAGCGTCGTCGGCATGTAGATAAAAGCCGACCGCCCGACCGGCCCCTGCTCACCTCCTCAGACCACGCACGTTCCACGAGAGAAACCAAGCAGAACACCCTCGAAGCGCTGAGAAATGCCAGTGAACTCGATCCGCCGCCGGGTGGAGATCCAGCCGCATTGCCTCCCTCGTGAGCAAATCCATTGACCATCATCACCCGTCCTCAACTCCACAATTTTTGTTCTCCCTAAACCCCGAGTTTCACTCATAACCGTGCACCCGTTGATCAGGAACGCCGTCAAAGGGAGAACACGAACAGAGCGCTCTGCGCCACCGCTGCCAAACCACCCGCTCGTCGCCGGCCATCTACGGTGAGCCTCTGTCCAAACCCTTTCACCACCGCGAACACCGATGCCTAACAATGGTTGAAACGCAAGGAATCGACCGGAGAAGCACCAGAGAGGGAACACCCCTTTTCGTCCCCAACTCCAGCCGCCGCCATCGATCTTCCTTCCTTCCTACTCCGGTGAGCCATATTCTAACTCCTCTTGGTCTTAGCATCTCTAGCAGCCCCATGACAATGTCCCGTGCCCGATTTGTCCAGCCAAACACCCAAAACCGCTGACACCAATCACCCGGAGCGGGAGAACGCCGCCGCCAAGAACCCCACACGGTGCCACTGCAACCTGGACCTGGCTAGCGCTACTTCATTGCATGGTAAGCACCTCTAATACACCTAGATGCTATTTTCGTCGCATGCAAAGCCAGCCCAACACTAGAAATGCACATGCACTGTGAACCCGAACCATAGCGCCGCCGTCGCCGTCGCTGGCCACTACTCCGGCCACGGTAGATGGTGCACTGATCCCCATTAGATTCACCTTGACTTGCACTATGTTTTCTCTGTTGGTTGCCACCACTCACCGGCCGTCGTTCGCCGCCGGCGCCGGCGAGAACTTCGCCCGCGCACTACTGCTCTGTTCTTCCCCCACATGAGGCACTGACCATTGGGGCCCAACTAGCAAGCGCGCTAATGGATTGTTTAAAACTAGGTGCCACTGGACATGTAGGCCCCACGCACACTAAATGAATAAAACCAGAAATAGGTTTTTCAACAGAGAAATAGCTACACTTTGAAAACCTGTAGAAAATAGAAAACGGCACCATTTGTCTTGAAACAAATTTTGTTAGATCCGCAAGGTTATCTACTTTAATATTATTGATAAAAATAGCTACTTCCAGTAGCAGATTTAGCTAGAAAAATCTGACTTATAAACACTGTCACGTAGGGCAGATTGAATCTACAAAAATCATAGGAAAATCACCTTACCTCCGAAAAATGTGAAACAAGGTTCTGTAGAAACTGTGTAAAATGTACTTCGAGATAAAAATAGGAGACCATATGTTTTCTGTGGAAGAAAAACCATTTATCGATTTATCTAGCAAAATAGGTATTTGTGGGACACTCTGATTTCCAAAAATCATAGTGTGCCCAATAAAATTCCTAAAAATACAAAATAAATTTAGTTAGGACCATTCTTTCGTGTTCTACCAACTAAAAATAACACATTTACCAGAAAGCTGAAGATTCCGTCCAGCACAAATTAGAATGACACAAAGCCAAATCTTTACACAACAAGAAAACCCTAAATAAACCTTTCACTTTGAGAAAGAATAAAAACCTAATAAAAACCACACAAACACGAAAAATCAGAGACTAAAACCCTTGCATCTCATATGCATTCATGTTAGTACGTTAAAGTTTTCATGAGTGCCTAAAGTCTAAAACTTTACATATTTACACTAGACGAACCGTCGACATCGTTCGAGGGTCTCGTACACTCGTACAAACCGGAAGAAGAATAACCAAGGAAGTCTCACCTCCCCCTTTGAGGACGTTGATTCTAATTTTATGGAGGATATTTCAAATGGTTGGGAACTTGCATGATGCTTGATGTATAAAACTAAAATCCTGATACAAACGTGTTAGATACTACACCGATGTTGCATACCCTGAACACTCCACCTCCCACATTAGCCAATTCCAAACCCTAGAAACAGATCATAAGCTAAATCATAATGAACCCAACAGAAGTCGTATGACTTATTTATCCCCATGCTTAGTTCGCTAGTAGTATACATTTTCCCATGATCATCGGGCTAATTAACAATGTTCTATTTACAAAATTTCCATTTCCAAGAATTATGTTATGACAATTAAGCTCTATGTTAAAAACAAAAACATGGTATAACTTGGTTTTCAAGTTTGTGCCGCAAGTGGTATACATATGGTGTTTAGGTTTATACCAATAGGGGGAGTGTGTGCGCAGACTACCCTAAGGATTTCACTCCACGATTATTCAACTTGAATACAGTACAACCACATGTTCTAGTATGGGATAGCCCTAGCTTAGTACCCTTTTTGTGATTTAGCCTCACATTTCGATAGGCCGAAGTGTATGGGTTCGTATAACCCAGAGGAGCTTCCTAATGCCCCGGTGTGGCAATTAGGCGACTAAGCCTGTCCAATACAACGAAAATGTGCCACGTGGGTGGGTTCCCTGTCATGTCTGCCCCCACGGTGTTAAGTTTAAGGCATGGGTCCGCCACTTAATGATCCTATACCGTGTCTCCAAAATGGTATATGATGGAGGAAACACATATCGTGCTGGTGTAAGGCTAAATCACGGATAGTTGAAGGGCTTTGTTGTGTATAATAAATCGAATACTTATGTATCGCGTGCCATGCTTTGCATGATTATTATGTCACATCACGTGGGTAACGTGTACACACTCTGCAGAGTTTAAAACTAATCGATTAGCCATGCTCACGGTTATGAGCGTCGTGTGAATGTGTCGTGGGTATAATTTTTATGTGTTTATAAATATTTGTACAATTTCCTTTACCCAAAGTATTCAAAATCTCTTGCTCTCTAAATTATATTCTTTGCTGCCCCAAAAGGGCAAATGATGAATGGTTTATTAACGTTATACTCCTTTGCTGCCCTGTATCGCAAAGTGGGAAGTAATTATGAGCAATACTATGTATTAATGCCCAATTTAGAGAACTACTTGCTCGCTGAAATTTATTTGTTCAAACTCGAGTATTACAATTGGGATTTGCTAAAACAAAGATGGCTTTGTGCAAAAATGGAACCCCACATGAGCTTCTCCTCGATTATACTGTTCACGTAGTACTAGGCTTGATTGGGTGCTTGCAAGTACAAAATTCTTGTACTGATTCTTGTTATGTGCATGCATATTTGTTTGTGCATAGATATGATTACAGGAGATACCTTCCCTGAGGAGGGAGAGTACGCCGAAGATGCACCTTTCTACCCGGACGGTTCATACTAGGACACTCCCTCGTCGGTTAAAGAAAAGTCCTCGGGACTGTCGTACGCTACCGCTGCTATCTATGTAACTACTAGGCCTGTGGGCCATATGTATCTCTAAGACGTATTATGTTGTAATAGCTTATGATCCATAATGGGTCGTTGAACCAGTTATCGATACCATATGCTCGGATGAAAGTGGTTAGCCCGTTCCTTTTGTTAGGAACGTATTAACCACGAGTATGAGTTAAAGATAATTGAGACAACATAGATCTTTAGCCATTTGATGTCAAGTCTCCTGATTGTGTAACGCATCTGGTCACCACCATCGAGTGGTTTGACGGGCATAATCCAGGCTGAAGTTGACTGGCAGGCTAAAGGCCCAGCGATGTCTGAGTTATCTCTCTCTCGGAGCATCGGATGTCTTGCTATACTTTGGAGAAGAATGGATGGATTCCATTCAGCTCTTAATTATACCAAGAGGTCCGAGGGCATCCCGACATAATTTGACAATGAGACTAGATCCATTCAAAAGAGGACTCCAAGAGCTTTCTATCAAGTACTCATGGGCTCAAAACGAAGCTCGCATGCACATTTGGCGGCCGTTTGAAATCGGCATTTGTCACGCTTAGAAATTCAAACCAGAATTTTCGCTATACGTGTATTAAAATCCCTGTCCAGGACCAACCAGGGTACACATACAAGAAATGTTAGGGTTTATATCATTTTATTTTTCATAATATCTGCAATTTATGTCATAGGTTAACGGTTATGACGACTGGATGACGAAAAAACCTACGTAAAAAACCATGCACCTTAAACCATGATTTATGACGTTTCGATATTGGAGTCATAAACTTATAATGTTGGTTTAGTTGTCATAAAATTTTATGACGTTGGGTTTTATGTCACAAAATTAAAACATGGCCTGCTAAAGCCCACATAGGAATAGACTTATAGTGGGCTTTGTGGTTGAATTTTGGCCCAGCTATTTTAGCTCAATTTTATTAATTCCAGCCCAACCTAATTTCCTTAGGATGAACCCACATGTGGTATTTTAGGCCAGCCTAGTTTTTTTCAGTATTGTTTAGGCCCATAAAATTTTTTTACATCAGCCCACTATTTTCTATGCTCTTTAGGGCATACCTACTACTTATTTGGGCGCACCCAAATAGATTTTAATTGGGCCAGGCAAACAACACAATTTATAAATTTAAAAACACATATATGCATTCCAAATACAACAGATCTTGCATTTCAAATACAACCAATACACAAATCTTGCATTTTAAATAACATCCATTCCACCAAGCATTATATTCATAGTTAAGTCTCTAAAGTTAGCACCTCATTAGAGAACCAACAAATGACCATAAATAAGTTCACAACCAGAATACCATGACAGCCTAATTGTGCAATTGGTTTAAGAACTATATATATATATATCTAAACTACATAATTGGTGGCTGGCAGAATTGAAGAAGCATTTTTAGCCATAGCAAGACCAGCTCTTAGTATGAGAACAACCTGTTACGCAAATGAAAAGACTAAATATATTTGTAGAAAATACAAATGCCATAGACACTTTCTAGCACTGAGAAATAGATTTGCCATGACAGGCTCCCTTGGGTCAATAAATTCAACACTTGAAATAGCTACAGGTGTTTCGATCTCTCCTGTGATTGTTGGCTGCAAAAGTTTTAGAACAATTTAGCATGGCATCATTCTCTCAACAATGAAATGTCTATTTACTGGCAAATGGTAATCATGACTAATTGTCAAAACTTGGTTTCGGCAATAGAATTTTGGGGGTGCAGTCAAGATCGCCAAGCACAATGGGTTAGATTGGAGAACGAGGTTTAGACAGGTTCAGACCCTCTCGTGAGGTAATACCCTACTCCTGTTTCGGGGGATTCGATCCGCCGAGTGTTTTTATTGATCTCGTGATCTAAGGCTGAAAGCTAAAAGTTGATCTAACTTCTGATATCGCATATCCCTCAAGGGACGCCCCTTACCCCCCTTATATAGTCTTAGGAGGCGGGCTTACAGATCGGAAACCCTATCTTACTCTAAGTCGGTTTCCTCAATCTTACCAAACCGTAACTATAGGCCGTTGCCTTATCTCAATCGGCAACGTAACACCCAAGTCATGTTTGGTTTACAGATATGGCAGGTGCAATATATCCCTACCTCCAGTCAGATAAGCTTGCCATGTAGATACCTGATTGCCATAATCTCCACAGTAGCCCCCGAGTCCTTTTCAGTCGACGAGACAACTCAGTATTGAACCAAGACAGGACACAGCCAATGACCTGTTTGGCCGAGTGCTTCTAATGCCGAGTGATTCCATCATCTCTGCCTGAATCTTCCCGAGTGGCTCCAAAGACTGTGAAGGGCTGGAAAATATCTAAAAATTCTCAAAAATAAGTATCTAGGTGCATCTCCTGATGCACCTAATTAGGTGTAGCCCCCGACTATATGGTTAGTCAAAATCAGACTAAACATATAGTCAAGAACTATAAAAAATTATTCTCATATACATACTTAGCTCATATTAAAGCAATCATAAAAATTTCATTACCCGGCAAGTTCGTACTCATCCGAGTGAATTTGCTCGAGTCATCTCAGAACAAATAACTCAATCAATCCTCATAGGTGGAAAGCACTCGGTAAGCTCATGCTTATCCGAGTGGATCTGCCCGAGTTATTTCGAAACAAATATTTTAATCGTCCCTCATGGACAAACAAGTTTTTCAATCGCATGAAAAATATGACCAAGTTATTAAATAGCTCTTGCCATAATACCGGTCTCAATCTATAAAGATCTTCACCAAGGTGAAAAATAGCATTAATATAATCACTTAATCAAATGCTAAAAAACCAAACAGCCCTTGTCATCAAGGCAGCTATAAAAAGCTTAGCTGTTAGTCACCTCCCAAATTGCATCGTGCCAGCTTCTCATGAAGTTAGGCAAACCGCGGTATGAAATGATTTCCAAAGGTATAGGGCATTCAGACACGTGCATATTGCCAAGGCAAATCTGCTTAAGCTCATTCGCTTAAGTCCTGAAGGACGCGCATCGGGCCACACCTTAGCTGGGCCGCAGTCTCTCATGGGCTTGGCCCAATCACGAGAAAACCTAGCGCAACCCTCAAATCTTTCTACAAAGCCTCGAGGTCATCCCCGCCACTTCGTCTTCCCAAAATTTCCTCTTTTCGCAGCGCCTTCACCGACTCCCTTCGAAAAACCCTAGACTCGCGCGCACCCGAATCCATCAACCCAGGAGCTCGCTCTTTGCCACAAACTAGCCTCCGCATCCAGCTCCCAAGATCCCTTGCTCAAATCCCCATCCTTTCCGACCAGATCCACTTCCCACCCAAACCACACTCATGGCGGATGAAAAGAAAATCCCCTTTGACCAATGGGCCACATCGGATGTGAGGGAATCCACCCTCAAGGAGATGGTGAAGCACGGCATGCTTCCCCCCAAGGAGATCGTGGGCTGGCGCCTAGCGGCGGGTGAAGACTTCCCTACCCCGAACACCGGTGAGCTTGTTGTGTTCACTTCCTTCTTTTATTGCGGGTTCAGCCTCCCTACTTTCGAGTTCTTTAGGGGGCTTCTGGATTATTATGGGCTTCAACTCTACCATCTGAACCCCAACTCCATGCTTCACATTGCTCTTTTCATCCACGTATGTGAGGCTTTCCTTGGCATCCTCCCCCACTTTCAACTCTTTCCTCGCATGTTCTATCTCAAGCCGCATCCCAACAAGGATCAGCCCTGCGTTGTTGGCGGGGCAGGCTTCCAACTCCGTGGATCCCTCCGCAAGGAGTATTTCTCTCTCCCTTTGAAATCTTACAACAAGGGATGGCACGCGGGCTGGTTCTATATCAGCAATCTCGAACCCAGCCTGCCAGCCTTTGTCGGCCTTCCCCCTGTGCCAAAGCATACTTGGAGCACTGTACCAGTGGCTCACGATTGGGATGAGGCCAACAAACTGCTAGCGAAGATCCTGGCGATGAAGCAGAGAGGTCTTCGCGGCGATCAGATCACTCGGCACTTCATTAGGTGCCGACTGGCACCAATCAAAGAGCGATCGAAGCCAGCCTTCGAGTACGAAGGCGGGAAGGACCCCAATCTGGAAGATCAAGATCCCCTCAGTTTCGAGATCCTGAAGATCCGGATGTACAAGATCTTCTCGACTGGAGTTGCAGTTGAGCGCGCCCTCGTGCTGCCGGATCTTCCCTTCAGCATCTATTGGCCTCCTCCTCCGGTAAGCCGACTGACCTCTTTGCACTATCTTGCAATCTTGATGTAATGCCTCTTAGCACTGCGAGAATTTCTCTTGCAGGAAAATGCCTCTATTATTTCGAAACCTTACAAGGTTCCTCATGATGACGTGCCGCTTCGCCCTGCCAAGAAGCCGACTGGCGGAGTAAAAATCCAAAATGACCCAGTCGGGAAATGAGCGGCGCCGAGTGAGGACACCAACAAGCGGGCGAGCAAGAGGAGGCTCGTCATCGACGACTCGGACGATGACGTCCCGGCTCCTCCAGTCGAGACGCCTCCTTCAAGGCCATCGCCGAAGGCGGCGCCGAAGATCTGCTGGTCGTCTAGGTACGCCTCATGACTGAAGCCTGAACTTCATTGTTAAAAATTTCTTTGTCTTCATTCTGACTAAGTGCGTCGTTGGTTTGGCAGGAGGCCCCAGGATATAGATCCTGCCGGGAGGAGTGAAGGGCCAACTCCAGCTGCTGCTCCCGAGGCATCCAAGCCTGCGGAGTCAAGACCCCGGAGCCCGCTCCCGAGCGAGAGCGCTCCGGGCAGAAAGCCCTCGCCTCCAAAGAAGGATGTCCCGAGGAAGGAGTCCCCGCCGGCGGGACGTCCGTGGGAACCGGTCGGTGCGGAGAAGCCCGGGCTACGGCTCAGGAGCCCCGGCGAAGACCGTCGGGGAAAAGCGGAGGAGAAGACAGTGGGCTGCTCTCAGTCCCGAGCTCAGTGCACCGGCCGATAAGTCTCGAGTCGAAATCTCGTCTTTAATCTTTAGTTCACATCTTTCGTGTCTTCATCTGCGCTTCCTGATCTGCTAGCCACAGTAGAGGAAATCCCGGTTACGGTCTTCGAAACACTGGGTTCCTCCGATTAAAATCGAATGGCGAGACTCGGAAGGCCAAGGCGGGGCATCATCTTGGACAAGCAAGCGGAAGCGAAGAAAGAGATGCCCTTATCAACGGCTGACGAGGCGACTCGGCTACTCAACGTAAGCCTAGATCTTTTCTCTGTCGTTGTATCATCATTTCTTTCCAGTCGGTCAACTTTGGATCTTGCGTGCAGAAGGAGTATTGTCGATCTATGGCCAAATCCGAGGTGCTGGAGAAGTTGGTCCCTCATCCGAACTCCCTTGAGGACGTCCATGAAGTTAAAGACCACTCGGAGGAGGCCGCGCGAGGAGGCGGCCCGAGGAAGGAGATAGCCGAACTCCGGAGGATAACCTCGACCTCCGCGGTTCGGTCGGGAGTAAGTCCAATCTTCCCGGTTTCTTTATGGGTTCTGTGCTGATCTTGGTCGCTAATAGCCTTCGTGTTTGCGAAAATTCGTCGAAGGTCCACTCACCGGTCCAGTGGAGGCATGTCGCCTCGGCAAGACCGAGTTGGAGGCCGAGTTCGAAGGTGAGCTTCTTTGAAGTAATATCCTTTGTGCTGCTTTGTCTTCGAGTACTTTGTGTGATCATGCTCTTTTGGCAGCTTACAAAGTCAAGACTCGAGCTCAATACGACGTGCTTCTTGAGAGGGTCAAACGAGCCGGAGAGGTCCGGGAAGAGGTTGCCAACACAGCAACGCCAATCCTGCTATCCTTGTTTCATCAGGGAGTCGGGGCTAGCTTGCTGGAGCCATTGGAAATCTTCAACAAGCTGCAGAAGGCCCCCGACCAATATTTGGCGAACATCACCAAGGCTGCCACCATGGGGGCTGGTCTGGCTCTTGCGAAGACCAGATCTCTCTACCCCCGAGTGGATATCAACTCGGTCGGGGAAGGCTTCGCCGACGGGACCTCGGATGAGCAAGCCCTGGACCTGATTAGTGAGGCGCAGGATTCGGCTAAACGGATTGCCCTCGATGTAGTGAACAATTTCCGTCCTTAGTTGTTCTGTAGAACATTGTCTTGTAAATGTCGTCTGATTATGACGCTCTGATGTAGCCTTGTGAATATTTAGTTTATTTATGTCAATGCCCTGATCCGAGTTTTATGTGAAATTTCTTAAGTAATTTTCGTCCGACTGTCACCGAGCCTAGGCTCGATTAGGCCATCAAAAAACTCTCAGTCCTTAAACACTGAACTCGAATCGAGGAACATTAAACAATGATAAACCAAATCATGCATCAAAGTTGATGAGGAAAACTATGCTTTATTGACATATGTACAGCCCCCGACTACTGACTCAAGAAGTCAGCTTGCTTGAGGTTGGCAGTCAAGAAAAACATGAAACTTTAGTCAATTTAAGCATAAAATCGTCGAAGATGCTCGATGTTCCAAGAGTTCTCCACCATAGATCCGTCTTCGCGTTTTAATCGATATGCACCTGGCCGAGTCACCTCAGCGATTATGTATGGTCCTTCCCATAAGGGGGATAGCTTGTGACGGTCCTTGGTGGTTTGAATCTTGGGTAGAACCAGGTCGCCAACGATGAAACCTCGTGCTCGGACGTTGCGACTGTGGTATCGTCTGAGTCCTTGAAGATATTTTGCCGACTGGATGAGGGCTGCCTCGCGGGCCTCTTCCAGTCGGGTGAGGTCATCCACTCGGTCCGGGTCGTAGCGTTCGTCGTTGAAGCTGCGGACTCGGAGGGATTCATACTCCATCTCGTTTGGCAGCATGGCTTCCGCGCCATAGACCAGAAAGAAAGGAGTTTGGCCGGTAGCCCGACTGGGTGTGGTCCGCAGAGACCATAGAACCGAGGGGAGCTCTTGAACCCACTTGCCTGCGTAAGGACTTAGACGGTCGAACACATGGGCCTTGATGCCTTGAAGGACCATGCCGTTGGCCCGTTCGACTTGTCCGTTGCTTTTGGGATGTGCAACTGACGCGTAACAGATCTTGATTCCAAAGTCTTCGCAGAATTCCTTGAAGATGCCTCCCGTGAATTGAGTGCCGTTGTCGGTTATGATCCTGTTTGGGACGCTGAAGCAGTGCACGATGTTGAGAAAGAAATCCCGTGCTTTGTTAGCAGTAATTATGGCAACCGGCTTGGCTTCAATCCACTTGGAGAACTTGTCAATTGCGATGAATAAGTGCGTAAAGCCTCCTGGAGCCTTCTTGAAAGGGCCGACCATGTCTAAGCCCCATACCGCAAACGGCTAGGATAGTGGGATTGTTTGTAGCTCCTGGGCTGGGACATGGCTCTGTCGGGCGAAAAATTGGCAGCCTTCACAGGTTCGTACCACTTTGTCCGCGTCGGAGACCGTGGTAAGCCAGAAAAAACCCTATCTGTAGGCTTTGCCCACCAAGGTGTGTGCCGCTGCGTGGCTTCCGCATATGCCCGAGTGGATGTCTTGGAGCAGCTGTCTCCCTTCCTCGGGTGTGATGCTGAAGGGTTACGCGGAGGCTACGCTAGCCGAAAAACAAAAATTTTTCTACCGTGCAAACCAGGAACACTTGCAAGTAAGGGCCGATAGATCGTTACCGATTGGAGTATGCAAGTGAAAATAGCCAATCGGGGCTATCCGATCTGGAACTGTAGCCGATTCCCGCAAGACGACGCGTCGATTCCGGGGACAGCCGATTCGCCAATCAGCTGATTCGTGGAGTCGTTCGGTCACGTTCTTGCGCCTTGCTCCGATGCGCCCGACCGCAGCCGATCCGGCCGATCAACGCCGCGCAACGTAAGCGCCTCTACCGGTATCCACACGTCCGGGGACAAAACGCCGTACACCCGTGTGCTAGCACGCGATGCAAGGCTAGGGTTTGGCTCGAAAGTGGGGAGGGTTTCCGTGGAGATTGATCTCGCGACTTTTGTTGCGGATTTGGTTCAACGCAATACGAAACTCTCCACCCCTCGCCCCTTTATATAGAGTTTGCCGATGGGACTAGTGGCCGATCGGGACTCTATTTTTGAATCGGATCTCATCCGTATCTCATAGAGTTGGCCGCCCACATGTCGTAAGCCCATAGGACTCTATCCGATCGGATCCCTATCCGATCGAGCCGTATCCGAGTCCAACTCGAATATCTATTCTATCCCCTTAAGCGTGCGACCACAGTAGGTTCAGGTATACTCGGTTTCGCTATAGTCTAACTTAGCCGATCGTCGGCTCGAGTCCAACTCAGCCGACCGTCAGCGGCGGTGCCTAGCAGCACATATTGACACCATAGTATACAAGAATAATATCGGCTCAACCTGTAATGTGTACACAAATCCCTTTGCCTCACGATACCGCTTAAGCTATAGGCAAGATGTGTGCCATCCCTTCAATAGCTTAACCATTCACTCGAACCGTATTGGATTATCTGTCGTTGATTGACTCCTCAATCAACTTAGCATGGCCATGCATTTCCATAATCCATTACCTCGAGGGGCCCAGGATATCTCTCCAAAGGAGGGACAAATTCCATCTTGATCACTCACATCCCACTCCATGTTTCATAGCAAACCCAAAAACTACCTCTATAACTACCCAGTTACGGAATAACGTTTGGTAGTCCCAAAGTAGGCTACTACACATGTTGGAATCCATGGTGATCTCAGGTATAAGGACTTTGTACCAACACTACCTGAGACCAACTAATGGCACATTAATTTCTGTAGTGTCTCATGGTGGGTCTATCCAACAATGTGTTCTCCAACACATGTGTCCATGTTTATTGATTTGGTATCTCCATACCCATGATCTATGAGACATGATCATCAATCAATAAACATGCCGATCTTAGAATCATATTTGTTCCAACAATATGACATATGATCAGGGATCGTTTAGAAATAGATTCATACATAAAGAGTCTCATAAATAAGTCACGTACTTATTGATCAATACAAGATGTCTATTTCATGGAACCAATAACACTTTATTCATAAATACATAAACATTGACGTGATATCCAACATCTCCATGTTGCCTCTAGGGCATATCACTAACAGATGCATCTCATTAGGATTCCGGAGGGGCTTCTCTTGTATAAGTCGGAGTCAACCATGACATAAGCTTGGGAACGACGTCAGACACGTGCTGCTTCATCCCGGTCTTCCGGCAGCTCTTGCTGTGTTAAAAATTTGATGAGAGGTGTCCTTCAGTCGGCGTCAGTCATGGCGACTTCGTTTGCAGCTTGTTCATTGGAAGTTGTCTTTGCCGTGATGGTTGGGTCATAGAGGTGCTCGACAAAAACGTCTGTTGGGGCGGCTTCACGCTTGGACCCGAACTGTGCCAACTCGTCAGCTGATTCGTTGTTGTGTCTCAAGACATGTGATAGTTCGAGTCCGTCAAACTTGTCTTCAAGTTTGCGGACCTCTTATCCGTAGGCCTCCATGGTGTCGTTTAGACAGGACCGAGTCCTTCATTACTTGGTTGATGACAAGTGGGAGTCCCCTTTCACGATGAGCCGACGTATCCCGAGTGAAACCGCGAGCCGCATCCATGTAGCGGGCTTCGTACTCGACGATGTTATGTGAGGCGGAAAAGTGGAGGTGGAGGACGTATCTTAGTCTTTCCCCGCGGAGAGATTAGCACAACTCCTGCTCCCAAGCCGGTGATCCTCTTGGATCTGTCGAAATTCATGGTCCAAGTGTTGGAGGTCTTCCCAGGTACGTTTTCTTGTTGTTCGACCCACTCGGCCAGAAATCTGCCAGGGGCTTGTGACTTTATGGACGTCCTCGCCTTAAAAGTCAAGTCCAGTGGCATCGCTCCGAGCCCACTTAGCAATGCGCCCGGTGCCTCCCGGTTGTGGATGACGTCGCCGAGTGGAAAGGAGGTGACGTCGGTGACAGTGACCACGATGAAGGGTTACGCGGAGGCTACGCTAGCCGAAAACAAAAACTTTTACCGCGTAAACCAGGAACACTTGCAAGTAAGGGCCGATAGATCGTTACCGATTGGAGTAGAGTGCGGCGGAATAGCCAATCGGGCAATCCGATCCGGAACTGTAGCCGATTCCCGGAGACAACCGATTCGCCAATCAACCGATTCCGAGTCGTCCGGCCGCGTTCTCACGCCTCGCTCCGATGCGCCCGACCGCAACCGATTCCACTATAGCCGATCGCTCCGATTGCAGCCGATCCGGCCGATCAACGCGCACAACGTAGCGCGCCCTACCGGTATCCACACGTCCGGGGACGAACGCCGAACACCCGTGTGCTAGCACGCGATGCAAGGCTAGGGTTTGGCTCGAAAGTGGGGAGGGTTTCCGTGGAGATTGATCTCGCGACTTCGTTGCACACGATGCAATTGACATATCGTAGCTCTCCACCCCCCCTCCTTTATATAGAGCTGGCCGGGGACTAGTGGCCGAATAGGACTCTATTTTGAATCGGATCTCATCCGTATCTCATAGAGTTGGCCGCCCATACGTCGTAAGCCCATAGGACTCTATCCGATCGGATCCCTATCCGATCGAGCCGTATCCGAGTCCAACTCGAATATCTATTCTATGCCCATAAGCGTGCGACCACGTAGGTTCGTGTATACTCGGTCTCGGCTATAGTCTAACTTAGCCGACCGTCGGCTCGAGTCCAACTCAGCCGACTGTCACCAGCGGCGCCTAGCAGCACATATTGACACCATAGTATACAAGAATATAATATCGGCTCGAACTGTAATGTGTACACAAATCCCTTTGCCTCACGATACCGGTTAAGCTATAGGCAAGATGTGTGCCATCCCTTCAATAGCTTAACCATTCACTCAAACCGTATTGGATTATCTGTCTATTGATTGACTCCTCAATCAACTTAGCATGGCCATGCATTTCCATAATCCATTACCTCGAGGGGCCCAGAGATATCTCTCCAAAGGAGGGGCAAATTCCATCTTGATCACTCACATCCCACTCCATGTTTCATAGCAAACCCGAAAACTACCTTTATAACTACCCGATTACGGAATAGTGTTTGGTAGTCCCAAAGTAGGCTACTACACATGTTGGAATCCATGGTGATCTCGGTCTAAGGACTTTGTACCAACACTACCCGAGACCAACTAATGGCACATTAATTCCCGTAGTGTCTCATGGTGGGTCTATCCAACAATGTGTTCTCCAACACATATGTCCATGTTTATTGATTTGGTATCTCCATACCCATGATCTATGAGACATGATCATCAATCAATAAACATGCCGATCTTAGAATCATATTTGTTCCAACAATATGACATATGATCGTGATCGTTTAGAAATAGATTCATACATATAGAGTCTCATAAATAAGTCACGTACTTATTGATCAATACAAGATGTCTATTTCATGGAACTGAATAACACTTTATTCATTTATACATAAACATTGACGTGATATCCAACATCTCCATGTTGCCTCTAGGGCATATCACTAACAATCTCCCACTTGCACTAGAGTCAATCATGTAAGTATCTAATACCCATTGCTCTTGTGTGCGCCTCATGCTTCGGCCGAGGGAGAGGTTTTGTCGCGGATCGGCTATGTTGAGATCCGTGTGCACTTTGCATATCTTGACATCACCTCTGTCCACTATCTCGCTGATGAGATGATATCGCCGAAGTATGTGTTTGGACTTCGATGTGACCTCGGCTCCTTGGCTTGCGCAATGGCTCCACTATTATCACAATAGAGAGACATTGGACCGCCGCACTTGTCATCACACCAAGCTCGAAACGAATTTCTTGATCCAAACGGCCTCCTTTGCAGCTTCCGAAGCAGCAATGTACTCGGCCTCCGTTGTAGAATCAGCAAATGTATCCCGCTTGGAACTCTTCCAGTGATCGCGCCTCCGTTCGGGCGTAACACGAACCCAGCATTGCGATCTATAATCATCCTTGTCCGTTTGGAAGCTAGCATCGGTGTAACCACTTACAACGAGCTCTTCTTCACCTCCATAGACTAGGAACATATCCTTAGTTTTTCTCAAGTACTTAAGGATATTCTTTACGCAGTCCAGTGACCTTCACCTCGATCTCGATATCTGCTCGTAGCACTCAAAGCGTACGAGACATCCGGGCGTGTACAAAGCATGGCATACATGATGGATCCAATTGCCGAAGCATATGGAACCATACCCATCTTATTCCGCTCATCATGTGTCCGAGGACACCGATTCTTGCTAAGATTAATGCCATGTGACATGGGCAAGAAACCTTTCTTGGAATCATGCATGTTGAACCTTTTCAACACCTTGTCAATGTATGTACTTTGGCTTAATCCAATTAGCCTCTTGGATCTATCTCTATAGATCCGAATGCTAATATGTATGCTGCCTCCCCTAAGTCTTTCATGGAAAAACTATTTTTCAATGAAGACTTGACGGATTCTAGCATAGGGATATCATTTCCAATCAACAATATGTCATCCACATGTAAGATTAGAAATACAATTGCGCTCCCACCGACCTTTTGTAAACACAGGCCTCTTCTTCATTTTTGATGAAACCAAACCCTTTGATTACTTCATCAAAACGAATATTCCAACTCCGAGATGCTTGCTTCAATCCATAAATGGATTTCGTAGCTTGCATATCTTTCCAGCGATTCTCGATCGACAAAACCCCGAGGTTGTATCATGTATACATCCTCGCTTAGGTTTCCATTTAGGAAAGCCGTTTTGACATCCATCGCCATATCTCATAATCAAAATATGCAGCAATCGCTAGGATAATCCGAATAGATTTAAGCATTGCGACGGGCGAGAAGGTTTCATCATAATCAACTCCTTGAATCTGTTTAAAACCTTTCGCCACCAATCGCGCCTTATAGATGTGAACATTTCCATCCATATCGGCCTTTTCTTAAAAACCCATTTACACTCAATGGTTTTGACACCATCGAGTGGATCAACCAAGTTCCAAACTTGATTGTCGTACATGGATTCTATTTCGGATTTCATGGCTCCAAGCCACTTGTTGGAATCGGGTCCCACCATCGCTTCCTCATAGGTCTTAGGCTCATCGTTGTCTAACAACAATATATCACGTTGTTCCGCACCTATGTACTCGGGTGCACGACGTGATCTTTCGGACCTCAGTGGGCGGTGTGTCTACAACCGGTGGCGCAACACTTTGCTCCTCTGTTGTGGTTACCGTGGTCGCCAAACGTTTTCGGTGTTTCTTGAACTTCTTCAAGATGCACCCTGCTCCCACTAACCCTTCTTGAAAGAAACTCTTTCTCCAAGAAGACACCGTGTCGGGCGACAAACACTTTGCCTTGTTCCCGATTATAAAAGTAATATCCCTTAGTTTCCTTAGAATATCCCACAAAGAAGCACTTGTCGATTTGGGTGTGAGCTTGTCGATCGAGAACGTTTTACATAAGCTTCGCATCCCCAAATTTTGAGAAAAGACAAACTAGGGGGTTGCCCTGTCCATATCTCATATGGTGTCTTTTCAACCGACTTAGATGGAACTCTATTTAGTGTGAGCGCAGCTGTTTCAAGAGCATATCCCCACAAGGATAACGGAAGATCACTTTGGCTCATCATCGACCGCACCATGTCCAACAAGGTGCGATTTCTCCGTTCGGACACCCCATTCCATTGTGGAGTTCTGGCGGAGTCAACTGTGGAACAATTCCACAATCTTTCGGATGATTACCAAACTCTTGGCTCAAGTATTATCCTCCACGATCGATCATAGAAACTTGATTGTTTTCCCTAAATGATTTTGTACTTCATTCTGGAATTCTTTGAACTTTTCAAAGGATTCGGACTTATGCCTCATTGCGATATAACCATATCTACTAAAGTCATCGGTAAAGGTAATGAAGTACGATAACCATCTCGGCCGTTGAGCTCATTGGTCCACATACATCGGTATGTACGAGTGCCAATAAGTCACTTGCTCTCTCACTATGTCCCGTGAAAGGTGCCTTTGTCATCTTACCAAGTAAACAAGACTCACATGTCTCAAATGATTCAAAATCAAAAGAGTGAAGCAATCCATCCTTATGGAGCTTCTCCATGCGTTTCTTATTTATATGGCCTAAGCGACAATGCCGGATAAACGTGGGGTTTATATCATTAGAGAGTTGCCTTTACGTATTAATGTTATAGATGGGAGATGCTTCAAGATTCAAAACGTATAATCCATTCACCAATGGAGCATGAAAATAGAACATATCTCTCGAGATATATTGAACAACCATTGTTCATTGATCTAAAATCATATCCTTCCGCTTGCAAACATGAAGCGAAAATAACATTTTGACATAGTGTTGGAACACAATAACAATTATTCAATTCCAAAACTAATCCGAAGGTAGATGAAGTGGTACTCGTGCCGAAAGAAGCGTAGCAACGCTTGCTTCATTGCCGACGCGCAGTTCACCTCGCCCCTTCTCAATCCTCTACTTCTTCTCATTCCCGCAACGACTTGCCAATATGAGCTACTGATCCGGTATCAAATACCCAAGAGTCGTAGGTGAAGTAGCAAGATTAATGTCTATAACATTAATACTGAAGCGTAAGTCGTACTTTGCTTCTTTTGAGATCCTCCATGTACTTCTTGCAGTTCCTCTTCCGGGCTGTCTCCTTGCAATAGAAGCAAACGGCATCTCGATGCCGCCGACCCCTTCTTGCCCTTCTTTGCATTGGAGGCACTCACGATCTCATCGGGAGTTAACTTCCTCTTGGTGCAAAGTTTCTTGACAGTGGTTTGCGCTTTGCCTTTCGCATCATCATCACATGATGACCATTTTTCTGGATACTCTCCTCACTGCCTTTAGCATCCCATGCAATTCAGCCAAGGTCCTATCCATATTGTTCATGTGATAATTCAATATGAATGGCTCGAAGCTCGGAGGGAGCGGCGGAGAATCACATCGGTAGCCAACTCTTGGCTAAGGGAAAACCTAGTTTTTCCGGACTCTCAATGTAGCCAATCATTTTTATCACATGCGGATGACGGGATTCCCCTCAACAAGCTCGCACGCAAACAAGGACTTCGAGGTGTTGAACCTCTCGGCCCGAGCTTGGTTCAAGCATCACTTTGCTCTCATATTGCTTCGAAGCTCGGGGACATTGTAGCAAGCATGAGACAGCTTATGTCTAGAGCATCATTAGTGTGCTTCTCGTAAGCTCTCCGTGCGATTGCGGTGGCATTATTTGGCAAATCCTCGATAGGGTACTTCAAGAACGTACTCCTTACGCTCTTGCTTGAGAACAATTCTCAAGTTGCGATACCAATCCATAAAGTTTGTTTCATTTAATTTTTCCTTTTCGAGAATAGATCGCAAATTAAAAGCCTTTGGGCGTAGTATTAGCCGCCATTTAATCTACAACGAAAAAGCAAAGTTTAGCACAATGTTTATGCTATGTCTATTGTTAAACAATTTAACATTAGACTCCCATTACGTATTTTCCACCTTCCCTCTAGGTTACGTATTGGGTCAAGATCCACATGTTAATTAATTTTGTAGTGAGCTTTGGCATCACTGCTAGAAGATTAATAACATCGGTAAGCAACTCCTTGCTAATCACATCTCTATGTGACTCTTGTTGTTGGTGTGGCATCTCCATGCCCCGGCCCCAACCTATGCCCCAAGGCCCAAAACTGCTTTTGATAGCCTTGTTAAGTAAACCAAATGCTCCCGCTGTATATGTCCGACATATACCCCTCGTGTTATGATAGAGAATGGCACTCGCTTTGCGGACCCACCATTGACGAGCATAACGGTGACGGGTGCAACATTTGGAAGGGTATCATTATTACTTAATTTTGTGAGGGATGCTATCCTATCAAACAAACATATCACATATATGAAAGTAGGTAGAATAGCATATAGTGAAATAGTATGGCCCCCTTCACATGGTGATCTCCATCTCCATGCCGGTGTAGAGGATCTCCATCTTCATCACCGTTCTTTCGAGTGCCGAATGCTTGATTTCTTCAAACTAAGCTACTACTATAGAAGCTCTAATTGAAGATTACATCGACTCGTAGGTCGTGAAAGAATATTACAAGCATTGCACGTATGAAAGAATATTACAGGGGATTGCACATATGAAAGAATATTACATGCATCACATGCATCTCATACATCTCATACATACAATGGGGCCATACCATCTCAAAGCATTCTCTGCAAAAACAAGTTAGGCGTAGAAACGTTTTCTACTTATCGCAGAGATACGGCATCGAGACAACCTATAAGGAGGGTATGCACACGACGGTCCCATCGATGAAATCGCTTACGGAACCATGTCGGCATAATCATATTATGCTGTCCCGATACACTATCAAGGGAGATGGTTTGCGTAGGCGCGAGGCAGCAACAAAGTCGACTACGAGATAGCTTCGGTATAATCACATTATACCGTTCCGATACACTATCAAGGAACGCTATCTCGAACCCAACTCAAACCGAGTTACATGGAAATTGCTTCGACGTAATCACATTACGCCGTTCCGATACACTATCAAGGAACGCAATTACCATTAACTCTCCTCAACAGATCCCGTAAAACCGATTGATCTAATCAACCCGTGCGCAAAACTTGTTCCAGATCCAATCTAAAACCCGAACTAAGCAAGATTAGCTCTGATACCACTGAAGGGTTACGCGGAGGCTACGCTAGCCGAAAACAAAAACTTTTACCGCGTAAACCAGGAACACTTGCAAGTAAGGGCCGATAGATCGTTACCGATTGGAGTAGAGTGCAAAGGAATAGCCAATCGGGCAATCCGATCCGGAATAGCCGAATCCCGGACACAGCCCGATTCGCCAATCAACCAATTTGAGTCGTCCGGCCGCGTTCTCACGCCTCGCTCTGATGCGCCCGACCGCAGCCGATTCCACTACAGCCGATCGCTCCGATTGCAGCCGATCCGAAGCCGATCAACAGCGCGCAACGTAGCAGCGCCTCTACCGGTATCCACACGTCCGGGGACAGAACGCCGAACACCCGTGTGCTAGCACGCGATGCAAGGCTAGGGTTTGGCTCGAAAGTGGGGAGGGTTTCCGTGGAGATTGATCTCGGTGACTTCTGTTGCACGCGATGCAATTGACATATCGTCGCTCTCCACCCCTCCCTCCTTTATATAGAGTTGGCCGACTGGGACTAGTGGCCGAATAGGACTCTATTTTGAATCGGATCTCATCCGTATCTCATAGAGTTGGCCGCCCATACGTCGTAAGCCCATAGGACTCTATCCGATCGGATCCCTATCCGATCGAGCCGTATCCGAGTCCAACTCGAATATCTATTCTATCCCCTTAAGCGTGCGACCCTGTAGGTTCAGGTATACTCGGTTTCGGCTATAGTCTAACTTAGCCGACCGTCGGCTCGAGTCCAACTCAGCCGACTGGCTCAACATGACGCCTAGCAGCACATATTGACACCATAGTATACAAGAATATAATATCGGCTCGAACCTGTAATGTGTACACAAATCCCTTTGCCTCACGATACCGGGCTAAGCTATAGGCAAGATGTGTGCCATCCCTTCAATAGCTTAACCATTCACTCGAACCGTATTGGATTATCTCGTCTGTTGATTGACTCCTCAATCAACTTAGCATGGCCATGCATTTCCATACTCCATTACCTCGAGGGGCCTGAGATATCTCTCCAAAGGAGGGGCAAATTCCATCTTGATCACTCACATCCCACTCCATGTTTCATAGCAAACCCGAAAACTACCTTTGTAACTACCCAGCATTTGAATAGCGTTTGGTAGTCCCAAAGTAGGCTACTACACATGTTGGAATCCATGGTGATCTCGAGGTCTAAGGACTTTGTACCAACACTACCTCGAGACCAACTAATGGCACATTAATTCCTGTAGTGTCTCATGGTGGGTCTATCCAACAATGTGTTCTCCAACACATATGTCCATGTTTATTGATTTGGTATCTCCATACCCATGATCTATGAGACATGATCATCAATCAATAAACATGCCGATCTTAGAATCATATTTGTTCCAACAATATGACATATGATCGGGATCGTTTAGATATAGATTCATACATATAGAGTCTCATAAATAAGTCACGTACTTATTGATCAATACAAGATGTCTATTTCATGGAACTGAATAACACTTTATTCATTTATACATAAACATTGACGTGATATCCAACATCTCCATGTTGCCTCTAGGGCATATCACTAACACCTGAAAGTAGTGCGCCAATTTCCTCGCGGTTATCAGGACACCATAAAGCAATTTTTGTACTTGAGGATAGCCAATTTTGGTTCCTGCCAATACTTCGCTAACAAAGTAGATTGGCCTCTGAATCTTCCGAGCCCGTCCTTCTTCTTCGCTCGACCTCGAGGACCGTACTAACCACTTGGTGAGTTGCTAAAACGTACAGCAGCAGGGGCTCCTGGGGCTGAGGCGAGGCCAGGACGGGCGGCGTTGTAAGGAATTTCTTAAAATCTTCAAAGGCCTTGTGGGCTTCCGCGGTGCACTGGAAGTCGTTCGTTTTCTTTAGCAATCTGAAGAAGGACATGCCTCATTCGCCGAGTTGAGAGATGAAGCGGCTTAGGGCCGCCATGCAGCCAGTGAGCTTCTGGACGTCCTTCTGGTTACTCGGGGGCTTCATGCTCCGGATAGCGTTGATCTTCTGGATTGGCTTCAATGCCGCGATGTGACACCATGAAGCGAGCGGTTTGCTCGATGGGACGCCGAAAGTGCACTTCTCCAGGGTTTAACTTCATTCGAAGGCCCGGATGTTTGCGAAGGTTTCTTCTAAGTCAGCGATCGGGTCTTCTTTGTGCTTGGTCTTGATGACGACATCGTCGACATAAGCTTCTACGTTCTTGCTTGTCACAACGCTGCGGAAACATCTCTAGATCATGTGTTGGTATGTGGCGCCGGTGTTCTTCGGCCGAAAGGCATGGTGATGTAGCAAGAGGCTCCAAACGACGTGATAAACAATGTCTTCGAGCGGTCGGATTCTTTCAAACCGATCCGGTGGTAGCCCGAGTAACAATCCGAAAGCTCGGGAGTTGGCGGCCAAATGACTGTTGAATCTATGACTTGGTCGATGCGAGGCGCGCGAATGGATCTTTGGGGCGCTCATTGAGGCCGGTATAGTCAACGCACATGCACCATTGCCCTGCGTCTTCTTGCGGACGAGGACCTGGGTTGGCTAACCGGTCGGGATGTAGGACTTCTTTGATAAAACCGGCAGCCAAAAGCTTTGTGAGCTCTTCCTTGATGGCGTCTTTTCGATCCTGCGCGAATCTGCGTAATCATTGTTTTATCGGTTGGCGTCATCTTTGACGTGCAAAGTGTGCTCGATCACCTCCCTAGGAATTCCAGGCATATCGGATGGTTTCCAAGCAAAAACATCTTTATTATTTTGGAGGAAGGTGACGAGCGCGCTTTCCTATTTGGGATCTAGTTCGGCGCCAATTACGGCGGTTTTCGAGGGATCCGATGGATCAAGGGATATCTTCTTGGTCTTGGCGTCACCGGATCCTGATTTGGCTATCTTCTTCGCGGGGATTTCACCTTCCGTCCGAAGTCGATGCAGCCAATTGGATTCCTTGCGAGCCACGTAATCTCTCGCGAGATTGAGCCATGTCGCAACTCTCCTTGTCGCAGTGAAGGCTTGCTTCACATCGCAGCGAAGAGTGATGACGCCGTTGGGACCGAAGGGTTACGCGGAGGCTACGCTAGCCAAAAACAAAAATTTTAACCACACAAACCAGGAACACTTGCAAGTAAGGGTCGATAGATCGTTACCGATTGGAGTAGAGTGCGGCGGAATAGCCAATCAGGGCAATCCGATCCGGAACCGGTGTAGCCGATTCCCGGAGACGGCTCGATTCGCCAATCAGCCGATTCGAGTCGTCCGGCCACGTTCTCACGCCTCGCTCCGATGCGCCCGACCGCAACCGATTCCACCACAGCCGATCGCTCCGATTGCAGCCGATCCGAAGCCGATCAAGAGCGCGCAACGTAGCAGCGCCTCTACCGGTATCCACACGTCCGCGGACGGAACGCCGAACACCCGTGTGCTAGCACGCGATGCAAGGCTAGGGTTTGGCTCAAAGTGGGGAGGGTTTCCGTGGAGATTGATCTCGGCGACTTCGTTGCACGCGATGCAACCGACATATCGTAGCTCTCCACCCCTCCCTCCTTTATATAGAGTTGGCCGACTAGGACTAGTTGCCGAATAGGACTCTATTTTGAATCGGATCTCATCCGTATCTCATAGAGTTGGCCGCCCATACGTCGTAAGCCCATAGGACTCTATCCGGGACGGATCTCTATCCGATCGAGCCGTATCCGAGTCCAACTCGAATGCTGTTCTTATCCCCTTAAGCGTGCGACCCCAGTAGGTTCAGGTATACTCGGTTTCGGCTATAGTCTAACTTAGCCGACCGTCGGCTCGAGTCCAACTCACCGACTGTCAATAGCGGCGCCTAGCAAGCACATATTGACACCATAGTATACAAGAATATAATATCGGCTCGAACCCGTAATGTGTACACAAATCCCTTTGCCTCACGATACCGGTTAAGCTATAGGCAAGATGTGTGCCATCCCTTCAATAGCTTAACCATTCACTCGAACCGTATTGGATTATCCATGCTCATTTGATTGACTCCTCAATCAACTTAGCATGGCCATGCATTTCCATAATCCATTACCTCGAGGGCCCAGAGATATCTCTCCAAAGGAGGGGCAAATTCCATCTTGATCACTCACATCCCACTCCATGTTTCATAGCAAACCCGAAAACTACCTTTATAACTACCTGGGTTACGGAATAGCGTTTGGTAGTCCCAAAGTAGGCTACTACACATGTTGGAATCCATGGTGATCTCGGTCTAAGGACTTTGTACCAACACTACCGAGACCAACTAATGGCACATTAATTCTGTAGTGTCTCATGGTGGGTCTATCCAACAATGTGTTCTCAACACATATGTCCATGTTTATTGATTTGGTATCTCCATACCCATGATCTATGAGACATGATCATCAATCAATAAACATGCCGATCTTAGAATCATATTTGTTCCAACAATATGACATATGATCGAGGATCGTTTAGAAATAGATTCATACATATAGAGTCTCATAAATAAGTCACGTACTTATTGATCAATACAAGATGTCTATTTCATGGAACTGAATAACACTTTATTCATTTATACATAAACATTGACGTGATATCCAACATCTCCATGTTGCCTCTAGGGCATATCACTAACAATCTCCCACTTGCACTAGAGTCAATCATGTAAGTATCTAATACCCATTGCTCTTGTGTGCGCCTCATGCTTCGGTGAGGGAGAGGTTTTGTCGGCGGATCGGCTATGTTGAGATCCGTGTGCACTTTGCATATCTTGACATCACCTCTGTCCACTATCTCGCGGATGAGATGATATCGCCGAAGTATGTGTTTGGACTTCGATGTGACCTCGGCTCCTTGGCTGCGCAATGGCTCCACTATTATCACAATAGAGAGACATTGGACCGGTCGTACTAGTCATCACACCAAGCTCGAAACGAATTTCTTGATCCAAACACCTCCTTTGCGGCTTCCCGAAGCGCAATGTACTCGGCCTCCGTTCTAGAATCAGCAACAGGTATCCCGCTTGGAACTCTTTCAGCTGACCGCGCCTCCGTTCGGGCGAGAACACGAACCCAGTTGCGATCTATAATCATCCTTGTCCTTTTGGAAGCTAGCATCGGTGTAACCACTTACAACGAGCTCTTCTTCACCTCCATAGACTAGGAACATATCCTTAGTTCTTCTCAAGTACTTAAGGATATTCTTTCTGACAAATCCAGTGACCTTCACCTGGATCTCGATAGTATCTGCTCGTAGCACTCAAAGCATACGAGACATCAGGCGTGTACAAAGCATGGCATACATGATGGATCCAATTGCCGAAGCATATGGAACCATACCCATCTTATTCCGCTCATCATGTGTCCGAGGACACCGATTCTTGCTAAGATTAATGCCATGTGACATGGGCAAGAAACCTTTCTTGGAATCATGCATGTTGAACCTTTTCAACACCTTGTCAATGTATGTACTTTGGCTTAATCCAATTAACCTCTTGGATCTATCTCTATAGATCCGAATGCCCAATATATATGTTGCCTCCCTAAGTCTTTCATGGAAAAACTATTTTTCAATGAAGACTTGACGGATTCTAGCATAGGGATATCATTTCCAATCAACAATATGTCATCCACATATAAGATTAGAAATACAATTGCGCTCCCAATGACCTTTTTGTAAACACGAGGCCTCTTCTTCATTTTTGATGAAACCAAACTCTTTGATTACTTCATCAAAATGAATATTCCAACTCCGAGATGCTTGCTTCAATCCATAAATGGATTTCGTAGCTTGCATATCTTTCAGCGATTCGGATCGACAAAACCCCGAGGTTGTATCATGTATACATCCTCGCTTAGGTTTCCATTTAGGAAAGCCGTTTTGACATCCATCCGCCATATCTCATAATCGAAATATGCAGCAACCGCTAGGATAATCCGAATAGATTTAAGCATTGCGACGGGCGAGAAGGTTTCATCATAATCAACTCCTTGAATCCGTTTAAAACCTTTCGCCACCAATCGCGCCTTATAGATGTGAACATTTCCATCCATATCGGCCTTTTTCTTAAAAACCCATTTGCACTCAATGGTTTTGACACCATCAGTGGATCAACCAAGTTCCAAACTTGATTGTCGTACATGGATTCTATTTCGGATTTCATGGCTCCAAGCCACTTGTTGGAATCGGGTCCCACTTCATCGCTTCCTCATAGGTCTTAGGTTCATCGTTGTCCAACAACAATATATCACGTTGTTCCGCACCTATGTACTGTCGGGTGCACGACGTGATCTTTCGTGACCTCCGTGGGGCGGTGTATCTACAACCCAGGCGCAACACTTTGCTCCTCCCGTTGTGGTTCCGTGGTCGAAACGTTTTCGGTGTTTTTGAACTTCTTCAAGATGCACCCCGCTCCCACTAACCCTTCTTGAAAGAAACTCTTTCTCCAAGAAGACACCGTGTCGGGTGACAAACACTTTGCCTTGTTCCCGATTATAAAAGTAATATCCCTTAGTTTCCTTAGGATATCCCACAAAAGAAGCACTTGTCGAGATTTGGGTGTGAGCTTGTCGACCGTAAACGTTTTACATAAGCCTCACATCCCCAAATTTTGAGAAAAGACAAACTAGGGGTTGCCCTGTCCCATATCTCATATGGTGTCTTTTCAACCCGACTTAGATGGAACTCTATTTAGTGAGCGCAGTTGTTTCAAGAGCATATCCCCGAGAAGGATAACGGAAGATCACTTTGGCTCATCATCGACCGCACCATGTCCAACAAGGTGCGATTTCTCCGGATCGGACACTCCGTTCCATTGTGGAGTTCTGGCGGAGTCAAGCGTGGAACAATTTCACAATCTTTCGATGATTACCAAACTCTTGGCTCAAGTATTCCCTCACAGATCTAATCGTAGAAACTTGAGTTGTCATCTTACCAAGTAAACAAGACTCACATGTCTCAAATGATTCAAAATCAAAAGAGTGAAGCAGTCCATCCTTATGGAACTTCTCCATGCGTTTCTTATTTATATGGCCTAAGCGACAATGCCGGATAAACGTGGGGTTTATATCATTAGAGAGTTGCCTTTCGTATTAATGTTATAGATGGGAGACGCTTCAAGATTCAAAGCGTATAATCCATTCACCTATGGAGCATGAAAAAATAGAACATATCTCTAAGATATATTGAACAACCATTGTCCAACGATCTAAAATCATATCCTTCCGCTTGCAAACATGAAGCGGAAATAACGTTTTGACATAGTGTTGGAACACAATAACAATTATTTAATTCCAAAACTAATCCACGAAGGCGAGATGAAGTGATGTAGTGCTTGACGTGGCGGCAACAGCAACGCTTGCTCCATTGCCGACGCGCGAGTTCACCTCGCCCTTCTCAATCCTCTACTTCTTCTCATTCCACCCTGCAACAATTTGCAAATATGAGCTACGATCCGGTATCAAATACCCAAGAGTCGTAGGTGAAGTAGCAAGATTAATGTCTATAACATTAATACCCAGAAGCGAAATCGTACTTTGCTTCTTTTTGAGATCCTCCATGTACTTCTTGCGATTCCTCTTCCGGTGCTTTGTCTCCTTGCAATAGAAGCAAACGTGTCATACGATGCCGCCGGCCCACTTCTTGCCCTTCTTTGCATTGGAGGCACTCGCGATCTCATTGGGAGTTAACTTCCTCTTGGTGCAAAGTTTCTTGACCAGGTGGTTTGCGCTTAGCCTTCGCATCATCATCACATGATGACCGTTCTTCGGATACTACACTCACTTGTCTTTAGCATCCCATGCAAGCTCGGTAAGGTTTCTATCCATATTGATCATGTGATAATTCAATATGAATGGCTCGAAGCTCGGAGGGAGCGGCGGAGAATCACATCGGTAGCCAACTCTTGGCTAAGGGAAAAACCTAGTTTTCCGGACTCTCAATCATTGCCAATCATTTTTTATCACATGCGGGTGACCCCTAGATTCCCCTCAACAAGCTCGCACGCAAACAAGGACTTTGAGGTGTTGAACCTCTCGGCCCGAGCTTGGTTCTCAAACATGCCACTTGCAGTCCCCTTTGAATAATAGTGTGAGCATCGCTGCTCTCATATTGCTTACGAAGCTCGGGGGGACATTGTAGCAAGCATGAGACATCTTATATCTAGGGCATCATTAGTGTGCTTCTCATAAGCCCTCCGTGCAATTGCGGTGGCATTATTTGGCAAATCCTCGGGATACGGTACTTCAAAGAACGTACTCCTTACGCTCTTGCTTGAGAACAATTCTCAAGTTGCGATACCAATCCATAAAGTTTGTTCCATTTAATTTTTCCTTTTCGAGAATAGATCACAAATTAACGGTGCTGGGTGTAGTATTAGCCGCCATTTATTCTCTGAGAAAAAGCAAAGTTTAGCACAATGTTTATGCTATGTCTATTGTTAAACAATTTAACATTAGACTCCTAGTTACGTATTTTACACCTTCCCTCTAGGTTACGTATTGGGTCAAGATCCACATGTTAGTTAATTTTCTAGTGAGCTTTGGCATCAACATTGCTAGAAAATTAGTAACATGTGATATAGCAACACCTTGCTAATCACATCTCTATGTGACTCTTGTTGTTAGTGTGGCATCTCCATGCCCGGCGCCAACCTATGCCCCAAGGCCCAAGAACTGTTTTGATAGCCTTGTTAAGTAAACCAAATGTTCTGCATGTATATGTGCGACATATACCCCTCGTGTTATGATAGAGAATGGCACTCTTTGCTTTGGCGAGACCCACCATTGGCGAGCATAACGGTGACGGAGTGCAACATTTGGAAGGGCATCATTACTACTTAATTTTGCGAGGGGATGCTATCCTATCAAACAAACATATCACATATGAAAGCAAGAAGAATAGCATATAGTGAAATAGTATGGCCCCCTTCACATGGTGATCTCCATCTCCATGCCGGTGTAGAGGATCTCCATCTTCATCACCGTTCTTTCGAGTGCCGAATGCTTGATTTCTTCAAACTAAGCTACTACTATAGAAGCTCTAATTGAAGATTACATCGACTCGCTTGGTCGTGAAAGAATATTACAAGCATTGCACGTATGAAAGAATATTACGGGGATTGCACATATGAAAGAATATTACATGCATCACATGCATCTCATACATACAATAGGGCCATACCATCTCAGGAAGCATTCTCTGCAAAAACAAGTTAGGCGTAGAAGCGTTTTCTACTTATCGCGAGCTACGGCATCGAGACGACCTATAAGGGGAGTACGCACACGGCGGTCCGGAACACCACACGAAATTCATAGATCCAATCTATGTAGATTCGCTTACGAAACCATGTCGGCATAATCATGTATTATACCGTCCCGATTCCCACTATTAAGGGAGATGGTTTGCGTAGGCGCGAAGCGACTAACAAGATCGGACTACGAGATAGCTTCGGCATAATCACATTATACTTGTTCAAATACACTATCAAGAGACGCTATCTCTGAACCCAACTCAAACCGAGTTATATGGAAATTGCTTCGACGTAATCACATTCACATGCGTTCCGATACACTATCAAGGAACTTCAATTACCATTAACTCTCCTCAACGAATCCCTAAGCCAGAGTTGATCTAATCAACCCATGCGCAAAACTTGTTCCAGATCCAATCTAAAACCCGAACTAAGCAAGATTAGCTCGATACCCTTTGAAGGGTTACGCGGAGGCTACGCTAGCCAAAAACAAAAATTTCAACCGCGCATGAAGCCGAGGGAACACTTGCAAGTAAGGGTCGATAGATCGTTACCGATTGGAGTAGAGTGCGGCGGAATAGCCAATCGTCAGGGCAATCCGATCCGAGACAGTGTAGCGGGATTCCGGAGACAGCCGTAGGTCGCCAATCGGCCCGATTCGAGTCGTCCGAGCCACGTTCTCACGCTCCGCTCCGTGCGCCGACCGCAACCGATTACACCACGGCCGATCGCTCCGTTGCGGCCCGATCCGAAGCCGATCAAGAGCGCAACGTAGCGGCGCCTACTACCCCGGTATCCACACGTCGGGGACGAACGCAGAACACCCGTGTGCTAGCACGCGATGCAAGGCTAGGGTTTGGCTCAAAAGTGGGGAGGGTTTCTAGTGGAGAATTGATCTCGGCGACTACATGTTGCACGCGATGCAATTGACATATCGCAGCTCTCCACCCCTCCCTCCTTTATATAGAGTTGACGAGCTGGGACTAGTGGCCGAATAGGACTCTATTTTGAGATCGGATCTCATCCGTATCTCCACCCAGAGTTGGCCGCCCATGCGTCGTAAGCCCATAGGACTCTATCCAGAGTCGGATCTCTATCCGATCGAGCCGTATCCGAGTCCAACTCGAATGCCTATTCTTATCCCCTTAAGCGTGCGACCTCAGTAGGTTCGGGTATACTCGGTTTCGGCTATAGTCTAACTTAGCATCGTCGGCTCGACCAACTCAGCCGACGTCAATAGCGAGCGGCACATATTGACTCCATAGTATACAAGAATATAATATCGGCTATGTAATGTCTACACAAATCCACTTTGCCTCACGATACCGTTAAGCTATAGGCAAGATGTGTGCCATCCCTTCAATAGCTCCATTCACTCGAACCGTATTGGATTATCAGTCCGTTGAACTCCTCAGCAACTTAGCCTGGCGGCACCATAATCCATTACCTCGAGGGGCCCAGAGATATCTCACCAAAGTATGGGCAAATTCCATCTTGATCACTCACATCCCACTCCATGTTTCATAGCAAACCCGAAAACTACCTTTATAACTACCCGCTACGGAATAGCGTTTGGTAGTCCCAAAGTAGGCTACTACACATGTTGGAATCCATGGTGATCTCGGTCTAAGGACTTTGTACCAACACTACCCGAGACCAACTAATGGCACATTAATTCTGTAGTGTCTCATGGTGGGTCTATCCAACAATGTGTTCTCCAACACATATGTCCATGTTTATTGATTTGGTATCTCCATACCCATGATCTATGAGACATGATCATCAATCAATAAACATGCCGATCTTAGAATCATATTTGTTCCAACAATATGACATATGATCGAGGATCGTTTAGAAATAGATTCATACATATAGAGTCTCATAAATAAGTCACGTACTTATTGATCAATACAAGATGTCTATTTCATGGAACCGAATAACACTTTATTCATTTATACATAAACATTGACGTGATATCCAACATCTCCATGTTGCCTCTAGGGCATATCACTAAC